>CM038225.1:84479704-85061382 GCA_021442155.1 Cymbidium sinense | reverse complement strand
TGGTGAATTTGGCCAAATTCATAATAGGTAAAGCATGGCATCATAATATATTATTTCAATTTAAAATATGTAAGTATGATACTAAAATATATAGTTTTTTATTATTTAGACTAATTTTATGATTTTTTTATCTTAAGCAATCCCAGTGATGTGATATGCAATATAATATAATATAATATAATATAATATGTTATAGTGTATAATATAGGATGCCATAACATAGTGTCGCATCATGCATTATAGCATACTATTGTGTATTATTACTTGTTGTTTAGCATATTTAGTTTGTTATAGTATGATGTAGTAGAGTTTGTACTTGTATAATTCATAAAAATATTGATTTATAGGCTAAGATGATGGGGTTTGGCCAAATTTAAGGTAAGCTTTAGGGAACATCATTGGGGGGTGCTATGATGTGTCATTTAATCAAAAGAATGGAATTTTACATCTAAAATGAATGTTCATTTTTCAACCAAATTTTATAAATTTTTTGCTTAGAGTGATTCATTTTATAGTGTAATGTAAGATACTATATTATATGAAAGCATATTAAAATATAATGTACATAACAATATAACTTCACATATATATGAATGTGGTGGTGTGTTACTAACTGCTATTCTACATTTTAGTATGTTTTACTTTTGTTATAATACATTGGGTCAAAACTCACATAAATGTTAATTTGAAGGTTGAGATTGAATAATTTGGCCAAATTCATAGAACAAAGCAAGAAGCAACACCAAAATTTTGCTATTTTGTACCATTTCTAATAGAAAAATAACAATTTTACATCCAAAATTAACATTATTCATATTTTGTGATTATTTTGTTATTTGTTCCTTTTAAGTGATACTAATGAGGTCTAATGTTAGAAAATATATTATATTATAACAAATTATAATATAGCACCATATATTATAATATAATATAGTGTGTTAATTCCTAAACTTTAATGTTAAGATGATGTAATTGAATGAATACATTGTTAGGCTTTTGGTCAAAATATTAAAGGTGTGCATAAGAGAAGAAATAAGATTTGATGAGAATTACAAGTCAAGGACATGGAGAAGATCGTCTAGGGGATCACACATGCATTAGACATTGCATGTGAGGGGTCTATGTCAAGGGCATAGAAGAAGAAAATCTGTTGAGGATAAGGTTTGAATTTAATTTGATTATATGATTTATGGAAAAAATATTCGCCAGGGATAAGAATCTATAATCCATCTGGGATTGATCAAATGACTTTAATTTGTTTTGTTTTAGTGATGTGGAGGCACATCTGCTAGATATATGGGCTCGAGTATGGGATCAGTATATGAACCTTCCACTAGGGGTGTTAGCTATCATTTGGATTTAGTTTGATTTCATAGATTTGTTTGGGGATGTATCCAGGAATATAAGTTTGGTTGGATTTCTTTGATTTAACTCTAGGATTGGTTTAATTTGGCTCCAGGAGGTTGGTTTTGAATTTGATTTGTTTGCTTGACTTGTTTATATATGATTTGGGGATCCAAAAGAAGGTGTGATTTAACTCCAGGGAAAAAGATGGGTTTAATTTAATGAGTTAATGTATGGACCTGTGTGTGCGATGGACCCAGAGAAGGGCTATATCATCCTTGACCTACCTTGTTTATAAATCCAAAGGGATAGTCTATGGTGGGGTAGCTAGCCAAACTAAGGGGTTGCCTTTGTGCACGGTTGCTAGGGAAGAAGGCATAGCAAACTTATCTTCCAAAGCAGGAACAACCAGGGGTGACTTGTTGGATGCATACAAATCAAACGACTACTACTAAGTGAATGTGGGACTTATATCAACTCAAAGTAGTCAGATTAATTTTATCTTAATTTATTTGATATGGTTTGTTTGGTTTAGTTTGATTTTGAATTGAGGGCATATCCATTGGAGATGTGAGCTCATCAAATTTATATTTAATTTATGGACTATGTTGCGATGGACCCAATGAAGAAGGGCTATATAGACTTATCCTATCTTTATAAATCAAAGGGATAGTCTACTATGGGGTGAGTAGAACCTAAGGGTTTTGGTGTGCATTGATTGCTAGGAAGAAGGTGTAGCACTTACATCTTCTAAAGCGGGAATAGCTGGGTGACTATTGGTAGCACACAAATAGAACCCTTAGGGGAGACTCTGAGTGAATGTAGGGACTTATATCAACTCAAGAGTAGTCAAGAAATTCTATAAGGAGTTTTGACACTACCTTAAAGATAGGATGCCTTGGGAAAAGGTACTAGGGGTGTCCTCCTAATCCACAAGTGAATATATATTTTGTTTATATGTTGTGGACCATGTTGGTGCGAGGGACCACAAGAAGGGGCTATGTCGCCTTGACCTATCTCAAATTTCTTGGACCAAGTGAGAATGCACATCACAGATGGATTCTCCAACCATAGGGTTGTTACTAGGAAGAGAACTATCTAATCCAATAGTAACAGTAGTGTCTAAATGGGGTTGCAAAGGACATGATCCAAATATAGTGCCCCAGAGAGGTGCTTTCTAGGGGGCATTATCATGAGCCACAGAGAAAGAAAGCCTATAGGTATGGCCAACTCAAGGAGAAAGCATAGCGGCTTACATCGCCATGAGTGGTGTATCCTGGGTGTGAGAACCAACCAACTAAGTGTATCCATGGCATGAGTGGTGTATCCATTAGCATAGTTAGAACCAACCAACTTTAGGTGCTCGTCAATGTACGATGATCAATATAGAAAGAAAGCATGTAGGCTTACAACTTTCCAAGCGATCATCGGATAGTCATCATCGTAGATGTTATCGACCTAGAGCGACTACTAGTGGGAGCCGAGGAAGGACTGGACTTGAAGCGGTTGGGAGGAGAATAGGGGACTTATCCTAAACCTCAAATATACTCACCAGGCATGCACAAAATCAAGAATAAAGTGTAGACTCACATCCTCTTAAATGAAACCAACATGAGGTAGCTTAACAAGGCCTACCAAACTAACAAGGCACTTTCGTTAGTGTGTAATGGCTAAGAAGGAAAGTGTAGCATACTTACATCCTCAAAAGCAAGAAGACCTAGGGTGACATAATAGCGGTAGCACATCACTAGAGTGATTCTGAGTGAAGTCTCTTGGGGTGTTATCTCAACTTAGAGTAGCCCGAGATAAAAGATATGTATTTATTTTATATGTTTGTGTGTATTTTGTGTTCATGTTGTGTCGATGAAGGATAAAATCTTTTCGGGTTCCTACCTAAACACATCATGGGGGATTTATATATAAAAATACTTTCAACATGGAATAGATTTAAATCAGAATAGAATTCTCATTGATGATAATTCTTTTCAAACATGATTTATAATATTTCTTTATGTAGAGCACATTGATTAGAAGCATTGGAGCTCTCCCATATGATTAATAAGCTAATAAGATCCTCCTTAGTAGCCTTCTCTATGGCAAGGGCCTTCTAGTGGGTTCTCCTCATCTTATGACGGGCAACAATCTGTCAGAAATTAAAATAAGCTCTCTTGAAAAATCTCAGGACCAACTTGTTATAGCTTGAATCATTTTAGCTTTGTACAACTCAGTTTTAGCATGCAGGCATCTCTCCTCAAACCTTCTACCTCTTCTAACGTAACTTAGCATTATTATGTTGTGATCTTGCTACCTTCAACTATCCTTAGTGATGGAAGTTGGACTTCTAATGGTAGAATGCTTCAAACTCATACACTAAAGAAAAAGGAGTAGACTGAGTTGGAGTTCTATATGTGGTGCGGTAGGCCCACAAGACTACAACTAACTGCTCATGCCATTATTACTTATAGTTGTTGAGTGTCTTCTTCAGTATTTAGATGATAGTTTGTTGAAGGCTTTTGCTAAGCCATTTTCCCTTGGGTAGTTGATGGTATAATATCTCAAATCTATGTTGTTTCTTCGAGCAAAGTTGTTGATCTCGGTTCTCTTGAATGCAGTACTATTATCAGATATAATTCATTAAGGCACTCGAATATATGATATGGTTCCTAAAAATTATAACTGAAGTATGACCTCTCGAGTGAAATCACCTTTGCCCATTTGCAAAAGTACTCGTAGCTAAGATGAATCGATGACCCTTGGAAAAAGAGGATTAATGACCCATGTTGGTACACACTCAAACATGTGAAATGTAGGATGTAGAATGTTGGGTGGTTTAGTGTAGGACCACCATGTATTTGACATTGGTGGCATCGCTTCATATCCATGCAATCTTTGATCATTGATGGCCTAGTATCCTAGTCTCTTGATCTTGGCTTCCATCTTGAGGACGGATTGGTTGGCTCCACATAATCAGTGTGTACCTCACCACGATCTTATGGGCTTCATGCTTGTCTAAATAATGTAACCACATTTGATTGAAGATACCATCCACAAGAGCATAGGAAAGTGCTCTCTATTTCATCTGATGGGCTTGGGACTTCTCTTGTGATAGTTTGCCTTTATTTAGGTAATCTATGAATGGTTTCCTCCAATCTAACTCCTCATCCTTCTTGGCAATAACCTCCCTTTAAAGAGTACTTTTGATGAGTTCAATCAATAAGGGATAAGACTTGTCTATTTTGGACTTTATTGATATGGACTCATCCTCGGACACCAACTCCTTGGCAAGCTTGGCTAAAGCATACATTCTGATGTTCTCTCATGAGGAATCTTATAAATGGTAATCTTTAGGATTTGGGCCAACAACTCCATGGTGTACTTGATGGTAGGAGCTTGAGCTTTATAACCTAATAGGACCTAGTGATTTGGTTGATAACTAGTTGAGAATCCTCAAGATGTTGATGTTATGGATGCTTAGAGTAACTAACTCTAGGCATCGAGCCTCATATTTCACTTCATTGTTGTGCAAATTGGAGATGATATGAGAATCTCATCACATCACGGTCGAGTTAAGAGAACTATTCTTCTCTAGAATAGTAGATTGTGGTTCTTCTCCTCTTTGAGAGGAAGCCGCACCATCAATGTACATCTCCCAGCAGTGAATGCTAGTATCCCCTAAATTCATGATTTGTTCATCAAGGAGATCATCACTAAGCGGAGAGTTAGTACGAAGTGGGTGTCTACTAAGAAATCCACTAGCACTTGTCCTTTCATTGCACGGAGGGGTATGAAGGTAATATCAAACTATGAGAGGATCATGGACCATCGTGACAACCATCCAGATAATGTACATGATGTATGAGATATATTGATCCTAGAGATTAAGTTCAATTTATGAGGAAGCATGTAGTGCTGTTGCTTTTGGGATGCAATGATTAAAGCTAAGCAATGCTTCTTAATGGGTGGATAATTAGCCTCAATAGGGATTAGACGATGGTGAGGTAGTAGAGTACATTTTCCTTCCCTTCGTTATTTCCTTGGGCCAACAAAGCACAAAGGGACTCATCTATTGTAGTAGTGTAAAGTATGAGTGGCTTGCACGGGATTAGGGCTGCTGAAATTGGTGGCATCATCAGCTAATGCTTGATGTATTTGAAGGCATGATCATACTTGGCATTCTTTTTTGACAGTGAGAATGGTGACATCTTCCAATAGGTTGGATATAGATCTTAGATACTCCGCCCAGAATGATCTGCGTTGAGTTAAACTTTTAGGGGTGGCATTTCTATTCACCTTGATCTTCTCGGATCGATTTTGATTCCCTAGTTTGGACAACAAACTCAAAGAATTTCCACAGCTACTCCAAATGCACACTTGAGGGTTCATTTTGAGGTTAAATTTTCTTAACTATTTGAAAACTACTCAAGTCAAAGAGATGTCTTCCTTTTCTCTACTTTTGGCCATGAAATCATTGACATAGCACTCGACTTGATGATGAATGAGTTCATCAAATATTGGAGTCATTGCCTGGTATGTAGCACGAGCATTTTTAAGGTTGAAAGGCATGACCTTATAGTAATAGATTTTGAACGAGGGTTCTAAAAGTAGTTTTTCGTTTATCTTTAGGGGCCATCTTTATTTGGTTTTTTCCAGATGAGCCATCCATGAATAAGAAGGCATGAGATGAGCAATGTCACCATAGGATTGGTAGTGGAAATTCATCTTTTGGACATGCCTTATTTAAATCTCTGAAGTATATATGAATTTGGCCATTCATTTTCTTAACTAGAATCGGCTAACTAGGTAGGGTATTTTTCTTCTAGATGAAGCCATCGATCAATTTCTTGACTTCATAAATGACCTATTGTTCTATGTCTAATCATGCATCTAGGAGCTTGCTTGATAGGGTTAGCTAGGCTATTATTAGTTTATGGACGCTATGTTAGGAGCAATCTAGGCATCTCTTCATAACTAACTCCATGCAAGCAATCCTTAAACTCAATCAACTAAGTCATTGGTTTAATTTCATTCAATAAGAAAGAGGGATGTGTATGCATGGATCTTCTTCAGTTCCTAAGTTGATTTCCTTGAGCTCATCAATGGTTGACTTGATCTCTTCTTCAAACTCTAGTGGTGCATCCTTGACTTTAAAATCATCTAGATCATCTAAAGTTTCTAAGCACAGCTCCTCATATGAGTTAATGCGACTTGAAAAGAACCTATCAGATTCCAAATGGTTGATGATGACTAGTAATCATCATCATCAGGACCCATTATCAATAGTGTTAGTCTTGATTGAGAGCTTTTGCATTTGTTCTTCCATATTTTTTTGAAGTATGACGTGCTTTGTCCAAGTATGTAGGATTAACCCTTTCTTTGCTAAATTATGAACACAAGAGAAGTACTAATCATAAGGTAATTCTATTAAACCTTTATATGAATCATTCTCATGTTCTACATCAACTTCTTGACTTGAGGATGATGCTCCTAGAAAGAGCCTCTGAGTCTTCACACTTGTGGATGACGTAGGGGTTTCTTTAACTACCAAACCCTGAGCTTTTTGAGAGGAAAGTGGGGTTAGAGCTAAGGTTCCCAACAATGCCTAATAATTTCACATATAGACTTTGATACACTTATGCTTTGCTTTAGAGCCCAGTCTTCATCATGCTCAGCTCAAGTGTCACCTCCAAGGGAATCTACTCTTGAGAAGAGCTTTGGTGTGCTAACCATATAAGACTCATCCTATGAACTAGATTCTAAATATATGGATAGCGGTGTACTCCTAGTAGTTGGGACATATCTTCTGTTGGGTGGCCAATAAAGAGGTTTTCCACCCCTGGGATTTCCTCTGAACTAGCCTCTTCCTCTGCTTGGTGGAGGTCAGGTCATCCTACCCATATGTTCGAATGGTGTAACAAACTTTGGGTGGAATTTAATGTTAAGATTTACTTCCTCCTCCAAGTTTATTTTCGCTCCGTTTTATTTTCTTTTCCATTTTATTTTTTGTTTTCTTTTTCTTTTTCTTTTTCATTTTTATTAAACATGGCCCAAGTTTTCAAGAATAGACTTGTTGATTTTGAGTGAGGTAGTAAGCTGCATCCTTATATATGTCGACCTCATGAACTATAAATTGCTTGAGATCTCTCCTTTGATGATCCCACATCTCACAAACTTCATACAGATGTAGAGATGGAACTATGTTGTTCTCATGTATCCATGGTCTCACAAGCAAAGTGTTGAAAGATGTATCGGTATATAATGTGAAACATGGCTTGTCTTCCAATCATCTATCTCTCAGGGTACACTATGGAGCCAATGACCTCACTTTTGGAGTGCAGATTCAATCTTCTTATCTTAGACTTAGGAGTCTTCTAGGCTAAGACTTCCCATAAGACACTTTTAACAAATATGTAAACACTTAACCTAGCCTAAAGACTTAGAAGGGTAACCATAGGATTAGGTTATGCCTTAGGGATTAGGATAATCCACCTACCCTACAACCCAAATCCAATCCATGTTCACCTTCTCAAAACCAACCTCAAGTTCAATTCATCAAATTCAAATCCAAATCCAAGCCCAAATTACAAAACCAAATGATTGAAGCCCATGATCAAATCCAAACATGAAACCCTTAAGCCATGACCCCAATGGACTTAGCCAAATCTTAATCAATCCAAAATCAATTGGTTTCTCATAATCAATTTATATCTTCAATCATCTTCCTAAATATAAATCAAATCTACATTCAAATGATCAAAACTAAATCAAACTAAATCAAATTAAATCAAAACCCTTCCAGCCATATGACCTATCCATGGACTTAGCCAAATCTTAATCCAAATCAATTTAAAATCAATTGATTTTCTCAAAAAATCATATTAATTATATTCATAAATTTAAATGAAATATACATTTAAATCATCAAAACTAAATCAAACCAAAACAAAATCCAAAACTAAACATGACCTCCATGGACTTAGCCAAATTCCTTCATTCCAAAACCAAATTCAATTGATTTTCTAATAAATCAATCATACCTTCAATCATATTCACAAATATAAATGAATTCTATAATCATCAAGCCAAACCAAAATCAACTCAAGTAAAACTTAACCCTCTTGACTTGAAATGTTCAAATGAACCAAAACTCATTTGAACCCAAGCCAATTGAATTTATATATCAATCCCAAATACATATATAAACTCAACTAAACCAACACAACCCAAAATCAAGCAACTAAACCCAATTGGTCCACTTGACCCATAAATTTCTTTGACCTATTTGAGCCAAGTTCTAATCCTACCCAAATTGGATTGAACTAAGCGATCAAAACCTCATCATGATTGTTGATCACCCTAGGTTGATCAATATCACAAATTGGGTCAAACCAAGTCAACTTGGTCATTTGACCAAGTCAACCCTTAACCCATATGAACCCAAACTAGTGAAATTACAACCAAGCCAAATCCACTAATGATTCATACCAAATCAAAATCAATATTTGAATATGACTTGACCTTCAATTGAAACCAATTGGCCCTCTTGACCCAAGTTGACCCAAATTGACCTAAAAGACCAAATTGGGTCAAATGAAAATATAAACCAAATTGATTGCAACCAATGGCTCAAGTTCATTCCAAATTGATTGAACTTGACCAAAGTCAAGATTGGACCCAATTGAACTTAATTGACCTACTTAGCCAATTGACCTAAAGGTTCAAGTTGGCCTAAATCAAACCAAATCCAAATTAATTGAAACCAAAAAATCATCATTAATTGGTAAACTAAACCCAAACCAACACCAAGCTAATTTGGCCAATTTGGTAAAATTTATGAACTTAATCCATTTTATGAATTTAAAATGATCCAAAAAAAATTAGAATTTGAAAACTGACCTTAATTTGACCTAAATCAATCAAATTAATCAACCAAATCAACTCAATTGACTTGAAGTTTGGGCTAACCCTTTTTAGCTCATTTCAAATTTAAATCAATCCAATGCCAAATGATAATTCTACCCTTTGGTCAAGGGCATCACATGAGACAAATCACCCATGTAAGTGGTCATTTCCATTCCTTATTCACTTGGTACTCTGCCAATGGTCCACGGACACCACCCAACCGCGAGGGGTGGTTGGTGGTCATGACCCATGGGAGGTGAAATCACTTCACCTCCCCATTGGAGCATTTGAAACCCTTAGGATGATTCCTCCTCCACACCAATTTGGCAATTTGGTAAAATTGGTGAACAATCCATTTTGAAATTCAAATGATCCTTAAATTTAAGCCAAATAAAACCAATTGAACCACATCTAATGATGAGAAACCCTTGGTTTGACTAGTCACATTGGTCAACAAATTTGATAAATGTCAAATTAATCCAAATCAACAAATCAATTGAAGTTTACCCACTCTTGATTTCAAATTTGCCCAAATCATATCCAATGCCAAATGATAATTCCCCTTTGGTCAAGGGCATCTGAGACAAATCATTGTAAGTGGTCATTTCCATTCCTCACTTTACTTTCACTTGATTCCATAGGCACAACACAACTTTCCATAGATGACCCATGGGATGAAATCACTTCACCCTCCCATTGCATTTCTTAGGACACCCATGATTCCTCAATCATCTCCACACCTTACAAACTTACTCTCCTCCAAAACAACTCTCGAGATGATCAGGCCATAGAAGCTTGATATCATGAGGGAGGAGGGATCCTCATCTCTCCACAAAAACCATTCAAAATAGCTCAGATCATTCCATCTAAGCTCGATCTTCATGATAAATGTCATTTCAATCACGAAAAAACACTCCCATTGACCTAGTTTTTTTCTCCATAAAACTTGAACATGCATTTTCCCTCATGTCATCTCCCAAGCTTCCCAAGCATCAAAGGTGGTACATCAAAAGATTCTAAATTGTGTTCATGATGAGGAGAACATCAATGATCCAATTGCTAGTCAAAGTTATGAAGCTTCCTTAATCATTTAAGCCACCAATCTTGAGCTCTGGTGAGGTATGCTTTCAAAATCAATCCTTACAAAAAAAATGGGTTGGAGGTTTTCGAAGAAAACTTGCATCTCGTGTGATCTTGACCATTGGATATTCGATGTCATGTGGGATCTATTTTAGTTGATCCAAGCTTCTTAGATCAAGTGAGCAATGGCAAAGAGCTCCATTCTCACATGTGACATTAGATCACCATGTATTGAATGGATGGAGATAAGATTTGCTAATGATTTGATTTAATCTTATTAAGCTGTTTAATAGATTCGATCTTGATGATGGTGAATGAAAGTGCATCCATCGTTAGGCGTTAAGATAAGTTTTAAGTAGCCAATATAAAATCATCCATAATTAACATGATTAGGCTTTAATCAGGGCAATTAGCCATTTTAATATAAACAACTAAAAATTAAAAATCATAGAAAAATAAAATGAAAATAAATACTCATTTTAAAGGTATTTTTAAAGGAGAATTAATTAAAATGATCTTACCTAATTTTGAAATTAAAATTAAATTTAATTATTACTTAATTACGCAATTAATCCCAAATTTTTTGGTTAATTTAGTGGGATGACCTCACCCATGATTTTCTTTGGATTTATTGCTCACAGTTAGAAAATTGACTAATTAAACATTAACTACTCTTTTAAGTTAATGATTAAATTAATCTCATGAATAGTAATAAATTGGTTTATTAAGTTTATTAATCATTGTTCAATAGTAAGTGAACTAAGGAATAGGGATGGGACCCCTTTCCTAAGTTCATTTTACTTTTTTAAAATTAAATTTATTAAGATTTAACCAATTTATTAAATCACTTAATCAAATTGAAATCATAATCACACTTAATTAATTAAATCATGGGGTAGATCTTTGGGAGGCATTTAATAAAATTATGGTTAGTCCACATGTGGGAAAACCATAAGAGTAATTAATTAAGTCCCTTAATCTAATTAACTAATAATCACGAGCCAATTGCATTTGGCCCATTTTATTTCCTTGGATCATTGCAAGTTTATTTTCCATTCATATCATGTTGGCTCATAATTATTTAGTTAATTACTTTTAGGTGACATAGGTAAAGGTAATTAATTCATCTAATTAGGGGTTCAACTTAATTAACCTATAAAATCAAATTAATTACATTTACTTAAATTAAATCAAATCACTAATATGGGGATGGGTTTAAAATAGCAAGTGATGATTTTGTTTTCTCCTCTTTAAATCAAATCAAATCTAAAACTTAATTAATAAAGAAGCTTTAGTTTGCATTAAATAGTCATATTTGATTTGATTGTCCTTAAGAACTAGTTTGGTTGAATGAATCACATGCTTATATTTCATTGTCCTTTTCCAATCATGTTAGATTTGGTATGTCATTTGAATTCATCCATATTTTCAAAATCAAGTAAAATAAAATGTGTTTCCTTTATGTAAGCTTGCATGTGTTGATTTAATTTAATATATGTGTGGCTATTATCACTATTAAATCTAAATATTTTTTTCAAAAGCTTATAAATAAATAATTATATTTGTTCTGATGCTAGTTATAAATACATAAGAAATGCATGTGCTTAAAGCTTAAGTGTATGAATGTTGAGTTATCTTTCCTCTATTCAAGTGTTGATTTATATAAGATTGAATTGTAATGGGTATATAGTCACGGACATCCCAGGAATACAAGGCTTTAGCTAGTACCATGGAGGCCATTTGATTACCTCACATCCCAATTTATCAACGACACATACCCATTTGATTTCATTCTTATGTATTTCAACATTAGAATTTGGATAGAGCTTTAATTCATATATATAAATGATTCAATAAAAAAATATACAATCTTTGCATGGTTTTCTTTCCATCATATATGTATACATCAATGTGTGTCAAAGAGAACCAAGTATACTATCTAAACATCTTGGGAATACGAGGCATTAGTTAGCCCCAAGGAGGTCATTTGATTACCTCACTTCCATAGTTTAATAATGAAATGTACTTACCTATATCTTTGTACATGTATATATATATATATATATATATATATGTCATTAGTAAATGAAAATCCCATTTGGCATTAAAATTGTATGCATTCATAATTGATTAAGTGGTTAAATTAATTATCCATATGATTTGGAGCTTACTTCGTATGTTCACGGATACGAATTTACATATGTTTGAATGCAAATGGGTATATAAGTTGGACATCCCGAGAATATGAGGTTTTAGTTAGCTCTAAGGAGGTCATTTGATTAGTTCACTTCCTTGGTTTAACAATGGTACATGCCTATTTAATTTCATTCTTATGTCCTTTTTGTATAATAATTTGGATAAAGTTTTAAATTAATATGTTTAAATAATTTATTCAAATAAAATATAAATTCAAAACATACACATACATTCATGATTTAACTATGCTAAAATATGTTGCATGTATAGATACACTTAGGATTAATTAAATCATTTAATAAGATATTAACTAAAGAGAACTAAATCAAATTAATATACTTTAGAAAGTGACTTAAGGTAGGGATGAAAGAGGACAATCCTCTTTTTCTATCTTTATAACACTTAGTTGCTAAGTGTAATCAAATGAAATAAAAGAAAACACAAATTAAAATTCTCAAATCAAATAAACTACTTCAAGTGAAATTAACCTTTCATGTTAAATTGAATCTTATACACTTAAAAAAAAATAGTAAAACACATACCACAAGCCTTAATACACACATTAGAATTAAGTCACCACTTATAGATCTAAGTTAGGATGGTGTGTGATGTGATATATTTTGTTTATGATATTTATATTGAATGTTAGGGTGTATGCTTCATAGGCGGATGATAGGCCAATTTTTAATAATCATGCTTAAAATAAATGTGAGTGCTCTTTTTGCAGGTTGCTTAAATCCTTAAGCATAATCCAAGTTAGGACACATGGCTTAGTTACTTACCCATGTGGGTGCTAAGTCCAAATTATAAATACAACTTGGGATTATATGTATATTTAGCTAACCTCTATTTTACATGTGTAGTTAGATTATACTTTTCCCACATAAATGTATTTTTTCAATAGGAATTAGGATTAGTGCTATGGGGATTAGGATGAGTAGTGGCTAGAAGGCTTTATCCTGGGGTGCCCTGTGATGCCTTTAAAGTAAGAACCATCCAAATTAAAGATGGAACCAAATTAGAAATGGAGATATGAAGAAAGAAGACCCCATAGCATTTAATACAATTATAATTATTCCTTCATATTCCAGGTTGTATAAGGGTAGAGATCGGCTACCCATCTTTTCTCTCTTTGGGTTGTACGGTGGTACTCGACCACACCAACCTTTTATTCTTATATGATAGTTTATATAATTATTTGATGTATGTTTACATTTTTGCTTTAGGATGGCATGCTTTTGATAGTAACTTAAATGATTGATGTTTTAACGTGTGGCTTGGATACGATTAGGATCTTAGATAAAAATAACTTTTCTACCCACCTAATCAATCATAACTAAATTTTAAACAACTCATAACCTCATCATAAAGCAAAAGACATAAATAAGATAATTAAAATATTTTGCAACCCCTTAGCTGTATGGTTGTATGTTTCACATCATGCATGCATATTCTTTCTCTCTTGAACATGAAGGATCTCCATCCCCACCTTATTCTATTTTATTTGACCCATAACCTATTTCATCATGCATTTAGGCATAATAAATTCTAAAGCCTCTATCAAAATGATATGTCTATAATGAAATAAAATTTGAAAATATTTTGCATCTATAGATTAAGTCATATGCCATACCACTCATGCTCTAGTCTCTTAGGAAGTGTGTTTAGGACTTTAGGTTCTTTTTAATTAAAAAACTACCTAGCTATCTTGCAACTCATAAGATTGGATTATATGGTTTTAAAATTGTAGGAGAAGTTAGCTGGTGACCACTTGAGGAAGTTATAAGTCCAGAAGTTGAACAATTTATTTCTCTTATGGAAGTTACCCTTATGTCCACCTATCGCTTAGATTTAGGTCGTGCTTTTGCTCGTACTAAAGCTCCCTAGATTTAGGATCTGTGGTTGCTATTTCTTTTGGGCTACGAGCATAAATCCTTATCTGTCAGGCATTCCCACAACCTTGTGTTGGTGGATTACAAGCCCTAGTAATCTAATTAAATTTCAACTCAAAACATATAAATCTCCTCAACTTCAAAATTATAAAGCCTAATCATAGGATAGATTGGAATGCTTGTTAGGCTTTCTAATATCATGAGCATTTCCTACTTATTTCAATTGGATTCCAAAAATAAGTCTTCTCCTTGAACTTTCCTAATTGATTTTCCAAATATATCCAATCCTTTTGATCTAACCTTGAAATCTTTTAGATGATAATTGTCTACTTTGATCGAGTATTCTTAAGAAATTTCATTTCTAAGATATAATTAAGTATGGAGGCTTGCCTCCATAGAGAACTTAAAACACGGTTTAATATAAACCCTACTTTATTCATTCATGTAAAGTGGGAGAAAAATCTCAGGACATTCATAGACCCATCATGCCTTAGGAGTCTTATTACATGATTAGGTATTATAGGTGATGCTTCTTATCTTTTGAGATAGTACATCATAACTCAATGTTATACCCGATCACCTCAAAAGTACCCCTACGATCTGGTGTCCCCCCCCATATATAAAAATAAACACCACAAGGCCCTCTCACATTGTTCATTGAATCCTCTCAATGTCATCCTTTCTTTTTGGAGTTTGGTGATGTCGATCTTCAAGTAGGCAAGGGTTCTTAGACTCATAATGTTGATTGATACACTTGGGTCAACCAGAACTCTGGATAGCCTGTATCTGCCAACATCCACTATAATATAAAGAGGCAATTTTGCTCGGTTGTCCCTAGGAGTAAGTCTTCATCATTGAATGTAATTCCTAAGACACCCTTTGAGTGGCATGCCTCCTCTTTAGTAGCGATCAGTTGAGCTAAGCATTTCTCTAAATCAAGTAAGTCCTTGATTAGAGATTCCCTCATCTCTTTGGATAAGATAAGGGCATTGCATATGCTTAACTTATTTGGAAACTTTCTAAGGTGGTAGGACATTGTAATCAACTCGGCTTGGTCCTCCACAATGCATATCCATGGGTGGAGCATCCTATGGAGGCTGCTCACTCAATGGAACCAATGACTTGCTTACCCTTATCACGGTGTTACCATAAGAGGTAGAACATTGCCCTTTGCATAGGTTGACTTCAATGACTTCTTGGAATGATGAGCTTGTGGAAATCTCTACCTTCTCATCAGGCATACCTATAGCTTTTCTTATGGGATCTCGAGTGGAGTTGACTCCAAGTCAATCTCAAGAGGTGAGCCCGATTGATTCAGATAAGGATAGTCTGACTTTGAATCAAAAAGGAAATGATTGGAACTACTAGAGCTATAATTTTTATTTAGACTGAGAGAGCTTTCAATAAGAATAAAACCAAGAGCACCAGAAGTAGACAATATATAAGTAGAATCAAGTTTTTTCATTAATTTCTTTTTGGGTGGAGGTACATGATACAAATCAAATAAAAGAAATGGAGTAAGGGATTTAGTACCTTTATCATCAAATATTATGCTCCTACTAGTAGAAGAGGCGCTAGTAGAAGAGGTGGTAGCTATGATGCTGGAGGGAGTACTGGACTCGGATGGTGGCTGTGCTACTGGACTATCCCAAGCAAGTATGGTGGGTTGTTGTTGCTATTGGGATGTCACATTTCTTGATTATCCTTTGCAATTAGAAAACCTTCCTTGGAGTTAGAGGTTTGAGCTACTTTAGGCACCTGCAAGAAAAGATTCTTAATCTTAAAAATGATCTTCTTAGAGGTTCATGATAGGAAGATATCCTAAACTTCTTTGGTCTTAAGAGGATCACAAGTATCTCCAAGGATTACTCTAACATAACTGGATGGTTGCTCTAATAACTATTCCTTAAGGATAACTATGGCTCTCAACTTGCAGCTGCACTCAAGCTAGTCCGTAAAAGTGATACAATCCTCTAAGACATGGCCTAACATACGGTGGTTGGGGCAATATCTAAGATCATCGCTCTTGCCCACTTCCTCTAGCTTCATAGGCTTCTCGTAACTGAAAGTCAAGTATCTTTAAGAGATTCTTAAAGATATTTCTAACTACCTCCCTCTTGAATGAATATGGCTTATTCAATCTATCAGCATGGAGTAAATGGAATGTAGCTATCTAGTGATCGATATGAATACCAATGCTGGGTAGGCTACTGAGGTGGTGGAAATGGTTATTGTGGCGGCTGCGATGGCTGGTATGATGTCCAAGGTGGTGGAAGAAGTGGTGTCAAAGGAAGCTGTTGAGCTTGTAGTCTCTCCTATTGAACTTTCAGCTTCCCTCTACTTGACACAACTCCTCCTGATTGGACCTAGATGATTGGTTGGGAAAAGAAAACTGTTTGGCTTTCTTTTCTAGGCTAGCCACCTTGTTGATTAATTTCTGAAATGTTATGATGGTAAAGCCCTAAAGAATAAAGGTGACCGAGTCATGGATATTATTGAGAAGAATCTCAATGGCATGATGTTCGAATAGCTATAGTTTGCATTTCATTCTCAGGTTGCGCCACCTGAGAATATAATCAACATGGGACTCGTTGAGTTTCTGTTTCTCTACAATAAGGTTATCTACAGTCACCCTCTGTTGAGCTCTAGCAAACCTCTTGATGAAGAGGTGCTCCACCTTAGCAAAGGTCTTCACCAAACCTTTGGGAAATTTGGAGTACCAATAAAATGATACAACTAACAGATTGCCAACGAAAAGGCAGAAGAGGAGTGTGTTGCTGCCACCAGTGTTGCAATAGCTAGCTCAAAAGTGTGCAATGTGTTATCGTGGGCTTCCAATGCCATCTAAGATCTTGAAGGATGGTGGCACAAAATCTAAATAAAATAAAACTAAATAAAAACATAAACCTAAAAAATAAACCTAAAAAATAAAACCTAAAAATAAATAAATAATCAAACCTAAGCCCTAAACTACAAAAAATTGCCTAAACCTAAAATAAAAAAAAATAAAATAAACATAAACCTAAACTAAAATAATCTAAACTAAAATAAATAAAACCTAAACCTAAACCCTAAACTAAATAAAATAAAATAAACTAAAAATAAACCTAAACCTAAACTGAAAAAATAAAACCTAAAATAAAACCTAAAACCTAAAACTAAAAAAAATAATGTAAAAACCTAAAAAAAACACAAACCTAAAAAATAAAATAAAAATAAAATTAAACTAAAAAATAAACATAAACCTAAACCTAAACTTAAAAAATAAACTAAAATAAAAACCTAAACTTAAATAAATAAACTAAACTAAATAAAAATAAAAAATAAACCTAAATAAAAATAATAAAAAATTAAAATAAAATAAATAAAAAATAAACTAAAAAAACTAAACCTACCGGCTTACTTAATTTAAAAAAAACCTTAATTCTTTAACCCTAAACCCTAAACCCTAAACCATAAAACTAACCCTAAACCCTATGTTACCTGTTACTGGTTTTATAACTGCAATCCCACTTGGGACTTTAATTTCATTAATACATTCATTTCTAAACCTGAGAGAATTAACCATTGCTAGAGGAAGTTATCTGTTTTGATGGGCTTAGATTTTAGTACTAACTTCTTTAACCAGTTTTTTCTCTTTGACAATATGGCTTGGTGCCTATGGTGCTAGCAAGTAGTGTGCATTATCTTTGGTTTTGATGATTATAGTATTTCTTTGGTGATGCTTACATTCCTTGGGACTCTTTCCTCCTTAAAGGCCTAATTCATAAAGGTTTCAACACTTATCTTTGAAAGGATTTTGGTTGGTTTGAGCTTGGACTTTCATACGACCGTTCCTTGCTTATAATGCTTAACCTCGGCATGCTTTCCGCAAGGGAAGAAATTGTAATACTGGTCTCTTTTAATGGTTATTTTGGTGAAATCCTTGTAATGGAATGGATTGGGCTTAATTACTTTTGGGTTTTGGAGGTTTCTTTGCCATGGTTGTTTGTTGATTTGTTTGTTGATTTGGTTTTAATCCCTTTGGGTTGGTGCATTTTTTTTGCTGCTTCTCCCAATTTTCCTCATGCTGATTTTTGCCATCTTGCACATCTTGTCTTTGTTCTAGTTTTGGACCTTTATTGTCTTAAAATTCCTGCTTGGTAATCCCCTGGAATGGATTTCCTTGTTGGCTGCTCCTTTTGGTTCTTACTATGTTTACCCTCCCCTTTCTGTTTCATTTTTGCTCTTGTTGTTAACATTTGGGTTGATGTTGGACTTTACTACAATTGTTTTCACCCTTCATGCTTTGAGGAGATCATGAAAATCCTGAAGACCATTCTACTCTTCATATATAATCAATGGTCTATCCTATATGCCTACCGATTATGATCAATATCCTTGGCAATCGGCTTAATGTGACAAAGCAACACCTCAATGCTTTCTCTTAGGGCTATTGAGCACCTATTGGTTGCAATTTTCTTTATTGTTGTTATTTTCCTGGTTGGGATATCCCATCTCTACACTAATATCTCTTTGGAAAAATGGAATTGTGTTATTTTTTCAATACTAGTCTTGATGTTTAAGTCTTGCTTCCCATGATAAGTTGGAGTTTTTCAAGGGATTATCATTGTGCATCGAGATTGTGCACGCTTACTCGTAAAATTGTCCATGATGCTATTTTATGGATTCGATTGCTAACACACAGGATGTTGTTGCTTTTCCTTCTTTGTGTTCTCCATCCTATGCTATGATTGGAACATGTACAACTTGAAGCACATTTCTTTTTTATGCTTGGAATTAATCAATGATTTATCTTATATGCATTATTGGGTTATTGACAAACCCACGTTATTATTGTCATTACCCTTGGCGAGTGGGTTATGGTGAATAAGCATCCGACCGTCGATTTCTCGAATGTCACTTGGATAGGCTTATGGTGGGGAGCTATTCATTATCTATCCTCTCCTTTACCAATATATGTTTATGGGTGGAATCTTGGATAGCTTGTTGGTTTTAATGTTGGTTGGATGGATCAATACCCATCTTCGCGCCTGGACTTTGGATTATTTTGTACAGCCAGTCTCTATTGAAGTTGCTAATTGCTTGGTAGATTTTGCTTTGAACCTCCTTACTGGTTTCTTTTATGCCTATCATTTGAATTCATTGATCTACCTTTTTTGCTACTATTTACTTCATCCTTTTTCTATCAATCTTGTATCTATTGTTTTGATTATACTGGATGAGTGGCATCATGGCAAGCTAACTAGTTTTTGCTATTTTGGTTGTCTCTTATCTTGGAGATTTACCTTTTTGTTTTACCTTGTCACCTCAGTTGGCTCTTTCTTTGTTGGTTGTAGAATTTCAGGGTCTCATGCCCTGAAAGCTGTTCCTGACATTGTTGTCCTGATGGTGAGGGTTTTTGGTGATTCTCGATTTCTTTGCCTTAGATAACTATTTTTATGCTTTATTTATTTGTTTATCTAATATTGCCATGTCTACATGAGGAGTTTTATGGCCAATTCTTTTATATCTTCCTATCTTGGATGTTGCCGTCTTAAGCTTGTTGTTTTTTGGATTTTAATGTTGAGACTCATTTCAATTCACTTGTTGATTTTTATATGGGTTCCAATGTTGTATTATTTGGTTTGTTGGGGTTGTCTTTAGATTTGCAATTTATCTCCTATTTTTTTCGATCATCTGCTACTCATTTCGATTGGTTGGTGCGTCTTATGCATTTCGAAAGAATGGTATTATGGCCAATTTTTAGTCCTTCTTGGATGTTGTTGTTGCCTTTTCTGCCTTGTTTTGATTGTTGATCCGGATTATCGAATGGAGGCCCTTTTCTATTGGAGCTCTAACTATTTTTTTAGTGCTTATTTTGGTTGGTTGCATTCTCTGTTGAGCTATGCTATCTTCCTTTACTATTGCTTTCTCTAGGACATTAATAAAGGGATTGTTCCCTGGGTTGTTTTCTGCACTGAATGATTCATTTACATATCATGTGATTGGGATGGTGTTAAGTATAAGCTCATTGACTTATTTAACAGGTTTTCAGCAAGTTGTCTCCTCTGTAATTTTCTTATGGAGGGATTATATGCTGAACTAATTTCTTTCCGAATATGGCTATTCATGAGATTACGGCTAAGATGGCTCACTCACTTATGTTTATGTATTCTCATGTCGGGATGACTATATTGATGATATTTTTCTTGAATGAGACTCCTTATCCTTCAGCTCTTAGCAATTACCTATATATTTTAGATATGATTTTGCTTAGGTTTGTAGGTAATAAAGCTCACAAGAATATCAACAAGGTGCTACCTTCTCACGGTTTGTTGGCTATGATGGTGATGATCTCACTCTATTGGTTCTAGTAGCTCAGTGATGTAACCCTTCAGTTTGGATGCTCATACTTGCATGCCCCAGATGTGATTGAGCTGAGCCTTCTCTATCACAATTCCTTACTAACATACTCATATTATGTTATTTTCCTCTAACTTTTTTTGTCTGTATTACCTTAAGCTTCTAATCTCCCTCTTATTATAACTATGGTGATTCTCTCTCCTTCTTTTGTAGGTGCTCCAGATTATCAATTCCCACATCCTCAGCATTGGCTTTAATCTTACTTTAGCTTATTATGTTAATCATCTTGCATCTTTTGATTGTTTTATGCTTTCTTTTACTCTTGGATGTACTTAGATAGGGGATTTACTCCTTAGGCTAATTGTAGCTCTTTGAGCAGTAGTTCTGAAGTTTATCCCCTTTTAAGGACCTTGTAACCCTCTTTTTATGGCAATAAAATACCCCTACATGGGGCTTCCCTAAAGAAAAAAAAAAAAAAAAACCCTAAACCCTAAACCTACAACCCTAATCCCTAAACGTTAAATCTTAAACCCTAAAAAACCCTAAACCCTAAACATTGAACCCTAAACCCTAAACCCTAAATCCTAAATTAACTGTAAGTCTTAAACCATAAACCTTAAACCCTAAACCCTAAACCCTAAACCCTAACTAACCCTAAACCTTAAGCTATCCCTAAACCCTAAACACTAAAAAATTAAATACTTAAAGCTAAACAAAATAAAACCTAAAATTAAAATTAACAAAAAACCTAAATCTAAATAAATTAAAATAATAAAATAAAATAAAAAACTAAACTAAAACCTAAACATAAACCTAAACCTAAAAATAAAATAAAATAAACTAATAAAATAAATAAAATAAATAAAAAACCTAAATAAAAAAATAAACCTAAGATTAAAACCTAAAAAAAAATAAAACTAAACCTAAAGTAAAATAAAGAAACCTAAAATAAAATAAAAATAAATAAATACTAAACCTAAAATAAACCTTAATATAAACCTAATAAATAAAATAAAACCTAAACCCTAAAGTTAAAAAAAACATAAACTTAAAAACAATATATAAAATAAACATAACAAAATAATGCTAAACCTAAAATAAAATATATAAAACCTAAACCTAATCCAAAAAAACTAAACCTAAACTTAAAACTAAACTTAATGAAATAAAATAAACTATAAATAAATCTAAGCCTAAACTGAACAAAAACCAAAAAGTAAAACTAAACTAAAAACTTAAACCTAAACTTAAAAAAATAAAATAAAAACCTAAACCTAAACCTAAAAATAAAAAATAAAACCTAAACCTAAAAAATAAACTAAAATGATCATAAAATAAATAAAACTAAAACTAAATAAAAAAAAAAAATATAAACCTAAATAATAATAAAAAATAAAATAAACTAAAATAAATTAAACATAAACTAAATAAAATTAAACCTGCCAATTCACTAAATTTAAAAAAAAACCCATAAACCCTAAATCCTAACCCCAAACTCAAATGCTAAACCCTAAACTCTAAGCCTACAACCCTAAACCTTAAACCCTAAACCCTAAACCCTAACCCTAATCCCTAAACCCTAAAAGCTAGAACCCTAAAACCCTAAACCCTAAACCCTAAACCCTAAACCCTAACCCTAAATGCTAAATTCTAAACCCCAAACACCAAACCTAAACCTAAAGTAACTAAATAAATTAATTAATAAACTTAAACCCTAAAACCAAATAATCATAAACTTAAACCCTGAAACTTAAGAATGGGCAAAACCTTGATGACAGGAACATTACCGTCAACTTGGCTCAGTCTAGATCTAGCATTGGAGGAGAAGGTAGAGGCTACGGTTATCATAGTGATGGTGGGGAACTGGAGCTGCTAGTTGATTTGGAGGTGGTGGTCAGAGCAGTGGTTGTTATGGGGGGGAGAAGCAACGAAGGTTACAACCATGGTGGTGGCGGAGCGAGAGATCAGGGATATGATGGTGGATCCTACTACTTGAGAAGCCGGGGTGGTTCTGATGGGAACTAGAGAAACTAAAAAATGATCAATATGATCTACTACTTATGGAACTATATCTTTATAGTAGAGACAGTTTCAGTTATCTAGATCATTTAATTTGCTCTAGGCATGCTCATTTTTTATCTATGTCATCGCTTATGTCTTAGAAAACTTGGTGTGTTACTTCATTGACGAAATCGGAAGAAGAAATGCTGAATATGAATTTGTTCTCTGTTAAAAAAATAAACCAAAAACTTTAATCCCTAAACTAAAACCTGAACCCTAAAAACATAAACCCTAAACCCTAAATAACCCTAAACCATAAAGCCTAAACCCTAAACTAACCCTAAACCCTAAACCTTAAAAATCCTAAACCCTTAATCCTAAACCAAACCAGCCTAAACCCTAAACCTAAACACTAACCCAGGCCCTTAAACCACCTTAAAAACTACACACCCTAAAGCCTAAACACTAAACCCTAACCCTAAACCCTAAACTCTAAAACCCTAAACCTTAAATCGTAAAAATGTTAAATATTAAACCTAAATAAAGTAAAACCTAAAAATAAAATAAATAAAAAAATCTAAACTTAAATAAAATAAAATAAATAATAAAATAAAATCATAAACTAAAACATAAACCTAAACCTAAAAATAAAATAAAATAAACTAATAAAAACAAACTAAAAATAAATAAATAAAAACCTAAATTAAACGAAAAAATAAAATAAACCTAAGAATAAAAACCTAAATAAAATAAAAACTTAACATAAAATAAAAATAAAATAAAACAAAAAATAAAATAAAATAAAAACATAAAAATAAACCTAAAAAAATAAATAAAATAAATAATATAAACCAAAACCTTTAACTAAAAATAAAAACTAAACCTAAAATAAAAATAAAATAAACCTAAACCAAAATTAAAATAAGCTAAACTAAAATAAATAAAACCTAAACCTAAACCAAAAATAAATTAAACCTAAACCCGAAACTATTTAAAATAGAATAAACTAAAAATAAACTTAAACCTAAACTTAAATATAAATAAAATATAAAACTTAAAACTTAAAACTAAACCCTAAACCCCAAAAGCTAAAACCTAAACTTAAACTAAATAAAACAAAAATAAAATTAATAAAAAGACCATAAACAAAAATAAAATGAAAAAATAAAAGAAAGTAAAAATAATAACTAAAACCTAAAGCTAAACCTAAACCTAAAAAAAATAAAATAAAATAAAAACTAAATTAAAAATAAATAAATAAAATCCTAAACTAAATTAAAAAAAATTAAAAACCTAAATAAAAAATAACGAAACCTAAAATAAAATAAAATAAAATAAAAGAAAATATAATTAAAGAAAAACTAAATAAAATTAAACCTAAAAAATAAACCAAAAAATAAATAAAAAATAAAACCTAAACCTTAATCTGCAAAAAAATAAACCTAAATAAAAAATAAAATAAACTTTAACCTAAAATAAGATAAACTAAGCTGAAATAAATAAAACCTAAACCTAAACCTAAAATAAACTAAACTTAAACCTAAACCAAAACTAAATAAAACAAAATACACTAAAAATAAACCTAAACCTAAACTAAAAAATAATTCCTAAAAATAAACCTAAAATAAAAACCAAAAACCTCAACCTAAAAAAATAAAATAAAAACATAAACATATACCTAAAAATAAAACATAAAACCTAAACCTAGAAAATAAATAAAAATAAAACTAAACTAAAAAATAAACCTAAACCTAAACCTAAACCTAAAAAATAAACTAAAATAAATAAACCTAAAATAAATTAACTAAACTAAATAAAAATAAAAATAAAAATAAATTTGAATAAAAATAAAAAAATAAAATAAACTAAAATAAATAAAAAAATAAACAAAATAAACCTAAATCTACATGTTTACTTAATTTAAAAAAATGAAAATATGAAAAAAATAAAAAAACAAATAAAAAAACCCTAAACCATAAACCCTAAAACACTAAACCGTAATTCCTAAAATCTACAACCCTAAACCCTAAGCTCTTAACCCCAAACCATAAACCCTAAACCTGAAACCCTAAAAACCTTAAAACCTAAACTTGAAAATAATAAAACCTAAAAAATAAATAAATAAAATTCCTAAACCCAAAAAGAATAAAAAAATAAAATAAACTAAAAAGCTAAACTAAAACCTAAACCTAAACCTAAACGTAAACCTAGAAATAAAATAAAATAAGAAAGAAAAATTAAACTTAAATAAAATAAATAGAAACCTAAACTAAATGAAAAAAATAAAATAAACCTTAAAATAATAAACCTAAATAAAATGAAACATAAAATAAAATAAATAAACCTAAAATATAATATAATAAAACTAAATAAAACCTCAACCTAAAATAAACCTAAAAATAAAAATAAGACTGAACCCTATACTAAAAGAACCTAAACCTAAAATAAAATAAAATAAAATAAACTAAATTAAACTAAATAAATAAACCTAAACCAAAATAAACTAAACCTAAACCCTAAACTAAAAATAATAAAATAAGCTATAAATAAACCTAAACTTAAACTAAAAAATAAAATCTAAAAATAATCCTAAAATGAAAACCAAAAACCTAAATAAAAAAATTAAAATAAGAACCTAAAGCTAAACCTAAAAATAAAAAATAAAACCTAAGCCTAAAATTAAACATAATCCAAAACCTAAACTTAAAAAATAAACTAAAATAAAAATAAAAAATAAAATAAATAATTCTAAAATAAATAATAAATATACTAAATAAACCTACCTGGGTTTGCTTAATTTTTTTTTAAAACCCATACTAACTGATTCCTAAAGCCTAAAAACCAAACTTAACCTACCCTGCTAAAATCCTTGGTTCCTAAATCCTAAACTAAACCCTAAACCCTAAACCATAAATCCTAAACATAAACCTTACCCTACCACAACTAACCCTAAAGCACCCAAACCACAAATCCTAAGCCTATAACCTAAACCACTACTATCCTTTTAACCCTAAACTTTAAAATCTTAAACACAAAGCCTAAACACTAAATCGTGACTAAATCTTAAACCCTAAATCCTAAACCTAAAGATCTTAAACCCTAAAGATCCTGAACCTAAACCCTAAACCCCAGCCACAAAACCTAAGAAAACAAAATAAACAAAATAAAATAAATAAAACCTAAACTTAAATAAATAAAATAAAATAAAAGAAACTTAAACTAAAACTAAACCCAAACTGATAAAATAAAATAAAATAAAATAAACCAAAGAATAAAATAAAATAAAATCTAAATAAAACCTAAATAATACCTAAATGCTTTAAAAAAAATCTAAACAAAAAATAAAAATAAAATAAAATAAATAAAATAAACCTAAACCTAAAATAAAATATATTAAACTAAAATAAATAAAACCTAAACTTAAACCTAAAATAAATTAAGCCTAAACTAAATAAAATAATATAAACTAAATTAAAATAATAAAAATAAAATATAAAATATAAACCTAAAATATTAACTAACCAAAACCGGAAAATAAAATAAAAACCTACACCTAAACTTAAAATAAAATTAAATCTAAACCTACAAAAAAAAACTCAACTAAAAAATAAACCTAAACCTAAACTTAAATGTAAAAATTAATGTAAAATAAAAAAACCTAAACTAAAATAAATCAATAAAACTAAATAAAAATTATAAATTAAAATTAACTAAAATAAATAAAATAAACTAAATAAAATAAATAAACATATGAGTTTACTTAATTTTGGAAAACCCTAAATCCACCTAAACCCTAAAGTAACACCTAAACCCTTATAACCCTAAACTATAACCCTCTAAACCAAAAAACACCCTAAACCACACCCTAAACACTAAATCTAAACCCTAAACCTTAAACCATAAACCCCCACAAAGAAACCCTACCTGACCAAACCCTAAACCCTAAACCCCAAACCCTAAAACTAAACCTAAAGTAACTAAATAAATTAAAAAATAAGCTTAAACCTTAAAACATAAAAAATCTAAACCTAAACCTAAACCCTAAGAATGGGCAGAACCTTGACGGCAGGAACATCACCGTCAACCAGGCTTAGTCTAGATCTGGCGGTTGAGGCGAAAGCGGAAGCGGTGATTATCGTAATGGTGGTGGCGGATCTGGAGGTGCTGGTGGATATAGGTGGTGGTCAGAGCAGTGGTGCTTATGGAACAGTGTTTTTATATTGGGTCTTTAATTTGTTCTATGTGTTCTCATTTTTTTATCTATGTCATCGCTTGTGTACTAGAAAACTTGGTATGTTACTTGATTGATGAAATCAAAAAGAAGAAATGTTGAATCTGAATTTATTCTTTATTGAAAAAAATGAAAAACTAAAAGCCCTGAGCCCTAAACTAAAATGTGAACCCTAGACCTAAAACCTAAACCCTAAACCTTAAACCCTAAACCTTAAATCCTAAACCCTAAAATTGTAAACTCTAAACCAAAACCCTAAAGCTTAAACCCTAAACCCTAATCTATAAACCCTAAAAACCACACCCTAAACCCTCAATTAATCCTAAACCCTAAATTCTAAACCCTCAACTAACCTTAAACCCTAAACCCTAAACCTATGTTAAAAAATCCAAAAAAATAAAATAAATAAATAAACCTAACCCAAAATAAAATAGAAATAAATAAAATAAAAAAATAAAATAAAATAAAAACCTAAATTAAAACCTAAACCTAAACATAAACCTAAAAGAATAAAAAAAATAAAAACTAGAATAAAATAAAATAAATAAAAATTTAAACTAAAACAAAAAAATTAAAATACCTAAATAAAATAAAGGCTAATCATAAAATAAAAAAACCAAAAATATTATTAAATAAAAGCTAAATAAAATCCTAATCTTAAAAATAAAAGCTAAAAATAAATATAAAATTAAAGCTAAACCCTAAACTAAAAAAATCATAAACCTAAAATAAAAGTAAAATAAATATAAACCTAAACTAAAATAATATAAACTAAAATAAATGAAACCTAAAACTGAAATAAACAAAACCTAAACCTAAACCAAAACCCTAAATAAAATAAAATAAACTAAAAATAAACCTAAACCTAAATTAGAAAATAAAACCTAAAAATAAACCTAAAATAAAAACCTAAAACCTTAACCTAAAAAAATAAAATAAAAACCTAAACCTAGAACTAAAAATAAAAATATACCAAAACTTAAAAAAAAATTAAAAATAAAACTAAACAAAATATAAGCCTAACCCTAAACCTAACTAAAATAAATAAACTGAAATACATAAACTAAATTAAATAAAATAAAAATAAACCTAAATAAATAAAATAAAATAATCCTAAACCTAGTAGTTTAATGATTTTTAAAAAAATTAAGAAAATAGAAAAAATTTAAAAAAAAAACCCTAACCCTAACCCTGACCTATCCCAATCCTGACCCTACTAAACCAAATCTAAAGCCACTAAACACTAGGCCTAAACACTAAACCCTAAACTCAGGCCAAACCAAAACCTACAGGCCGGTCTGCTGAGACCCTAAACCACTAAACCCTACAAACCCTAAACCACACAAAACCTAAAACCTAAAATTAAATAAAAAAACTTAAACCCAAATAAAATAAAATAAAAAAAACGTAATCCTAACTGTAAAAATAAAATAAAATAAAAAATAAAAACTAAACTAAAATAAAATAATTAAAAACACAAACTAAACTATAAATTAAAATAAACCTAAAAATAAAAAACATATATTAAATAAAAACTAAATCAAAATAAAATTAAAATAAACCTAAAATAAAATAAAATAAAAACTAAATAAATAACTAAACCTAAAAAATAAACCTAAAAAATAGGACTAAAAAATAAAAAAAAATAAAACCTATACCCTAAACTAAAAAAAAAACCAAAACCTAAAATAAACAAAATAAAATAAACCTAAACCTAAACTAAAATAAATAAAAACTAAACCTAAACCTAAAATAAATTAAAGCAAAACTTCTAAACTAAATAAAATAAAATAAACTAAAAAGAAACCTAAACCTGAACTAGAAAATAAAACCTAAAAATAAACCTAAAATAAAAACCTAAAAACCTAAAAAAAATAAAATAAAACCTAAACCTAAACTTAAAATATGTAAAACCTAAAATTAAAAATAAAATAAAATAAAACTAAACTAAAAAAATAGAAACCTAAACATAAACCTAGAAATAAACTAAATTTAAACACTAAAATAATTAAAAAAAATAAAATAAACTACACTAAATAAAATAAAACCTAAATATAAATAAAATAAATAAAGTAAAATAAATAGAAAATAAACTAAATAAACTAAACCTACTGGTTTGTGATTTAAAATAATAATAAGGCAAAATCCTACCCAAAAAACTCAGGCCCAAACAAACCCTAAATCTAAACCACAGGCCCTGAGCTCCACCCTAAACCCAGGCATGGCTTAGCCTGATCTAAACCATAAGCCCTAACCCTGTTCCCTGAGCCCTAACTAAAAACTGACCCTGCCTTAAGCTCTATGACCCAGGCCACTGAGCCAAAACCCCAGACCACAAGGCTGACCGGACCCTAAATTACACCCTAACCCTAAACCCTAGGCCACAAACCTACTAATCTTAAACCCTCCACCACTGACCTTAGCCACACTGGCTAAATCCTAAGCCCAACTCAAGACCTCCAAACCTTATGGGTAAAACCCTAAACCCCAGGAACCCCAAAACCTAAACCCTAAACCTAAATTATAAACTGAAACCCAAAATTAAACCCTAAGCCTAAAACCTAAACCCTAAAACCTAAACATCCTAAACCCAACCCTAACCCAAAACCCTAAACCCTAACCTTGAAACCTAAACCCTAAAAGAATAAACCCTAAACCCTAAACACTAAACCCTAAAACCTTACCATAGTCCCCAAACCCTAAACTTAAATCTAAAGTAACTAAATAAATTAAAAAATAAACCTAAACTTTAAAACATAATAAACTTAAACCCTAAGAATGGGCATAATCTTTATTGCAGGGACATCACCGTTAACTAGGCTAAGTCTAGATCTCGCGATGGAGGCAAAGGTAGAGGCAACTATTATCATAGTGGTTGTGGTGGATCTAGTGGTGCTAGTGGATATCGAGTGGTGGTGGCGTGGTTATTATGAAGGAATATGTAGGTTATAGCCATGGTGGTGGTGGAGAGATCGAGATATGATGGTGAGTCCAAGGCGGGGTGGTTCGATGAGGCGGAGAAATTGAAGAATGCTAGATCCGATCAGCTGCTTATTGAACTATCTCTTTACAATAGAGATGCCTCTAGTTATCTAGGGCTTTTGATTTGCTCTATGTGTGCTCATTTTTTGATCTATGTCATTGCTTATGTCTTAGAAAACTTGGTGTGTTACTTGGTTAATGAAATCAAAAATAATAAATGTTGAAGTTGAATTTGTTCTCTGTTAAAAAAAATAAAAGCCCTTAACCCTAAACTAAAACCTAAACCTTAGACCAAAACTTACATAAACCCACCCAAACCCTAAACCCTAAATCCAAGCCTAAACCAAAAAAACATAAACCCTAAACCCTAAATCTAAACTCGAAACCCTTAACCTTAACCCTAAACCCTAAATCATAAACCCCAAACTCTAAACCTAAACACTAGCCTTAACTAACCCTAAGGCTAAACCCCCAAAAAAAGCTAAAAGCTAAACTAAACTAAATAAAACCTAAAATAAATAAATAAAAAATTGAAACTAAAATAAAATAAAAACATAAACTAAAACTTAAACCAAAATCTAAAAAGAAAATAAAATAAAATAAACTAAACTAAAATAAAATAAATAAAAACCTAAACTAAACTAAAGAAAATAATAAAATAAAACTAAACCTAAAAGAAAAATAAAATAAATAAAACTAAAAACCTAAAACATAAAAAATAAACCTAAAAATAAATACAAAATACAACCTAAACCATAAAAAAAAAAAAACCTAAACCTAAAATAAAATAAAATAACCTAAAAAAAATAAACAGAACTAAAATAAAAAAAAACATAAACCTAAACCTAAGCCTAAAGCTAAACCCTAAATAAAATAAGATAAACTAAAAATAAACCTAGACCTGAACTAAACATTATAAAAAAAACCTTAAACCTAAACATTATAAAAAGAACAAACCCTAGCCCTAAACCTAGAAAATATAAATAAGACCTAAACCAAAAAAAAAAACTAAACTAAAAAAGTAATCCTAAACCTAAACCTAAAAGTAAACTAAAATAAAAAACCTAAACTAAAATAAAAAATAAACTAAAAAAAGTAAATAAACCTAAACCTATGAGTTTACTTAATTTAAAATTAAAAATTAAAATAAAATAAACAAACCCTAGCCCTAAACCCTAAACCCTAAAACTAACTCTAACAAACCCTCTAAACCCTGACCACAAAGCTAAACCCTAAACCTTGGGACCTTAACAGAATCCTAAACTCTAAACCATAAACATAAACCCTAAAACCTACAACCCTAAACCATAAAACCTCCAAACCGTAAACACTAGAAACCTTGAAACCTATACCTAAACAAAATAAAACCTAAAACTAAAAAAACAAAAATAAAATTTAAATTTAAAAAATAAATAAAATAAAATAAAAACCTAAACTAAAACCTAAACCTAAACCTAAAAGTAGAAAAAATTAAAATAAAAAATAAAAACTAAACTAAAATAAAATAAATAAAAACCTAAACAAAACTAAAAAAATAAACCTAAAAGTAAAAAAAATTATATAATAAACTAAATGTAAAATAAAATAAACCTAACATAAAATAAAATAAAATAAACTAAATAAAATCCTAAACCTAAAAAAATAAACCTAAAAAATAATACTTAAAATAAATTAAAAAATAAAATCTAAAACTAAAAAAAAAACAAATAAACCTTAACCTAAATAAAAAATAAACTATAAAATAAATAAAATAAAAAACCTAAAATAAACTAAACCTAAACCCTAAACTAAATAAAATAAATTAATCTAAAAAATAAAACTTAAAAATAAACCTAAAATAAAAACAAACCTAAACCTAAAAATAAAATAAAACCTCCTAAACCTAAAATAAAAATAAATCTTAAACATAAAGGAAAAATAAAATAAACTAAACTAATAAGCATAAACCTAAACCTAAACCAAAAAAAAAAACTAAAATAGAAAACTAAAACTAAAATAAATAAACATAAAATAAATAAACTAAATTAAAACAAAATATAAAATAAACCTAAATAAAAATAAAAAATAAAATAAACTAAAATAAAAAAATAAACTTAAACCTAAACTTACCTATTTATTTAATTTAAAAACCTAAACCATAAACCTTAAACCTTAAAAAAAACCCTAAACCTAAAACCTACCCTACCACAACCCTAAACCCTACCATAAACCCTAAACCCTTAAAACCAAAAGCCTATATGAAAATAAAATAAACCTAAAAAAAAAATAAAATAAAAATAAAATAAAATAAAATAAAATAAAATAAAAACCTAAACCTAAACTAAAACCTAAACCTAAACCTAAACCTAAACCTAAAGGTAAAAATAAAATAAACTAAAAAAAAAAAACTAAACTAAAATATAATAAATAAAAACCTAAACAAAACTAAAAATTAAAATAAGCCTAAAAATGTAAAAACTAAATAATATAAATACTAAATGTAAAATAAATTTAAAATAAATCTAAAATAAAATAAAATAAAAACCAAATAAAAACCTAAACATAAAAAAATAAACCTAAAAATAAAACCTAAACCCTCATCTAAAAAAAAGACCTAAACCTAAAATAAACCTTAACCTAAACTAAAATAAACTAAACTAAAATAAATAAAACCTAAACCTAAAATTAAATAAACCTAAACCCTATAAAATAAAAAAAAACCTATAAATAAAAAGCCTAAATAAAATAAAAACTAAACATAAAATAAAAATAAAATAAACCTAAAATAAAATAAAATAAAAACTAAATAAAACCTAAACCTAAAAAATAAACCTAAAAATAAATAAAAAATAAAACTTAAACCCTAAACTAAAAAAAACCTAAATCTAAAATAAACATAATAAAATAAACCTAAACCTAAGCTAAAATAAACTAAAATAAAATAATTAAAACCTAAACCAAAACCTAAAATAAACTAAACCTAAACCCTAAGCTAAATAAAAAAAATAAACAGAAAATAAACCTAATCCTAAACTGAAAAATAAAACATAAAAATAAATGTAAAACTTAAACCTAAAAAAATAAAATAAAGAACTAAACTTAAACCAAAAAATAAAAAATAAAATTGAACCCTAAATAAAATGAAAATAAAACTAAACTAAATATTAAATATAAACTTAAACCTAAACATAAAAAATAAACTAAAATAAAAAACCTAAATAAAAATAAAAAATACTTTAAATATATTAACTAAACTAAATAAAACTAAAGAATAAACCAAAATAAAAATCAAAAATAAAATAAGCCAAAATAAATAAGAAAATAAAGTAAATAAATTAAATAGAGCTAAAAATATCGATTTACTTAATTAATAAAAAACCCTAAACCCTAAACCCTAAACCATAAACCCTAAATCCTAAACCTTAAACCCTAAACCATAAAAAATAATAAACCCTAAACCCTAACCCTAAACCCTAAACCCTAAACCCTAACTCCAACTTTATGCACTAAACCCCAAATCCTAAACCCTAAACTAACCATAAATCCAAAATCGTAAACCCTAAAAATCTTAAACCCTAAAGCCTAAAACTTAAACCCTAAACTAACCATAAACCCTAAGCTAACCCTAAACCCTAAACCCTAAAGCCTAAAAACTTAAACATAAACCCTAAACCCTAAACCTTAAAACCCTAAACATAAAAATCATAAATCTTAAACCCTAACCCTAAACCCTAAACCCCAATAGCATAATCCCTAAAACCTTAAAACCTAAACCCTAAACCCTATACTCTAATACCTAAGCCCTATACCTAAACCTAAAGTAACTAAATAAATTTAAAAATAAAACTAAAACCTAAAACCTAATAAACCTTAATCCTAAGTATGGAAGAACCTTGACGGAAGGACCATCACTATCAATAAGGCTTAGTCTAGATCTGGCGGTGGAGGCAAAGGCAGAGGCGAAGGTATGGGTGGTGGGGGTAAGGTGAATATGGAGATGCGGTAGTGGTGGTGGAGATGGGAGGTGATCAAAGCTAAGAGGGGACCTGAGAACTAAAGAAATAAGAACAAGCTGATCCCATCTACTAATTATTAAACTGTCTTTAAAGTAGAGATGATTCTAGTTATCTAACATTTTTTATTTTCTCTATGTGTGCTCATTTTCTTGTCTATGTCGTCGCTTGTGTCTTAGAAAACTTGGTGTGTTACTTGGTTGAAGAAATCAAAAAGAGGAAATGTTAAATCTAAATTTGTTCTCTGTTAAGAAAAAACCAAAAACCCTAAACGCTAAACCTTAGACATAAAACCTAAACCCTAAATCCTAAATACTAAAACATAAAACTAACCCTAAACCCTAAAAACTAAAGCCTAAACCCAAATATCGTAAACCATAAAACCCCAAACTCTAAACTGTAAACCCTAAATCTTAAACCCTAAACCCAAAACCCTAAAACCTATGACCCTAAACCCTAAACTATAAACCCTAAACCCTAAAAACCTAAAAACCTAAACCTTAATAATAAACCTAAAAATAAAACCTTAAAAATAAATAAAAAATCAAACCTAAACCCTAAACTAAAAAAAAAACTAAAACTAAAATAAAAAATAAAATAAACCTAAACCTAAACTAATCTAAACTAAACTAAAATAAATAAAACCTAAACCTAAACCTGAAATAAACTTAACCTAAACCTAAACCTAAACCTAAAATAAAATTAAATAAACCTAAACCTAAACTAAAAATAAAACTTATAATTAAACATAAGATAAAAACCTAAACCTTAAACCTAAAAAAACAAAATAAAAACCTAAACCTAAACCTAAAAATAAAAAATAAAACTTAAACCTACAAAAATAAAAATAAAAATAAAACTAAACTAAAAAATAAACCACAACTTAAACCTAAACCTAAAAACCTAAAAAAAACCTAAACTCAAATAAATACACTAAACTAAATATAAGTAAAAAGAAACCCAAATAAAAATTAAAAATTAAATAAATTAAAATAAATAAAAAATAAACTAAATAAACTAATAAGCCTAGACCTATCAGTTTACTTAATTTAAAGAAAATAAATGGAAAATAATAAAAAAAATAAAAAACACCCTAACCCTAAATACTAAACCCTAAAACTAACCATAAACCCTAAAGCTTAAACCTTAAATCCTAAACCCTAAACCTTAAACCCTAAACCCTAAACCATAAAACCCTAAACCCTAAACCTTAAACCCTAAACCCTAAAACTTAAAACCTACAACCCTAAACCCTAAACCCAAAACCCCAAACCCTAAACCCTAAACCCTAAAAAACATAAACCTATGCTAAATAAAACCTAAAAATAAAATAATTAAAAATGCCTAAACCTAAATAAAATAAAATAAATAAAATAAAACAAAATGAAAACAAACTATGACCTAAACCTAAACCTAAACATAAAAATAAAATAAAATAAGAAATAAAAACTAAAAGAAAAGAAAATAAATAAATACCTAAACTAAAATAAAATATTTAAAAAAACCTAAAAAAAAAAAACCTAAAAAATAACCCTAAAAATAATTAAAAAATAAAACCTAAACCCTAACCTAAATAGAAAAACATAAACCTAAAATAAAATAAAATAAAATAAACCTAAACCAAAACTAAAATAAACTAAACTAAAATAAATAAAACCTAAACCTAAACCTAAAATAAACTAAACCTAAACCCTAAACTAAATAAAATAAACTAAACTAATAATAAATCTATACATAAACAAAAAAAAATAAAACTTAAAAATAAACCTAAAATAAAAACCTTAGACCTAAACCTAAAAAATTAAAATAAAAACCTAATCCTAAACCTTAAAAATAATAAATAAAACTTAAATTTAAAAAAAACTAAATTAAAAAAAAAATAAACCAACCTAAACCTAAAAAAATAAAATAAAAAAACCTAAACTAAAATAAAACAACTAAAATAAATAAACTAAATAAAATTAAAATAAACCTAAATCAAAAATAAACTAAAATAAACTAACCTAACATTAAATAAAACACCTAAATAAACCATAAACCCTAAACCCTAAACCCAACTAACCTAAACCTTAAACCCTAAACTAAACCCTAAACTAACCCAAACCCTAAACCCCAAAACCCTAAACTATAAACTATAAACCCTAAACACTAAACCCTAAAAACCTTAAACCTTAAAAACCTTAAACCCTAAAGCCTAAATACAAACCCTAAACTAACCCTAAACCCTAAGCTAACCCTAAGCTCTAAACCCTAAACCCTAAACCCTAATAGCCTTAAAACCCTAAACCCTAAAGCCTAAACATTAAACCTTAAACCATAAATTCTAAAAATAGAAAAGCACAAAAACCTAAACCCAAAATCTTAAATCGTAAACCCTAAACCTTAAATCCTAAACCCCAAACCCTAAACCCCAAACCCTAAACCTTAAACCCTAAACCCTAAAATTATAATTACCTAAACCTAAAACCCTAAAATAAAATTAATAATTAAACCTAAACCTAAATAAAATAAAATAAATAAAATAAAAGAAAAACATAAACTAAAAGCTAAACCGAAACCTAAAATAAATAAAATAAAATAAATAAAAAAAAAAATAAAACTAACCTAAGAATAAAAAAAACCTAAATAAAATAAAGACTAAATGTATAATAAAATTAAAATAAACCTAAACTAATATAAAATAAAAACTAAATAAGAATCTAAACTAAAAAATAAACCTAAAAATAAATAAAAAATAAAACCTAAACCCTAAACTAAAAAAAACTTAATCCTAAACCTAAAATAAAAATAATCTAAACTAAAAAAAATAAAACCTAAACCTAAGACTAAAATTAACTAAACGTAAACCTAAACCTAAACTCAATAAAATAAAATAAACAAAAAATAAACCTAAACCAAACTAAAAAATAAATAAAAAAAAAATAAACTTAAAATAAAACCTAAAACCTAAACTTAAACCTAAAAAATAAAATAAAACCTAAACAAAAAAAATAAAAAAACTCAACTAAAAAATAAACCTAAACCTAAAAAATAAAGTAAAATAAAAAAACCTACTAAAATAAACCTAAAATAAATAAACTAAACTAAATAAAAATTAAAATAAACCTAAATAAAATAAATAAACTCAAATAATTAAAATAAACTTAATAAACTAAATAAACCTAAACCAACCTCTATACTTAATTTTTAAAAAAAATTCTAAACCCTAAACCCTAAACCCTAAACCAACAACCCTAAACCTACAATCGTAAACCCTAAACCCTAAACATTAAATCCTAAACCCTAAACCCTAAACTCTAAAACCCTAAACCCTAAATCATAAACCCTAAAACCCAAAACCCTAAACCCTAAACCCTAAACCCTCAACCCTAAAACCTACCCTAAACCCTAAACCCTAAACCCCAAACCCTAAACCTAAACTAACCCTAAAATCTAAACCCTAAACTAACCCTAAACCCTTAACTAACCCTACAACTTAAACCCTAAGAATGGGATGAACCTTACCAGTAGGAACATTACCATTAACTAAGCTTAGTCTAGATCTACTGATGGAGGCGAAGGCAAAGGAGGTGAGTATCACAATGGTGGTGGGGGATCTGGAGGTGCTGGTGCATATTGAGGTGGTGGTCAGAGCAATGGTGGTTATGGAGGTGGGAGGAGCAATGGAGGTTACAACCATGGTGGTGGTAGAGGGAGAGATCTGGGATATGATGGCGATCCGCTACTGAGGGCATTTGATGGGAACTAGAAATAAAAGAACGATCGATTCTGATCTACTTATGGAACTATCTTCACAGTAGAGATGGTTCTACTAATCTAGGGTTTTTCATTTTATTTATGGATGCTCATCTTTTATCTATGTCATCCCTGTTGTCTTAGAAAACTTGGGGTGCTACTTAGTTAATGAAATTGAAAAGAAGAAATATTGAATCTGAATTTTTTTTCTATTAAAAAAAATCCTTAAACTCTAAACCCTAAAACATATACCCTAAACCCTAAACTAAAACTTAAACCTTAAAATTAAAGCCTAACCCTAAACCCTAAACCCTAAACCCTAAACTTTAAACCTAAACCATAAAATCCTAAACACTAAAACCCTAAATCCTAAACCCTAAACCCTAAAACCTACAACCCTAAACCCTAAACACTAAGCCCTAAACCCTAAACCCAAAATTAACCTTAATCCTTAAACCCTAAACTTACCTTAAACTTAAACCATAAACTAACCCTAAACCCTAACCCTAAACCCTAAACCCTAAACCCTAAACCCTAAACCTTGAATAAAGATATCATTAGAAATAGATCCAAAGAATGACCTAATCCTAACATAGTTTTGGTAGCTAAAGAAATTGTCTTCAAGAGCCTTTCCCTTGACTATTAGAGATTTGAATACCTTAAACCCTAACCCTAAATCATATTATAATACCATATATTAGAGTATAATGTAGCATCATATATTTGAGTATGTACATGTGTTTTGATGTTATATGATATTTTAAAATGTTTTAGTATATTATGGTATTGTGCCCTATAGTCTATATTAATATAAATCATAAAATATTGATTTAATAATCGATGATGAAATTTGTTAAATTTGAAATGGGAATTAGGTTGTAGTACCAAAGGTGTGCTACCATTTGTAGTCTAAAAAAGTAAGATTTTATGTTCAAAATAAATATTATGTTGTAGCAAGATAGTATAACATCATATATCATAATATATTATTCTGCATTTTAAATTCTTTTAGTATTTTACAATCATGTACAAGCCTACACTAGCATTACTTATAAAAATGTTAATTTAGACTTTAAAATGGTGGAATTTGGCCAAATTCATAATAGTGGAGCATGGCATCATAATATATATGTTTCAATTTAAAACATGTAAGTGATACTAATAAAATATAAAATTTTTATTGTTTAGACTAATTTTATGATTTTTATCTTAAGCAATCCCTTGTTATATAATATACAATAATATAATATAATATGCTATAGTGTATTATAATATAGGATGCCATAACATAGTGTAGCATCATGCATTATAGCATACTATTATGTATTACTACTTATTATTTAGCATATTTTAGTTTGTTATAGTATGATGTAGTAGAGTGATCGGTATAATTCATAAAAATACTGATTTATAGGCTGAGATGATGGGATTTGGTAAAATTTAAGGTAAGTTTTAGAGAACATCATTGGGGGTGTGCTATGCTGCCATTTAATCAAAAGAATGGAATTTAGCATCCAAAATAAATGTTCATTTTTCAACCAAATTTTATAAATTTTTGTTTAAAGTGATTCATTTTAAGGTGTAATGTAAGATAATATATTATATAAAAGATATTAAAATATAATGTACATAACAATATAACTTCACATATATATGAATGTGGTGGTGTGTTACTAAATGTTATTGTACATTTTAGTATGTTTAACTTTGTTATAATACATTGGGTCAAAACTCACAAAATGGTAATTTGAAGGTTGAGATGAAGAATTTGGCCAAATTCACGCACACACCAAGAAACACACAAAATTATGCTATTTTGTACCATTTCTAATAAAAATTAACAATTTTACATCAAAATGAACATTATTCCTATTTTTAGAAAATTTTGTTATTTGTTCCTTTTAAGTGATTCTAATGAGGTGTAATATTAGACAATATATATATTATAGCAAATTATAATATAACATCATATATTATAATATAATATAGTGTTAATTCACACTATATTATGTTTAGCATGATATTGTATAGTTAGTTTGAGAGCACCATCACAGATCATAAAATGTTGATTACATTGTTAAGATGATGTAATTTGAAAGAATACATTATTAGGATTTTGGTTGAAGAAATGAAAGAAGAAATAATATTTGATGAGACTTCCATGTTAAGGACAAGGAGGGAGATCCATTAGAGGATCGCACATGCATTGGACATGATATGTGAGGGGTCTATATTGATGGCATAGAATAAGAAAATCTGTTATGGATAAGGTTTGAATTTGATTTGATTATCTGATTTTTGGAAAAAAGATCCATTGGGGATAAGAATCTATAATCCACCAGGGATTAAGATCGAATTGACTTTAATTTTGTTTATTATAATTGATGTGGAGGCATATCTATTAGAGATATGGGCTCAAGTCCACTAGGGATCTAGTATATGAACCTTCCATTAAGGAAGTAGGTTCAGGCTATCCACTGGGGATTGGGATTTGAGTATGATTTCATAAATTTTTTTGGAGATGTATCCACTACAGATAAGAGTTTGGTTGGATTGCTTTGATTTAGACTCTACTAGGGGAGTTGGTTTAATTTGGCTCCACTGGGAGGTTGGTTTTGAATTTAATTTGTTTGCTTGACTTGTTTATATATATATGATTTGGGGCTAAGAAGGGTGTGATTTAACCATTGAAAATTAGATTAGGTTTAATTTAATATGAGTTAATGTATGGGCTTTGTCAGTGTACGATGGACCCACTAAGATGGGGCAATATCAGCCTTAACTTACCTCAGGTTTACAAATCTAAAGGGATAGTCTACTGATTGTGGGGTAGAGCTAGCCAACCTAAGGGGTTGCCTTTCGATGTGTAATGAATGTGCTAGCAAGAAGGCATAGCAAACTTACATCTTCCAATGTGAGGAACAACCGCTAGGGTGACCTGTTGGATGCACAACAAATCGAACCTAACCTAGGGTGACTACTGAGTAAATTTTGCTAGGAACTTATGTCAACTCAAAAGTAGTCAAGATTAATTTTATCTTAATTTCATGTGATTTGATTTTTGTTTGGTTTAGTTTTATTTTGAATTGAGGGCATATCCGCTAGGGATGTGAGCTCGGTCAAATTTGATAGATTTAATTTATGGACGATGTTGGTATGCAATGGACCCACTAAGAAGGGGCTATCTCAGACTTATCCTATTTCAGATTTACAAATATAAAGGGATGGCCTATTGGTTGTGTGGTAGAGCTAGCAAACCTAAGGATTTTTCTTTCGGTATGCAATTTTTGTGCTAGGAATAAGGTGTAGCGGGCTTACATCTTCTAAAGCACGGAACAACCACTAGGGTGACATGTTGGTAGCAAAACAAATAGAACCTGATTTAGGGGTGAGTACTAAGTGAATGCCGCTGAGAACTTATATCAACTCAAGAGAAGTTAGTAGATTATTATATGGAGTTTTGTTGACATTCACCTAAAGATAGGATGCCTGCTTGGGAAAAGGTACTGCTAGGGGTGTCCCCTTAATCCGCAAGTGAATATATATTTTATTTATATTTTTGTGTGGACCCTATTAATGTACGAAGGACCACACTAAGAAGGGGCTATGTCGGCCCTAACCTCTCTCATATTTACTGGACCAAGAGAGAATATACACATCCACAAGATGGATTCTCCAACCACAGGGGTGATTACTAAGAAAGAAGAATTGTCCAATCCGATAGTAACCTGGGTAGTGTCTAAATGGGGTCACAATAGATGTAATCCAAATATAGTGCCCATAGGGAGTGATGCTTGGGCATTATCCAGCCCAGAAAGAAAGCTTATAGAGCAATGGGTGGCTAACCCAAGAAGAAAGCATAACAGACTTACATCTTCCATCAATGGTGTATCCTAAGGTGCGAGAACCAACCAACCTAAGATGTACTTATTAACATGAGTGATTTGTCCATCAGCATAGTGAGAACCAACCCATCTAAGGTACCCATCGGTGTGAAATGATCAATCTGGAATAAAAGTGTGTAGGCCTACAACTTTACAAGCAAAACTGATCATCGAGATAGTTTATTGTTAGCGGGATAGATGCTATCTAACCTAGAGCGACTACTAAAAGGGGAGCCTCGAGGAAGGACTAGACCTAGACTTGAAATAAATAGGAGGGAAGGACCCGCTAGGGTACTTATCCTAAACCTCAAATATATACAATCAATGCAGTACCTAATCCAAGATGGAAGTGTGGCACTCACATCCTTTAAATGAAGCTACGAGGTAGCTTATCGCCATACAAGAAGGCCTACAAACTAACAATTACTGGAAAGGAAGAAGGAAATTCCAAAGTAAGAAACATAAGGGACATTGAATAAAATGGTAACCTGAGCAAATGAAAGTGAAGGGGTATTATCTCAACTTGCCTCCCATCTTATGATGGGTAATAATTGATCACTTAGAACTAAAATAGGCTCTCATACTTGAAAAGCTATAGGATGGACCAACTTTTTGTGAGCTTAAATTATTTTAACTTTGTACAACTTGAGTTTTGGCACGCCCGTAGGCATCTCTCCTCCAAATGTTTGAGCTCTTATAACCCTAACTTGGTGTTCTACTCTGTTGTAATCTTATTACCCAAAGCTATCCTTAGTGATGAGAGTTGGACTTCTAATGGTAGAATGAATTCGAACCCATACACTAAGGAGAAAGGAGTAGACCGAGTTAGAGTTCTATATGGTGGTAGCCCATAAGGCTTCAACTAACTCAAGCCACTATCGCTTGTTATTATCGAAAGTGTCTTCTTCAGATTTGGATGAGAGTTTGTTGAAGGCTTATAAGCCATTTTCTCGAGTTGATGGTAGAATATCTCCAATCTATGTATGCAAAGTTGTTGATCTCAATGCTCTGTGTACCATTATCGATATAATTCATCGAGGCTCTCAACCTATATACCATATGGTTCCTAAAACCTGAGCACACATCGAAGTTGTGACCTCTTTGAGTAGAACAACATTCGCCCATTTGGAAATGTAGTCAGTAGCAACTAAGAGGAATCAATGACCCTTGAAGAAGCAGGATAAATCGAACCCACTATGTCGGTACCCCAACACTCTAATATCCATGAGGCTAAAGTAGGATGTAGAATGTAGGGTGGTTAGTGTAGGTCCACACCATGTATTTGACATCGCTGGCCTCTCATATCCATGCAATCATCGATCATATAGTATCCTAATCTCTGATCGCTCATCTTCGACAATTAGTTGGCTCCACATAATCCCGAGTGTATCTATTATGATCTTACCGCTTTGTTCTTGTTCAAAATAATGTAACCACAAATGATTGAAAGACCGACAAGACACCATCCATAAGAGTGTAGAAAGTGCTCGCTCTATCTAATTGGCTTGGGACTTCTCTTGAGGTAGTTTGCCTTTACTTAGGTAATCCATGAATGGTTGCCTCCAATCTAAGTCCTCATCCTTCTTGGCAATGGCAACCTACCCTTCAAGAGAGTACTTTTTGATGAGTTCAATATCAATAAAGGATAAGACTTGTCTATTTTGGACCTTTATTGATATGGACTCATCATCAAACATGCCAACCTTGGCAAGCTTGGTTAAAGAATATGCATGTTCTCTCGAGGAATCTTATAAATGGTAACCTCTAATTTGGGCCAACAACCCTGGTGTACTTGTGGTAGTGATGGAGCTTAGGCTTTATAACCTTATAGATCCAAAGGATTTGGTTGATAAATAGAAAATCAAAGATGTTGATATTCGATGCTTAGTAATGAATAACTCTAAATTACAATCGAGCCTCTCATATTCTTCATTTGATGATATGATGATGAGAATCTCATCACATCATGGTCTAGAGTTAAGAGAACTATTCTTACTCCATTCTTGAAATAGTAGATTGTGGTTCTTCTCTTTAAGAAGTACATCTCCATGAATGATAGTATCCCATAAGTTCATGATTTATTCATCGGGAGATCATCACCAAGTAGAGTCAAGAAAGTGGGTGTGCTAACAAATCTTTAGTGCTTGTCCTTTCATTATGTAGAGGGTATGAAGGTAATGTCAAATCATGATCATGGATCATGGCCAACCGCCCGATAGATGTCATCACATGAGATATCAGAGGATTGATCCTAGAGATTAAGTTCACCTTATGAGGAAGCATGTAGTGATGTAGCTTTGGGATGCAAAGATTAAAGCTAAGCAATATTTCAATAAGTGGATAATTAGCCAGAGATTAGAAATGACCGAGGTAGAGTGCATTTTCCTTCCCTTCAACTTTGGATTGGGGCCAACAAAGCACCAAGGAAGTCATCTAATAAACAAGGTAAAGTATGATAACCGAGGGTCGCTAGAACCAAAGATCATCGCCTAATGCTTGATGTCTTTGAAGGCATGCTCACACTTATCATCCCACTTGAACTTGGCATCCTTTGGCAAGTCGAGAATGGTTGACATCTTCCGATAGGTTGGATATAAAACATCTTAGATAAGCCAACCACCTTAGAATGATCTGAGTTGAGTTAAACTTTAGAGAGTGGCATTTCTAATATCACTTTATTCTTCTCTAGATCAATTTTGATTCCCTGGTGTCGGACAACAAACCAAAGGAATTTCCCTGAAGCTACTCCAAATGCACACTTAAGGGGGTTCATTTTGAGGTTAAATTATCTTAACTGTTTGAAAACTACTCTCAAGTCAAAGAGATGGTCTTCCTTTATCAACTTTTGACCATGAGATCATCAACATAGCACTGAACTTGATGATGAATGAGTTTGTCAAAGATTCGAGTCATAGCTTGTTGGTATGTAGCATCAATATTTTTAAGGCTGAAAGGCATGATCTTATAGCAATAGATTTTGAACAGGGTTCTAAAAGAACTATTTATTTCATCTTCAGGGACCATCTTTATTTGGTTATATCAAAATGAGCCATCCATGAAAGAGAAGACTACATGAGATGAGGCCATTATTTTTTGTAACTAGATGATGTCAAGCAACCAAAGATATTTTTCTTCCCGGATGAAGCCATCATTGATTAGTTTCTTGACTTCATAAATGACCTTTTGTTCTATGTCTAATTGCATGCGTCTAGGAGCTTGCTTGATATGATTATTAGTAAGCTCTATTACTAGTTTATGGATTGCTATGTCAAGAGAGAATCTAGGAATATCTTCATAACTCCATACAAAGTTGTCCTTAAACTTAGTTAATAGCCTAACTAAGTCATTGGTTTCAATTTCATCCAAAAAAGAGTTGATGTATGTTGAGCGTGGATCTTCTTCAGTTCCTAAGTTGATTTCTTTGCACTCATTGATGGTTGACTTGATCTCTTCAAACTCGCAATGCATCTTTGACTTCAAAGTCATCTGATCATCATAAGTTTTAATCATGCCTCCTCATATGAGTTAATGTGAAAAAGAACCTATCGATTCCAAATGATTGGTGATGACTAAGCACTAATCATCATCATCGACTGACCCACTATACCAATCCTCCCATTGAGAGAGCTTTTTCATTTATTCTTCCATATTCTTTCAAAGTAGTCAATTGCTTTGACCAAGTATGTGGGATTAACCCTTTCTTTGCAAAATTATGAACACAAGGCAAGTACTAATCAAAAGGTAATTCTATTAAATCTTCATAAGAATCGTCCTCAAGTTCTACATTAACATCTTGACTTGATGATGATGCTCCCAGAAAAAAATCTAAGTTTTCACACCTGTGGATGACTTAGAGGCTTCTTTACCTCCCAAACCCTCAGCTTTTTTAGTGGAAAGTGGGGTTAGAGCTAAGGTCCCAACCGATGCCAAACTTTCACATATAGACTTTGATACACTTATGCTTTTGCTTTGGAGTTGATATTCATCGCTATCTGGCTCAAGTGTCACCTCTAAGGGAATCTACTATTGAGAAGAGTTGGCTAGTGTGCTAACCATATAAGACTCATCCTATGAACTAGATTCTAAGTCTATATAGATAGTAGGTGTACTCCTGGTAGTTAGGATATATCTTCTATTGGGTTGCAAATAAAGTGGTTTTCCACCCCTGGGACAAACTTTGAACTAGCCTCTTCCTCTACCTGGTGGAAAGGTTGTCCCATCCATATGTGAGTAATGAATGTGGGTGGAATCTAATATTAGCTCCACTTCCTCCTCCAAGTCTATTTCCTCGCTTTTCTTTTCTTTCTTTTCTTTTCTTTTCTTTTCTTTTCCTTTTCTTTTTTTTAAACTTTGGCCAAGTTCAGAATAGACTTTTGAGAGAGGTAGTAAGTCACATCCTCATATATGTCTCATGAACTATAAATGGCTTGAGATCTCCTTTCACACAGTAGACGATCCCACCTCTCACGAACTTCATACACTAATGTAGAAAGGATGGAACTATGGTGTTCTCATGTATCCATGGTCTCCCAAGCAAAGTGTTGAAATATGTATTTGAGTCTATAATGAAACTTGCTTGGTCTTCCAATCATTTATCTCTCGGAAACACTATGGAGCCCAAGGCTTGCTGACCACTTTGGAATGCTAATTCAATCTTCCCATCTTAGACTTAGAGTCTTGTAGACACTAAGACTTCTACCATAAGACACTTCTAACAATTAAACACTTAACCCAAGCCTAAAGACTTAGAAGGGTTAACCATAGAATTAGGTTATGCCTGGATTGGGATATTCCACCTACCTTACAACCCAAATCCAATATTCACTTTCTCAAACAAACCTCAAGTTCAATTCAAACATCGATTCAAATCCAAATCCAAAGCCAAATTAAATGATTGAAGCCCATGATCATCCAAACTTGAAACCCTTCCTAAGCCATATGACTTATCCCATGGACTTAGCCAAATATTCATCCAAATCAATACAAAATCATTTGATTTTCTCATAATCAATTATATCTTCAATCATATTCCCAAATATAAATCAAATCTACATTTAAATGATCAAAACTAAATAAAACTAAATCAAATTAAATCAAAACCCTTCCTAAGCCATATGACCTATCCCATGGACTTAGCCAAATCTTAATCCAAATCAAGTCAAACTCAATTGATTTTCTTACAAATCAATCATATTTTCAATCATATTCACAAATTTAAATGAAATATACATTTAAATCATCAAAACTAAATCAAACCAAATCAAAATCCAAACCTCCACATGACCCAACTCTATGGACTTAGCCAAATTCCTTCATTCCTAAACTTAAATTCAATTGATTTTCATGAATCAATCATACCTTCAATAATATTCACAAATATAAATGAAATCTACAATCATAAAACCAAACTAAAATCAACCCAAGTCAAACCAAACTTAACCCTTTTGACTTAAAATGTTCAAATGAACCAAAACTCATTTTAACCCAAGCCAATTGCAATTGAATTTATATATCAATCCCAAATCCAAATATAAACTCAACTAAATCAAACTCAACCCAAACTCAAGCAAACTACACCCAATTTGTCTACTTGACCCAAAGTGGCCAATTCGACCTATTTGAGCCAAGTTTTAATCCTACCTAAATTGGATTGAACCAAACCTATCAAAACCTCATCAACAAGATCACCCTAGTTGATCAATTATCACAAATTGTCAAAGTCAACTTGGTCATTTGACCAAGTCAACCCTTAACCTATAAGAACCCAAATGGCCAAATTGCAACCAAAAGCCAAATCTCTCCAATGATTCATACCAAATCAAAATCAATATTTGAATATGACTTGACCTTTAATTGAGTCAAACCAAACCCAATTGATTTTCTTTTGACCCAAATTGACCTAAAAGACTAATTTCAAATCAAATATAAACCAAATTGAAACCAATGGTAAAGTTCATTTAAATTGATTATTGAACTTGACCAACACAATGATTTCACCCAATTGATGTACTTAGCCCAAATGGTCATATGTTGGCTTAAATCAAAATAAAACCATTTATACTAAAACATCCCAAATGATCATATGAACCCACTCAACTGGTTTGACCCTATTTGACCAATTGGTCAACTTGACCAACCTAACCCAATTTGACCTAAATGAGTCAAATTGAGCCAAACATAACTAAATCAACTCCAATTGACTTGAAATTTGCTAACCCACTTTTGTCTCATTTCAAATTCAAATTAAATAATGCCAATCATTCTCTACCCTTGGTTCAAAGGCATTACTTGAGATAAATCACCCATGTAACTGGTCATTTTCATTCCTTGCCACTTGGTACTCTCCCAATGGTCCACCTAGGCAGCTAAGACACAGCCCAACCCGACCCAAGGGGTCGTTGGGTTAGTCAAAATCGATGGGAGGTGAGATCACCTCACCCTCCCAATTGGAGCATTTGAAACCCATAGGACACTAATGATTCTGCCTTCGCAGCCTCCTCCATAGCTTTAAGCAACTAAGCCGAGCCCACTCACCTCCTCCTTGCCACCCATAACTCCGTGAGATGGCCGCACATCCATTAGAATTCAAACCTGATCCCACCATTCGATCAAGATGAAGGGGGTACATACCCTATCATTTCCACTCAAACACACACAAAAATCAATCCTTAGAGCCCTAGCTACCCAAGATGAGCCGCTAGAGCCATTCCCTAAGCTCTTAAATTTATTCCTCAATTATAAAAGGCCATTCTAGTTCGTCCCAAAATAGGACACTCCCATTTTTTACCTAACTTCCCCATTTATCCATCAAACTCAAATTAACTTTGAATGCACCTTCCCTAGGCCTCATCGAGCAAGAATGTATCATCTCCAAGCTTCTCATCGAGATGGGACTTCAATCAAAGTCCCAAATCATAGTTCATGGCCTTTCGAAACATCAAAGAATTGATCCACTACAGGCTTCTTCTCCACTAGATGAAGCATCCTCAATCGCTAAGCCATCTGGAGAGCTCCAGGAGGTATGTTTCCAAAACCACCTTAGGCTAAAATGGGTTGGAGCTTTTGAAGAAACTTTCCTCGTGTGATGACCATTGATCCTCCGATTGATGTCGTGAAGGTGTGGATCCTTTTAGAGTTGATCCGAGCTCAGCTAAGCTTGGATTAAGTGAGCAATGGTGAACGAACTCCATTCTTCCTCACAGACTTGACGTTAGATCATGCACTGTCTATTTTGCATGATCTGAATGGATGGTCGTGATTAGATCCACTAGATCGATTTGCTTTAACCTATTCATGGGATTAATCATAAATTGATCTTATCAACGACGAAAGCGCATCACCGCCACCATGTATCTAAGTCAAATAAATTTTGCCCAATCTGTATGCCATGTGGAAAGCGCATCCATTCGCCATTAGTTCAATTAATATTTGGCTTTTTTAAACTTTTAATCATTTTTAATGCTAAACTTTTTAAAATATGATAAATTAAAAAAATGCAAATTAATTACTTAATTAATAATTTAATTAGATTTGAGAGAAATTAATCAAAAAATTGATCTAACTAATTTTGATTAATTAATAGTAAAAGTAATTAAGTTTATTTTCATTAAAAGTAACATAACATTGGTACCCATTTCACTAAGTTCATTAAATTTAATAAATTAATAAATTACACTTAATAAATCACCGCTTAATTAAATACACAAATGGGTAATTAAATGAAATTGTGGTTAGTCCACATGTGAGAAAACATAAGAGTAATTAATTAAGTCCCTTAATCTAATAACTATTAATCATGAGCCAATTGCATTAGCCCCTTTATTTAGATCATTGCGTTTATCCATGCATATCATGGCTCATAATTATTTAGTTAATTAATTTAAGACATAGGTAAGGGTAATTCATCTAATAGTTCAACTTAATTAACCCATTAAACTTAAATATATTTCCTTAAATTAAATCAAAATCACTAATGTGAATGGGTTTAAAAGTGATGATTTATCTTCTCCTCTTTAAATCAAATCAATCCAAAACTTAATTAACAAAGAAGCTTTGGTTTACTTGAAATAATCTTATTTGATTTGATTGTCCTTAAGAACTAGTTTTGAATGAATCACAAGTTATATTTCATTGTCCTATTTCCAATCATGTTAAATTTTATGTCATTGAATCCATGCATCCATCTTTTCAAAATCTAGTAAAATAAAATGGATTTCCTTTATGTAAGCTTGCATGTATTGAATTAATTTAATATATGTGTGGCTATTATCACTATTAAATCCAAATGTTTTTTTTTTCAAAAGTTTATAAATGATTAATAATGTGTTATGATGCTAGTTATAAATACATAAGAAATGCATGCATTTATAACTTATGTGTATGAATGTTGAGTTCTCTTTCCTCTCTTCATGTGTTGATTTATATAAGATTGAATGGTAATGGGTATATAGTCTAGACATCCTGGGAACACGAGGCTTTAGCTAGCCCAAGGAGGTCATTTGATTAACTCACTTCCTTGGTTTAACAATGGCAAAATTCCATTTGATTTCATTTCTATGTATTTCAACATTAGAATTTAAATAGAGTTTTAATTCATATATATAGATGATTCAACCAAAAAAACATATACAATCTTTCCATGGTGTTCTTTCCCTCATTTATGTATACATTCATGTGTGTCCAAGAAAAGCAAGTATATAATCTGGACATCCTGGGGATACGAGGCTTTAGTTAGCCCCAAGGAGGTCATTTCATTACCTCACTTCCCTCATTTAAAACTCACACATACTTGCCTATATCTTTGTACATGTATATGTATATGTGATTATTGAATGAAAATCTTATTTTGCATTAAAATTGCATGCATTCATAATTGACTAAGTGGTTGAATTAATTAGCCATATGATTTGGAGCTTACTTCCTATGTTCATGTATATGAATTTACATATGTTTGATTGCAAATTGATATATAGTCTAGACATCTCGAGAATACACGGTATTAGCTAGCTCCAAGGTGTTCATTTCATTACCTCACTTCCCTAGTTTAACAACGGCACATGCCTATTTAATTTCATTCTTATGTCCTTTTTGTATAAGAATTTGGATAAAGTTTTAAATTAATATGTTTAAATAATTCAATCAAATAAAATATAAATTCTAAACATACACATACATTCATCATTTAAGTGTGCTAAAATATGTTGCATGTATAGATACACTTAGATTAAATCATACATGTTACATGTGATGGAAAGGAATGATTTAATATATGTCATGTGGTAGTAATTCAATTTAATTAATCTTAAGATGCCTTTGATTTTGAATAGGATTATTAAAAGTGAACCTAAACTTAGGATTAATTAAAACATTTAATAAGCCATTCACTAAAGAGATCATAATCAAGCTAATATACTTTATAAAGTGACTTAAGGTAGGGATGAAAGAGGGCAATCCTCTTTTCCTCTCTTTATAACACTTAGTTGCTAAGTGTAATAAAATGAAAAAAAAAAAAACACAAATTAAAATTCTCAAATCAATTAAACTACTTCAATCAACCTTTCATGTTAAATTGAATCCTTCTACACTTAGAAAATACAACACTAATGCCTAACAAGACTTATCACACAAGCCTTAATACACACATTAGAATTAAGTCACCACTTCTAGATCTAAGTTAGGATGATGCACGATGTGATGCATATTTTATTTTATGATGTACTATTTTAGATTGGATGTTAGGATGTATGCTTCATAGATTGGATGATAGGGCAATAATAACCTAATCATGTTTTCTACAGGGTATTATGCTTAAGTGATGCTTAAAAATAAATGTGAATGCTTTTTTTATAGGTTGCTTAAATCCTTAAGCATAATCCAAGTTAGGATAGGTGGTCTTATTTAGCCATGTGTAGGGTTCTAAGATAAAATTATAAATACAACTGCTTGGGATTATACGTATATTTAGCAAACCTCTATTTTACAGGTATAGTTAGATTTACTTTTCCCACATAAATGTAATTTTTGAAATAGGAATTAGGATTAGTGCTATGGGGATTAGCAAAGTGTAATGCTTTATCTGTGATACCTTTGAAGCAAGCACCATTCAAATCAAAGAAGAAACCAAATCAAAAATGGAGATAAGAAGAACGAAGACCCCAATAGCATTTAATAAAATTATAATTACTCTTTCATATTCCAAGTTGTATAAGGGTAGAGCTCGGCTACCCATCTTTTCCCTCTTTGAGTTGTACGGTGGTACCCGACTGCATCGACCTTTTATTATTTTATGATAGTTTAATTAATTGTTTGATGTTATGTTTACATTATTCATTAGGATTGCATGCTTTTCAGTATTTCTTAAATGATTGATGCTTTAATGTGTGGCTTGGATACGATTAGGCTCTTAGGATAAAAATAAAAAATAAAACCTTAACCAAAAAGATAAAAATAAAAATAAAAATAATTCAACTAAAAAATAAACCACAACCTAAATCTAAACTTAAGAAAAAAATAAAATAAAAAACCTAAACTAAAAAAATAAATTAAACTAAATAAAAATTAAAATAAATTAAAATAAATGAAAAATAAATTAAATAAACTAAATAAACCTAATCATATCGGTTTGCATAATTTAAAAATAATAATAATAAACCTTAAATCCTAAACCCTAAACCCTAAACCTAAAACTGTAAACCCTAAACCTTAAACCCTAAACCTACAACCATAAACTCTAAACCTAAACCCTAAACCATAACCTTAAATCCTAAGCCTTAAAAGCATAAACCCTAAACCCTAAACCCTAAACCCTAAACCCTAAACCCTAAACCTTAACCCTAAACTCTAAACCCTAAACTCCAAACCCTAAACCTAAACATAAAGTAACTAAACAAATTAAAAAATAAACCTAAACCCTAAACCTAATAAACCTAAACCAACACCTAAAACTTAAGAATGGACAGAACCATGATAGTAGGAACATCACCTCAACTGAGTCTAGATCTGGAGGCTAAGGTGAGGTGGTTATCCTAGTGGTGGTGGGGGGATCCGGAGGTGCTGGTGGATATGGAGGTGGTAGCAAGGTGCTCATGGAGGTGGGAGGAGCAACAGGTTATAGCCATGGTGGTGGTGGAGGGAGATCGTGATATGGTGGATCCTCCGAGAGAGCCGGGGTGGTGACAGAAGAGAAACTAAAGAACGGTTGATCTGATCTACTTCTTATGGAATTGTGTCTTTATAGTAGAGAAGGTTCTAGTTATTTAGGGTTTTTGATTTACTTTATGCATGCTCATTTTTTATCTATGTCCTCGCTTGTGTCTTAGAAAACATGGTTGAGGAAATCGAAAGGAAGAAATGTTGAATCTGAATTTGTTCTCTCTTAAAACAAAAAAACCAAAAAACCTAAACCTTAAACTAAAACTTGAACCCTAAACCTAAAACTTAAACCTTAAATCATAAACCTTAAACCATAAAAATCCTAAACCTTAAACCTTAAGCCTTAAAATACTAAACCTTAAACCCTAAACCCTAAACCCTAAACTCTAAACAATAAACCCCACCCCACCCCAAACAAAAAAAAAACCCAAAACCCAAAACCCTTTACCCTAAACCCCTAAACCCTAAACCTTAAACCCTAAAAAGCTAAAAACTTAAACCTAAACAAAAAAAAAATAAAAAATAAAAACAAAAAAATAAAACCTAAACCAAAACCAAAACCTAAAAAGAAAAAAAACTAAACTAAAATAAAATAAATAAAATCCTAAACTAAACTAAAAAAATAAAAAAATCAAACTAAAATAAAAACAAAACCTAAAATAAAAATAAAATAAACCTAAAATAAAATAAAATAAAATAAAAACCAAATAAAAACCTAAACCTAATAATAAACCTAAAAATAAAACCTAAAAATAATTTAAAAAAAGAAAACCTAAACCTAAACCTAAGCCTAAACATAAACTAAATAAAATAAAATAAACTAAAAATAAACCTAAACTTAAATTAAAAATTAAAACCTAAAAATAAACCTAAAATGAAAACCTAAAACCTTAACCTCAAAAAATAAAATAAAAGCTTAATCATAAGTATAAAAATAAAAAATAAAACCTAAACCTAGAAAATAAAATAAAAATAAAAGTAAACTAAAAAATAAAGTTAAATCTAAACCTACACCTAAAAAGTAAACTAAAATGAAAAACCTAAACTAAAATAAATAAACCTAAATAAATAAATTAAATTAAAAAAAGTAAATCAACATAAAAATAAAAAAGAAAATAAACTAAAATAAATAAAATAAATAAACATAAACCTACTACTTTACTTAATAAAAAATATAAAAAAATAAATATAAATAAATAAATAAATAAAAAACCTTAACCAAAGCCCTAAACCCTAAAACTAACCTTAAACCCTAAATCTACAACCCTCAACCCTAACCCCTCTTAAAACCCTAAACACAAAATCATAAACCCTAAAACCCTGAACCCTAAACCCTAAACCCTAAACCCTAAAAAATCCTAAATCGTAAACACTATACCCTAAACACTAAACCCTAAACTGACCCTAAACCCTAAATCCTAAACCATAAAACCCTAAACTTTAATACCCTAAACCTAACCCAAAATCTAAAATCATAAACCCTAAACCCTAAAACCCTAAACCCGAGACCCTAAACTAACCCTAAAGCCTAAAAACCCTAAACACTAAATCCTAAACCCCAAACCTTAAACCCTAAACCCTGAACTAACACTAAACCCTAAGCTAACCCTAACCCTAAATGCTAAAGCCTAAAAACCCTAAACCCTAAAGCCTACACACTAAACTCTAAATCCTAACACTAAACCTTAAACCCTAAACTCTAAAACCCTAAACCCAAAACCCTAAACCCTAAATCCTATAACCTCAATAGTAAAACTTATACCCTAAACCCAAAACCCTAAACCATAAACCTTAAACCCTATACCCTAAATCCTAAACCTTAAACCCTAAACCCTAAAACTAACCCTAAACCTTAAACCTTAAACATTAAAACCTAAAACCTAAACCTAAACTAAATAAAACCTAAAATAAACCTAAAATAAACATAAATCTAGACCTAAACTTAAAATAAAATAAACTAATAAAAATAACCAAAAATAAAATAAATAAAAACCTAAACTAAACTAAAAAATAAAATAAACATAAGAAAAAAAAAACCTAGAAAAAATAAAAAACTAAAGGTAAAATAAAAATAAAATTAAATTAAAAGAAAACTAAAATAAAATAAAATAAAAACTAAATAAAAACCTAAACATAAAAAATAAACCTAAAAATAAAACCTAAACCCCAAACTAAGAAAAAAAAATTAAGCCTAAAATAAATAAAATAAACAAAATAAAATAAACCTAAACCTAACCAAAGATAAACTAAACTAAAATAAATATAACCCAAAACTAAACCTAAAATAAACTAAACCTAAATCCTAAACTAAATAAAAAAAATAAATTAAAAATAAACCTAAACCTAAACTGAAAAATAAAACCTAAAAGTAATCCTAAAATAAAAACCTAAACTTAAACCTAAAAAATAAAATAAAAACCTAAACTTAAACCTAAAATAAAAAATAAAACCTAACTTAAAAAATAAAATAAAAATAAAACTCAGCTAAAAAATAAACATAAACATAAACATAAACCTAAAATAAATAAACTAAACTAAATAAAAATAAAAATTATACATAAATAAAAAAAATTGAAACTAAATAAACTAAATAAACAAAAGAAGAAATGTTGAATCTGAATTTGTTCCCTATTTAAAAAAAAATAAAAACCCTAAACCCTAAACTGAAATGTGAACCATAAACTAAAACCTAATCCCTAAATCATAAACCCTAAACTCTAAACCATAAAAACCCTATACCCTAAGCCCTATTCACTAAACCTTAAACCCTAAACCCTAAACCCTAAACCCTAAACCTTAAATTCTAAACCTTAGAAAGGTAAAAACCTAAACCCAAACTAATTAAAACCTAAAAAATAAATAAAAAAATCTAAACAAAAATAAAATAATAGCATAAACTAAAACATAAACCAAAACCTAAAAGGAAAATAAAATAAAAAATAAAAACTAAACTAAGCTAAAATAAATAAAAAGCTAAACTAAAAAAAATAAATAAAAAACCTAAATAAAATAATATAAAAACTAAATAAAAACCTAAACCTAAATATTAACCAAAAAATAAATAAAAATTAAAAGCTAAACCCTAAACAAAAACAAAACCTATACCCAAAATAAAAATAAAATAAACTTAAACCTAAGATAAAATAAACAAACCTAAAAAAAATAAAACCTAAACCTAAAATAAACTAAACCTAAACTAAATAAAATAAAATAAACTAAAAATAAACCCAAACTTAAACTTAAAAATAAAACCTAAAAATAAACCTAAATAAAAACCTTAAACTAAAACCTAAAAAATAAAAATAAAAACATAAACCTAAATCTAAAAATAAAAAATAAAACCCAAACCTAAAAAATAAAATAGAAATAAAACTACACTAAAAAATAATCCTAAACCTAAACCTAAACCTAAAAAATAAACTAAAATAAAAAACCTAAACTAAAATAAATGAACTTAAAATAAATATACTAAGCCAAATAAAAAGAAAAATAAATCTAAATCAAATTAAATAATAAACAAAAATAAATAAAAATAAGCTAAATAAAGCTAAACCATCTAGTTTACTTAATTTTAAAAAAATAAAATTAAATAAAAAAAATATGAAAAAAACCCTAAACCAACAACCTACAACCCTAAACCATAAACCTTAAAACCCTAAACCCTAAACCATAAAAACTGTAATCCCTAAACCCTAAACCATAAACCCCAAAACCCTAAACCCTAAACCCTAAACACTAAAACCTAAACCCTAAACCCTAAACCATAAATACTGTAAACCCTAAACCCTAAACCCTAAACCCTAACCTCTAAAACCCTAAACCCTAAGCCCTAAACCTTAAATCTTAAACCCTAAACCTAAACCCTAAACCCTAAACCCTAAATCCTAAACCCTAAAATAAAAAAAACCATACACCCTAAATCCTAAACCCCAAACCCCAAACCCTAAATCTTAAACCCTAAACCATAAACCTTGAACTAACCCTAAACCATAAAAAGCCAAAACCTAAACCTAATCTAAATAAATTATAAAAATAAAATAAATAAAAATACCTAATCAAAATAAAATAAAGAAGTAAAAGAAAATAAAAACATAAACTGAAACCTAAACCTAAACCTGAAAAGAAAAAAAGGAAAAATAAAAACTAAACTAAAATAAAATAAATAAAAATCAAAACTAAAAAATATAAAACCTAGATAAAATAAAAACTAAATGAAAACTAAAAATAAAATAAACCTATAATGAAGTAAAATAAAAACTAAATAAAAACCTAAACCTAAAAAATAAACCTAAAATTAAAACATAAAATTAAATAAAAAATAAAACTTAAGTCTTCGACCAAAAAAAAACCTAAACCAAAAATAAAAATAAAATAAACCTAAAAATGAAATAATATAAAAACTAAATAAAAACATAAACCTAAAAAATAAACACAAAAATAAAACCTAAAAATAGCTAAAAAATAAAATTTAAACCCTAAACTTAAAAAAATACTAAACCTAAAATAAAAATAAAATAAACCTTAACCTAAACTAAAATAAACTAAATAAAATAAAAAACCTAAACCTAAACCTAAAATAACTAACCCTTATCCTAAACCTAAACTAAATAAAATAAAATTAACTAAACATAAACCTAAACCTAAACCTAAATTGAAAAACAAAACCTAAAAATAAACTTAAAATATAAACTTAAAACCTAAACCTAAAAAAATAAAATAAAAACCTAAACCTAAACCTAAAAATAAAAAATAAACCTAAACTTATAATTAAGATAAAAATAAAACTAATGTAATAATAATCCTAAACCTAAACCAAAAATTCAAAATTGAATTAAAATAGAAAAGCTAAACTAAAATAAAAAAAACCTAAAATAAATAAACTAAAGTAAATAAAAATAAAAAATTAAAAAATAAACTAAAAAAACTAAAATAAATAAAAATTAAACTAAATAAACCTAAACTAACCACTTTACTTATTTAAAAAAAAATTTAAAAAATAAAAAAAACCCTAACCCTAAACCATAAGCCCTAAAACAAACCCAAAGCCCTAAACCCTAAACCCTAAACCCTAAAACCCAAAACACAAAACCCTAAACCCTAAACCCTAAAACTTTAAACCCTAAATCCAAAACCTTAAACTCTAAACCCTTAACCCAACAACCCACAACCCTAAACCCTAAACCCTAAGCACTATATCCTAAACCCTTAACCTTAAACCCTAACCCCTAAAAAGCTAAAACTTAAACCCTAAATAAATAAAACCTAAATTAAACCTAAACCATAAACCCTAAACCTAAATAAACTAAACCCTAAACCTAAACAAACAAAACTCTAAACCCAAAACACTAAGCTAAAAATAATCCTAAATAAAACTAAACTAAAAATAGACTAAACCCTAAACCTAAACCTAAACTAAACCATAAACTAAACCCTAAAAAATAAACTAAAACCTAAACCCTAGAATAAATCCAAAATAAACCAAAACCCAAAACTAAACTAAAATAAACTTAAACCTAAACCCTAAAATAAACTAAACCTAATCCCATAAATAAGCTCACAAAACCCTAAAATAAATAAAAACTTAAAACAAAAAACCATCAAAAAATAAGCCCAATGAACTACATAAACCTAAAATAAATCCTAAACCCTAAACCCTAAAACCTAAACCCTAAACCCTAAACCTAAACACTAAAATTAAACTAAACCCTAAACGATAAACCCTAAACTCTAAAAGCCTAAACTAAATAATACCTAAAAATAAAATAAATAAATAAACTTAAACCTAAAAAATAAAAAATAAAATTAAAAAACCTAATCTAAAACCTAAACCTAAACCTAAACATAAACATAAACCTATATTTAAAAATAAATTAAAATAAAATAAAATAAATTGAACTAAAATAAAATAAATAAAAACATAAACTAAATTAAGTAAATAAAATAAGCCTAAAAAGTACAAAATCTAAATAAAATAAAAAATAAATGTAAAAGAAAAATAAAAAAACCCTAAATAAAATAAAATAAAAACTAAATAAGAACTTAAACCCTAACCTAAACAAACCTAAAATAAAAAAAAATAATACTAAACCCTAAACTAAAATCTAAATCTAAAATAAAAACTAAAATAAACTAAACTAAACCTAAACTAAAAATAAACCTAAACTAAATAAATAAAAATAAACTAAACCTAAACTAAAATAAACTAAATAAAATAAAATAAAATAAACTTAAAAAATAAAATAAAATAAACATAAACCTAAACTTAAAAAGAAAATAAACTAAAATAAATAAACTTAAAATAAACTAAATAAAAAATGAACCTAAAATAAATAAACTAAAAAAGAATAAACTATATAAACCGTAAACACTAAACCGTGAACCATAAACCCTAAAATTAACCCTAAACCCAAAACCCTAAACATACAACCCTAAACCATAAACCCTAAACTCTAAATAAAAAAAACCCTAACCCTAAACCCTAAACCCTAAAACTAACCCTAAATTCTAAACCCAAAATCAAAAATCTACAACCCTAAACCTTAAACCCTAAACTCTTAACTAACAATAAACCCTAAACCCTAAAAACCCTAAACCCTAATGTTTAAACCCTAAACCCTAAACTATCACTAAACCTTAAGCTAACCCCTAAAATTTAAACACTAAACCTTAGAGCCTAAACACTAAACCCTAAAGTATAAACCCTAAACCTTAAAAATCCCTAAACCCTAATCCCTAAATCCTAAAACCTTAAAACTTAAACCCTAAACCCTAACACTAAACCCTGAACCCTAAAAAATAAACCTTAAAATAAAACCTAAAAAAAAAACCTAAACACTAAACTAAGGAAAAAAACCTAAACATAAAATAAAAATAAAATAATCCAAAACATACACTATAATTAACTAAACTAAAATAAATAAAACCTAAACCTAAACATAAAATAAACTAAACTTAAACCCTAAACTAAATAAAATAAAATAATCTAAAAAAGAAACCTAAACCTAAAGTAAAAAAAAACCTAGAAATAAACCTAAAATAAAAACCTAAAACCTAAACCTAAAAAAACAAAATAAAAACCTAAACCTAAACCTAAACCTAAAGATGAAAAATAAAACTTAAACCTAAAAAGTAACATAAAAATAAAACTAAACTAAAACATATACGTAAACCTAAACTTAGACCTAAAAAATAAACTAAAATAAAAAACCTAAACTAAAATAAATAAACCTATAATAAATAAATTAAACTAAATAATTATAAAATAAACCTAAATAATAAATGAATAAAATAAATTAAAAATAAACCTGAACCTACCGATTTACTTAGTTTAAAAAAAAAGACCCTAAACCCAAAACCCTAAACTTTAAAACTAACCCTAAACCTTAAGCCGTCAACCCTAAAACACTAAACCTTAAAACTAACCTAAACCCTAAACCCTAAACCAACAACCCTAAACCCAAAATCCTAAACCCTAAACCCTAAACCCTAAAACCCAAAACCCTAAACCTTGAATCCTAAGCCTTAAACCTAAACCCTAAACCCTAAACCCTAAAATCGTAAACCATAAGCATTAAACCCTAAACCTTAAACAATAAACCCTAAAACCTACAACCCTAAACCCTAAAAACCTAAATACCTAAACTGAAACTAAATAAAACCTAAAAATAAAAAAAATAAAAAACTTAAACCTAATTAAATAAATAAAATAAAATAAATTAAAAACCTAAACCCAATCTTAAACCTAAAAATAAAAAAATAAAAAATAAAAACAAAACTATAATATAATAAATAAAAACCTAAACTAAACTATAAAATAAAATAATCATAAAAAATTAAGAAAATAAATAAAATAAAAACTAAATGTAAAATAAAAATAAAATAAACCTAAAATAAAATAAAATAAAAACTAAACCTAAAAAATAAACCTATTCATAAAACCTAAAAATAAATAAAAAATAAAAACTAAGGCTTAAATGAAAAAAAAAACATAAACCTAAAATAAATAAAATAAAATAAACCTAACCTAAATTAAAATAAATAAAACATAAATGTAAACCTAAAATAAACTACACCTAAACTTGAACCTAAACTAAATAAATAAAATATACTAAAAATAAACATAAAACCTAAAATAAAAAACAAAACCTAAAAATACACCAAAAATAAAAACCTAAAACCTAAACATAAAAAAATAAAATAAAAATTTAAACTTAAATATAAAAATAAAAATTAAAACCTAAACCTAAAAAATAAGATAAAAATAAAACAAAACTAAAAAATAAAAATAAATCTGAACCTAAACCTAAAAAATAAACTAAAAAAAACCTAAACTAAATTAAATAAACCTATAACAAATAAACTAAACTAAATAATTATAAAAATATACCTAAATAATAAATGAATAAAATAAATAAAAAATAAACCTGAACCTATCGGTTTACTCAGTTTAAAAAAAATGACTTTAAACCCAAAACCCTAAACTTTAAAACTAACCCTAAACCTTAAACCGTAAACCCTAAAACACTAAACCTTAAAACAAACACTGAACCAACAACCCTAAACCCTAAATCCTAAACCCTAAACCCTAAACCCTATAACCCAAAACCATAAACCTTGAATCCTAAGCCCTAAACCTAAACCCTAAACCCTAAAATCTTAAACCATAAACACTAAACCATAAACCTTAAACCATAAACCCTAAAACCTACAACCCTAAACCCTAAAAACCTAAATACCTAAACCTAAACTAAATAGAACCTAAAAATAAAATAAAAAAAAACCTAAACCTAATTAAATAAATAAAATAAATTAAATTAAAAACCTAAACCCAATCCTAAACTTAGAAATAAAAAAATAAAAAATAAAAACAAAACTAAAATATAATAAATAAAAACCTAAACTAAACTATAAGATAAAATAAACCTATAAAATTTAAAAAAAAAAAAAAAAAAACCTAAATGTAAAATAAAAATAAAATAAACCTAAAATAAAATAAAATAAAAACTAAACTAAAAAATAAACCTATTCATAAAACCTAAAAATAAATAAAAAATAAAATCTAAGGCTTAAATGAAAAAAAAAACATAAACCTAAAATTGATAAAATAAAATAAACCTAACCTAAACTAAAATAAAAAAAACATAAATGTAAACCTAAAATAAACTACACCTAAACTTGAACCTAAACTAAATAAATAAAATAAACTAAAAATAAACCTAAAACCTAAAATAAAAAACAAAACCTAAAAATACACCAAAAATAAAAACCTAAAACCTAAACCTAAAAAAATAAAATAAAAATGTAAACTTAAAAATAAAAATTAAAAGTAAAACCTCAACCTAAAAAATAAGATAAAAATAAAACAAAACTAAAAAATAAAAATAAACCTAAACCTGAACCTAAAAAATAAACTAAAATAAAAAACCAAAACTAAAATGGATAAACTAAACTAAATAAAAATAAAAAATAAACCAGAGTATAAATAAAAAATATAATAAACTAAAATAAATAAAAAATAAACTAAATAAACTAAATATACATAAACATACTAGTTTATTTAATTTAAAAAATAAAACAAAACATTAAACCCTAAATCATAAACTCTAAACCCTAAACCCTAAACCCTAAACCCTAAATAAAAAAATTTAAAAAAATAAGCCATGAGCCTAAACCCTAAACCCAAAAACTTACACTAAACCCTAAACCCAAAACCCTAAAGCCCAAACCCTAAACCCTAAAACTAGCTTAAAACCTTAAACCCTAAACCTTGAACTCTAAACCTTGAACCCTAAACCATGAAATCCTAAACCCTAAACCCTAAACCCTAAACCGAAACCCTAAAAGCCAAAACCCTAAAGCCTACACCCTAAACCCTAAAACCTACAGCCATAAACCCTAAACCCTAAACCACAAACCCTCAAACCTAGACCCTAAACCCTCAAACCTAAACCCTAAACCCAAAAAACCTTAAAACCTTAACCTAAATAAATAAAACCTAAATATATAATAAAAAAACCTTAAACTAAATTAAATAAAAATAATAATATAAAATAAAAACCTAAATTAAAACCTAAACTAAAACCCAAACCTAATCCAAAAAATAAAATAAAAACCTAAACTAAACTACAAATTAAAATATACCTAAAAATGAAAAACCTAGATAAAATAAAAAACTAAACGTAAAATAAAAGTAAAATAAATCTAATATAAAATAAAATAAAAACTAGATAAAAATCTAAACTAAAAAATAAACTTATAAATAAAACATAAAAATAAACAAAAAATAAAACCTAAACCCTAAACTAAAAACAAATCTTAATCCTAAAATAAATAAATAAAATGAACATCAAACTAAACTTAAATAATTAAAACCAAAACCAAAAGCTAAAATAAAATAAACTTGATCCCTAAACTATAAAAAATAAAATAAACTAAAAATAAACATAAACCTAAACTAACAAAATAAAACCTAAAAATAAAGCTAAAATAAAAACATAAAACCTAAACCTAAAAAATTAAATAAAGATAAAAACCTAAACCTAAAAATAAAAAATAAAACCTAAACCAAAAAAATAACTTAAAAATAAAACTAAACTAAAAAATAAACATAAACCTAAACTTAAATCTAAAAAATAAAATAAAATAAGAAACCTAAACTAAAATAAATAAACCTAAAATAAATAAACTAAACAAAATAAAAATGACAGAGAAGTCTAAATAAAAATGAAAAATAAAATGACTTAAAATAAATTAAAAATAAACTAAATAGACCAAAACCTACCAGTTTACATAATCTAAAAAAACCATAAACCTTAAACCCTAAATCCTAAACCCTAAACCCTAAACTAAATAATAAAAAACTCTAAACCCTAAATATAAAAAAAAACAAATAAATAAATAAAACCCTAAGACTAAACCCTAAACCCTAAACACTAGAAACCTAAAAACCTAAACCTAAACTAATTAAAAAAAATTAAAAGCCTAAACTAAAACCTAAACCTAAATCTAAAAATAAAATGAATTAAATAATTAAAGTTGAACTAAAATAAAATAAATGAAAACCTAAAATAAAATAAAAAAATAAATTTAACCTAAGATTAAAAAACCTAAATAAAATAAAAACTAGATGTAAAATGAAAAAAAACCTAAAATAAGATATAATAAAAACTAAATAAAAACCTAAACATAAAAATAAACCTAAAAATAAATAAAAAATAAAACCTAAACCCTAACTAAAAAAAACTAAACATAAAATAAAAATATATAAATAGAATAATATAAGCCTAAACTTAAACTAAAATAAACTAAACTAAGATAAATAAAACCTAAACCTAATCCTAAAATAAACTAAACCTAAACCTAAACCTAAACCTAGAGTAAATAAAATAACATAAACTAAAAATAAACCTAAACCTAAACTAAAAAATAAGCCTAAACTAAAAACTTAAAACCTAAACCTAAAAAAATTAATTAAAAGCCTAAACCTAAACCAAAAAATAAAAAATAAAACCTAAACCTAAATACTAAAATAAAAATAAAACTCAACTAAAAAGAAAACTAAAACCTAAAGCTAAACCTAAAATGAAGTATATAGAAACCTAAACATAAATGAAGTAAAAAATAAAATAAATTGAACTAGAAACTTAAACTTAAAAATAAAATAATATAAATAAAAACCTAAACTAAACTAAAAAATAAAAATAAGACTAAGAATAAAAACCAAAATAAAATAAAAACTAAATGTAAAATAAAAACCTAAACCTAAAATAAAATTAAAACCTAAACCTAAAAATAAAACATAAAAATAAATAAAAAATAAAACCTAAACCAAAAACTAAAAAAAAACCTAAACCAAAAAAATAATAATAAACAAAATAAAATAAACTCACACCAAAACTAAAATAAATAAAACATAAACCTAAACCTAAACCTTAACCAAACCTAAATAAAATAAAATAAAATAAAAATAAACTTAAGTCTAAACAAAAAAATAAAACTTAAAAATAAACATATACCAAAACTAAAAAATAAACCTAAAAATAAACCTAATATAAAAACCTAATACTTAAACCTAAAAAAAAATCCAAAACCTAAATTGAAAAATAAAAAATAAAACCTAAACCTAAAAAATAAAATAAAAATAACACTCAACTAAAAAATAAATCAAAACTTAAACCTATAAAAATAAACTAAAATAAAAAACCACAAATAAATCTAAAATAAATAAATAAACTAATAAAAATAAAAAATAAACCTAAATAAAAATTAAAAACAAAACTTAAATAAATAAAAAATAAATTAAATAAACTAACTAAACCTAAACCTACCAGTTTACTTAACATAAACAAAAATAATAAACCCTAAATCCTAAACCCTAAACCCTAACCCTAAACATAAACCCTAAAAGCATAAACCCTAAAACCTTAAACCCTAAACCTTAAACCCTAAACCCTAACCTTAAACCTTAAACTATAAACCCCAAACCCTAAACTTAAACCTAAAGTAACTAAATAAATTAAGAAATAAAGATAAACCCTAAAACCTAATAAACCTAAACCTAAACCCTAAGAATGGGCAGAACCTTGAAGATAGGAACATCACTATCAACCAAGCTCAGTTTAGATCTAGCGATAGAGGTGAAGGCAGAGGTAGCGGTTATCGCAGTGGTGGTGGGGGATATGGTGGTTCTAGTGGATATGGAGGTGGTGGTCAGACCAGTGGTGGTTATGGAGGTGGGAGGAATGATAGAGGTTACTGCCATAGAGGGAGAGATCGAGGATATGATAGTGGATCTCGCTACTTGAGAGGCTTCAGAGGTTCTGATGGGAACTGGAGAAATTGAAGATCAGTTGATCCGATCTGCTGTATATGGAACTCTGTATTTACAAAAGAGACGGTTCTAGTAATCTAGGATTTTTGATTTATTCTTTGCGAGCTCATTTTTGATCAATGTCATCGCTTGTGTCTTAGAAAACTTGGTGTGTTACTTGGTTGATGAAATCAAAATGAAGAAATGTTAAATATAAATTTTTTCTCTATTAAAAAAACCAAAAACCTTATACACTAAACTAAAACCTAAACCCTAAATCTAAAACCTATGCCTTAAACCCTAGACCCTAAACCTTAAAATCCATAAACCCTAAACCACAAAACCAAAATCCTAAACCCTAAAACCCTAAACCCTAAATCATAAAACCTAAACCCTAAACCTTAAACCCTAAACCCTAAACCCTAAACCCTAAATCCCAAACCCTAAACTATAAACCCTAAACCCAATACCCTATACCCTAAACTAAACTCGAAACCCTAAACCCTAAAAAGCTAAAAAGCTAAACCTAAACTAAATAAAACTTTAAAATAAAATAAATAAATAAACCTAAACCAAAATAAAAAAAAATAAATAAGTAAAATAAAAACATAAACTAATACATAAACCTAAGCCTAAACCTAATAAAAATATAATAAAAATTTAAAACAAAATTAAAATAAAATAAATAAAAACTTGAACTAAATTAAAAAATAGAAAACCTAAATAAAATAAAAATTAAACCTAAATTAAAAATAAAATAATCCTAAAATAAAATAAAATACAAACTAAATAAAACCCTAAACCTAAAAAATAAACCTAAAAATAAAACATAAAAATAATAAAAAATAAAATCTAAACTCTAAACTAATAAAAAAACCTAAACTTAAAATAAAAATAAAATAAACATATCATAAACTAAAATAAACTAAACTAAAATAAATAAAACCTAATCCTAAATCTAAAATAAACTAAACCTAAACCTAAACCTAAACTAAATAAAATAAAATAAACTAAAAATATACCTAAACCTAAATTAAAAAATAAAACCTAAAAATAAACCTAAAATAAAAACCTAAAACCTAAACTTAAAAAAATACTATAAAAACATAAACCTAAACCTAAAAATAAAAAATAAAACCTAAACCAAAATATTAAAATAAAAATAAAAATAAAGTAAAAAAATAAAACTAAATCAAAACCTAAACCTAAAAAATAAACTAAAATAAAAAAACATCAACTAAAATAATAAACCTAAAATAAATAAACTAAACTAAATAAAAATAAACCTAAATAAAAATAAAAAATAACATAAACTAAAATAAATAAAAAATTAACTAAATAAATTTAAACCTAATAGTTCACTTAATTTAAGAAAATTAAAAATAAAAAAATAAAAAATAAAATAACCCTAACCTAAACCCCAAAACAAACCCTAAACCCTAAACCCTGAACCTACAACCTACAACCTACAACCCAAAATCATAAAACCTAAAACCTAAAATCCCAAACCCTAAACTCTAAACCTTAAACCCTAAAACTCTAAGACCTATACCCTAAACCTTAAAAACCTACAATCCTAAACCTTAAACCCTAAACCCTAAACCTAAAAACAATAATAAAAAAACAAAAATTTAAAAATTTAAAAATTTAAAAAACCAAAAAAAAAAAAAATCAAACACCCTCTACCCCATTAACCCATTCCTCCCCCAAACTAAAAACCCTAAACTTTATTTTGCAGCCCCTTCCCATCCTAAGCTCTCACGATTCTTGAATCCTTTTTCCTTTTCATTCTCGTTCTCATCATTATTTAGCTAGTTTTGCAAAATGTTCTTCTAGTTTGGCTTCGGCCTTTAGTCGATCCTTGTTTGGTTCTTATGTGGCACCATTTGACATGGAATCAGCTTCTGTGAATACTTGGGGAAAACTAATTATTCCAACTGCTCTGGTTAGGGCTTCCAATTATTTGGGAATAGCTAAACCTTCTACCTGTAAATCCTTTAAAGATGCCTTATCTGGTAAGGATTTCTCAACTTCTTTGATATTTTTTTAAACCTGGTTCATATGACCTTAAAAGGTGTTCTAGCTATTATGTGCTCTAATTTGCAAACTGAAAAACTATCTGAGCTTTCTACAATCATTGCAAAACTCATGGCCATGATGTCTCATAATGTTTTGTTACTCATCCACATCTTTGGAAGAAAGTGGTTAAAGATCCTAAGGTTGCTGGAAAAATTGGAGATTTAAAAAGTGATAAAAGAAAAATTACTTTAAATGAAAAGGATAATGGTGCTATGAATGATAATACTAAAGTTTCTAATGTTGTTCCTATTATTTCTAATGGTGTTCCCAATGTAAGTGGTAGTGATAAACTTGTTAAAAATACTTCTGAAATTGTTTTGGAGAGTAATCAGGTTTCAGGTAATATTATTTTTATTATTCTTGAAATTTTACAAGTGGATGATATTTTTATTTTAGTTTCAGATTCTAAGGAGATTTGTGTTGATAAAAATCTAGAAAATGGTTCTCTTATTTTTCCTAAGAAAATCATTAAAAGAAAATCTTGTTTTATCTTCTTTGAATTTGAGCTAGAATGATGGTATGGAGCTTCTTGATAATGTGCAGCCAAGTGTTTGTTTGCTTAATAAATCTATTTCTACCCCTTCTTTAACTATTATTCTAGATGGTACTTTGCTTAGTGATAATTCTTGTTTAATGGACAAAGAGGATTTGTCTTCTTGTCAAATGAGATCTTCTCCTAAATCTTTTGTTAATTATGATGATAAAACTTTTCTAATGATGAATCAATGGAGAATGATACCAATTTTCAAACTATTTTTGTGAAAATAGAAAAAATAGTTTTAAAATTATCATTCTAAAGTTTCTAGATCTACTCAATCTTCTTCATCTTCTTTGCCTAATAAAAATTAATGTCTAACTTTCTTATTTGGAATGTGAGGGGCATTGGTACTCTTGCTATTAGGAATAGAATTAGTAATCTTTGTAGAAATTATAATTTTGGTTTCTTGGTTATTCTTGAACCTCTTTTTTTTTCTAAAATAATGCATGCAACCAAGATGATTGGTTTTAGCAACTTTTATTTCAATAGCAATTATAAGATTTGGTTATTTTGGAATAATTCTCTTACTATTTATGTTATTAATGATTTTCATCAAGTTATTAATGTGGATATTTCATTTGGTGATTATCATGCTTTTGGCTCTTTTGTTTATGCTTCTTGTAAAACATTAGAAAGGAGAATTCTTTGGGATCAATTATCTTGTTTTGCTTCTATTTTTAATGATTCTTGGATTATTGGTGGGCATTGTAATACGGTCCTTTCTTTGAATGAAAGGAAAAGGGGATCTTTACTAAATTTACATTCAATGGAAGATTTTGCAAATATGATTTTGGATTGAAATCTTCATGATTTTGGTTTCATTGGTTCTCAATTTACTTGGAATAATCATAGATTATGGCAACGATTGGATCATGCCTTATTTAATAATTATTGGTTAAACTCATATTAACTTTGGTTGAGCATCTTAGTAGAACTCTCTGGATCATGCTCCTCTTTTGTTTCTATTAAGGATGTTGTTCATAACAAAAATATCATTAAAAAATTTTGTTTTCAAAATATGTGGTTACAAGATAAAAGTTTTCTTGATGTTAATGCTTATAATTGGTGTGCTCCTCTTTCTCCTGATGATTTTGCATTTGGTATGATGAGGTTTTGGCTTAAGCTTAAGAGGCTTAAGCATAATATCACTAAATGGTACATAAACTATTTTAAAAATCTTTTTGATAATATCAAGAATATGGAACAAAATTTGAAAGATTTGTAAGAACTTGTTATTACTAATTCTTCTTTTTATTATAATCTTACTGAAGCTAAAGATAATCTCATTAAGTTTCAGGATACGGAGGAGACTTATTGGATATAAAAAGTTTCCTATAACCATCTTTCTGAAGGGGAAAGAAACACTAAATATTTTCATGCTTTGGTAATGAAAAGGAGAGTTCTTGGTCGCATTCATAAAATCAAGAACTTTATTAGTTCTTAGCTTACCAAAAAAGAGGATATATTTTCTTTTGATCTTAATTATTTTAAAGATCTTTTAAATAAAAATTGTTAGCTTTAGCATTAATCCAATCTCTCTATCATCCCTTCTATTTTGTTTATAGATGATAAAGAGTGATTGGTTACTCCTCCTTATGATGAGGAAAATTTTAATATTCTTAATGAATGCTGATTTTATTGTAGGGCCGGATGGTTACACTACTTTAATCTTTCAAAATGCTTGATTCATTATTAAAGCTAATCTTGTTAATGTTATTGAGGATTTTTTTGAAAGGAATTCTATTCCTAAATATTTTTCTAGCATTTCTATTGTTCTTATTTCTAAGAAAGATACTCTTGACTTTTGGAATGACTTTAGACCTACTAGTCTTTGTACTTTTTTCAATAAATTGATTTCTAAAATTTTTACTAATCTGCTTAGTAAGTTTTGACCTAAGATTATCTCTCCTAATCAAACTAGCTTTGTGAAAGATAGAACTATTTCAGATAACATCTTGCTTGCTCAAGAATTGATTCATGATTTGAATGTTAAAACTAAAGGTGGCAATTTACTTTTTAAGCTTGACATCACAAAAGCTTATGATAACATTTCTTAGGATTTTCTCAATAGCATTCTAACTTTATTTTGTTTTTCTAATCATTTTGTTTCTTTGGTTAACAATATAATTAAAAATGTTTGGTTTTCATTAGTTATCAATGGTGAAAACTTTGGTTTACATAATTCATCTCAAGGTATAAGACAAGATGACCCTCTTTCTCTGTCACTTTTTATTATTGTGATTGAATATTTGTCTTGTTGGCTTAATCTTTTTTTAAGAAGAATTCTAGTATGTATTTTAGGAATCTTGGTGGTTTGGCTATCTCTCATTTAAGCTTTGCTCATGATTTCATAATATTTTGTATTAGCTCGTTACATTATGTTAAAAAGCTTAAGGGTTTTTTAAATAAATTTGAAAGGGAAAGTGGACTTTTGATTAGTACTCATAAAAGTTGTTTTATCACTTCTACTTCTATTTATGTTCATAGAATTAATAAAATAAAGGATATCACAAGTTTTTCTCATCAAATTATTTCTATTAAATATTTAGGCTCCCCTTTATATTGTGGTCATAAGAGATCACATCTCTTTGATGAGGTAATTCATAATTTTCAAAATAAAATTTTTACCCTTGAATTTCATTTTTTTTATCTTTTGGTGGTAGATTAATTCTTACTAAAAGTATTCTTTATTCTCTTCCTTTTAATATGTTGCTTAATATTGTTCCTACTTCTCTTGTTCTAATCTGGATTAAAATACTTTTTAATAAGTTTCTTTTGGGGTTCTAGGAATTCGGCAAAATGTCTTCATTGGGCTTTTGGTCCAATATGTGTGGTACTATTTAGGAAGGTGGCCTTGGGTGCAGATCTTTGATGGACTCCATCAATGTTTTTTCTTATAAACTTTGGTGGAATTTTAGTAAAAATGAAAGTCTTTGGGCAAAATTTATGAAATTTAAATATTACAAAGGTAAGCATCCTTTGATTTGCAATTATAAACATGGTGATTCTATTGTTAGAAAATGGCTCTGTGATATTAATTGCAAAATGGAACCTCTCATTTTTTGGAGTATTAATAATGTGTCTTTCTTTTTTTGGAAAGATAACTGGACGGAAGACTTTTCCATTGATTCTTTGCTTAATACCCATTCTACTTCTTTAAAAGTTAGTCATTTTATTTACAACATGATGGTAATGGAATCTCACTTTAAAATGGAGTTTTCTTTTATTCATTAGTTATAACATTTTCTTTAAATTAAATAAAACTTATTTTTGTGTGGATAATTTTAAGGAATTATATTCTTATTGACTCTTTACTTTGGGACAAAGGTTATTATTTACCTTCTAAATGCATGTGTTATTTTCATATTGAGAATGTTAATCATATTTTTTGTTAATGGTGCCATTGCCTCTAAAGTTTGGGGCTGGTATGAGGATTTATTTAATTTAAGTTATTTTATGGAACTGTCTTTATAGTAGAGATGGTTCTAGTTATTTAGGGTTTTTGATTTTCTCTATGCATGCTCATTTTTTATCTATTTCATCCCTTGTGTCTTAGAACACTAGGTTTGTTACTTGGTTGATGAAATAAAAAAAAAAATGTTGAATCTGAATTTGTTCTCTTTTAAAAAAAACTAAAATCTCTAAACTAAAACGTAAACCCCAAACCTAAAACCTAAACTCTAAGCCATAAAAACCCTAAACCCTAAAACCATGAACCGTAAGCCCTGAACTCTAAAACCTACACCTTAAACCCTAAACCCTAAACCCTAAACTAACCCTAGACCCTAAAAAACTAAAAACCTAAACTTAAGCAAAATAAAACCTAAAAAGGCAATAAATAAAAAACCTAAACCAAAATAAAATAAATAAATAAATTAGACCAAAACTGAAACCTAAACCTAAATAAAATAAAATAAAAAATAAAGACTAAAATAAAATAAAATAAATGAAAACATAAACTAAACTAAAAAATAAAAAACTTAAATAAAATAAAAGCTAAATATAAAATAAAAATAAAATAAACCTAAAATAAAATAAAATAAAAAACTAAATAAAATACTAAACCTAAAAAATAAACCTAAAAATAAATTAAAGAAAACCTAAATACTAAACTAAAAAGTAAAACCTAAACCTAAAATAAAATTAAATAATCCAAAACCTAAATTAAAATAAACCAAATTAAAATAAATAAAACTTAAACCTAAACCCAAACTAAATAAAATAAAATAAAATAAAAATAAACCTAACCTAAACTAAAAGATAAAACCTAAAAATAAACATAAAATAAAAACCTAAAAAATAAAATAAAAACTTAAACCTAAACTTTAAAAAAATTTAAACCTAAAAATATAAAAAAATCAAACAAAACTATAAAATCACCCTAAACCTAAACTTAAACCTAAAACAAAACTAAAATAAAAAACCTAAACTAAAATAAAAAAAAACCTAAAATAAATAAACTAAACTAAATAAAAATAAAAATAAACCTAAATAAAAAATAGAAATAAAATAAACTAAAATAAATAAAAAATAAACTAAATAAATTAAATAAACCTAAACCTACTTGCTTACTTAATTTAAGAAAAAAATAAAAATAAAAATAAAACTAAAATTCTAACCCTAAACCCTAAACCCTAAACTAATACTAAACCTAACCAAACTAAAACCAAACCTAACCTAAACCAACCATGAACCCTAAACCCTAAACCTAAACTCCCCTCAAACTCAAACCCTAAACTAAACCTAAAACTTAAATTCTAAACTAAACCTAAACCTAAACCTAAAACCTACAACCTAAACCTTAAACCCTAAGCTCTAAACCCTAAACCTTAAAACCCTAAGTTAAAGTTTTAAACTAAACCTAAAGCTAAACTAAACTAAAAAACTATAAACCAGAAACCCTAACCTAACTATAAACCTTAAACCTATACCCTAAACCTCTAAACCCTAAATCCTAAACCCTAAACCCTACAACACTAAACCCTAAACCCTAAACCCTCAAAATCCTAAACCCTAAAGCTTAAGCACAAAAGCCTAAACCCTAAACCCTAACCCTTAACCCTAAACCCTATACCCTCAACTCTAAACTTTAAATCTTGAACCAAAAATCCTAAACTTATTTTCACTTTTTGGCCTAAGTTGGGTTTTATTTTTGACCTCTTACTGTGGTTGGCCTGGTTCATCTTTCTTACTGGTTTATTTTCTCAGACTGTTGTCTTCCTGCCTTATTACTGGATGAGATGGTTTCTACTCTAGCTATATTTTATTTTTTGCATTGGTTGATTTGTTGGCGCTCCTCTTGAACTCAAATTACTTTTTCCTCATTTTTTATGGTTGAATGGGTGGCCTTCCTACTGGGAACTATTGTTGGTTGTTGCCTTTCTAGACCATCTTTTGTAGAGTTTCATGGCTATTTTTTTGGGGAATGCCTCCTAGTTCCTTGTTCTTTGTTGCTGGATCCTTTTTTTCCCTTGGTTTTATGTATGGTTATTCTCCTAGGATTAGCCTTTGCTGGGTGCATTATTTGCAACAGGTTTTATGTTATCATTATGCTTTCTATTAGGTTAGTCTTTATTATTGGGGAAGTTTGTTTTTTAGTCTGAAATCAGCTATTGCCTTCTATGGTTGTTTGCCTCTATTGTGTGGTGTTTTGTCTTTTTCTTTTCCTTTTGGGGGGGATGCTTTTGTTGGTTACTTATGATGGGTTGTTCTCTGGTGGTTTTCTTATGGGTATTCTACTTAGCTAGTTTGGTTGGAGGACTTTAAGTTATCCTTGGAATCTATGTTGGTTGATTTTTTTTCCTTGTTGGCCTTTTCGTTCTTCTTGGACAATTTGTTGGTGCATTTTGCTGTGCTGGCCAAACATATTTTTGATCTTTTTAGATTAGACTTTTTCATTTATGGTGGTTGGTGATTCCCTTTGGTCCCCATTTGTGTGGCTATTTTGTCTTCTGGTGATTTGCACTGGCTACATCTTATATTTCCTTCAGTTGATGGTGTCATTTCTGACCTATTTAGTAATTTGTGGTTACTCACCCTAGTTTGGCTTGGTGACTACTACTTGTTGGGACTTTAAGGTCCTATCTTGGTTTTGTTGGTTGTTTATTAAATGTGTTTGGTGCTCTGGTCGGTTCTCATTTTCCTGCTGAGCTTGGATGAGTATTTGCATAATGGTTGTTGTTGGTGTTCTAACTTTATTTTAGCTTCTCTCTCAGTTATTATTATTAGTATATTGTGGTTTTCATTTTGTGGTTTGGCTACTCGCTGGTTGCTGGTCGGTTGCTCTTCATTTAATGGTGTAGGATCTAGAACTCTATGGATTGCTGACCTTGGGGGTTTTCTTATATCAGGTATACTGGCTATGATGGCTTTGATGTTACTCACCTCTTCTCATTGGTTGGAAGCATTACATATGATTGCAACCATTCTTTATAAAGTTTGGATGCTCAAACATATTGTTGCCCCTTGGAAGGATCCTAATTGAGGAGCCTCTCTCATTCCTCCTTATCCATTTTAGTTATGACTTTTCCTTTGTAGTGTTTTGATTTCTTTTACGTTGGAACTTTATAGGGGAATGGTCGCTTAACCTAGGTGTTATTTGGATCTTGCTTATCTTACTTTCGGATCATGAACCACTCATCCTTTACTATTTTAGATTTATTTTTACTTTTTTTCTTTTTTTCTTTATGCTTTTCAGTATTTACTTTTTTTCTATTTCAAATGTACTCATATGGGTGTTTAGCTCTTTAGGTTTCATGTATCTCTCAGAGTAGTAAAATTTTAGAGTTTTACACCTTTTAAAGACATTGTATCTTTTCCTTTTATGGTAATAAAATGTTCCCAAAAAAACTAAACCATAAACCTAAACCCTAAAGCCTAAACAAAACCTAAACCTAAAAAACCTAAACCCTAAACCTAAACCCTAAACCCTAAACCCTAAACCCTAAACCCTAGACCCTAAACCCTAAACTAATCATAAACCCTAAAGCCTAAATAATAAATCCTAAACCTTAAACCTTAAACCCCAACCCTAAACCCTAAACCCTAAACCCCAAAAGCATAAAACCTTAAACCGTAAACCCTAAACCCTAAATCCTAACCCTAAACCCTAAACCTAAACCTAAAGTAACTAAATAAATTACAAAATAATCCTAAACCTTAAAACCTAATAAACATAAACCCAAACCTATACCCTAAGAATGGGCAGAACCTTGATGGCAAGAACATCATCACAACCGACTAGATCTAGTGGAGGAGAAGGAAGAGGCAATGCTTATCACAAGGTGGTGGAGGATCTAGAGGTACTACTGGATATGGAGGTGATGGTCAGGGAAATGGTGGTTATGGAAGTGGGAGGAGTGATAGAGGTTACAATCATGGTGGTGGTGAGGGAGAGATTAGGGATATAATGGTGGATCCTGCTACTCGACAGGTCAGGGTGGTTCTAATGGGAACTGGAGAAACTGAAGAACAGCTAATCTGATCTACTGCTTATTGAATTGTGTCTTTATAGTAGAGATGATTCTAGTTATCTAGAATTTTTGATTTTCTATATGCGTGCTCATTTTTGATCATTGTCGTCGCTTATGTCTCAGAAAACATGGTGTGTGTGGTGCTTATTTTTGAGATGTGGGACACCACATAGATCTTAGGGGGTACTTATTGAAATGATTGAGTATGACATAAAGGAAAGATGCATTATCTCGAAAGATAGAAATTATCATCTTATAAAGGACCTAATCACCTAATAAGGACTCCTAAAGCATGATGGGTCTATGAATGTACCAGAGACCTTTCCCCTACTTTACATGAAAAAGTAAAGTAACATTTATATTAAGTAGGGTTCATTAAGTTCCCTATGGAGGCAAGCCTCCATAGTTAATTACATCCTAAGGGATGTGAATCCCTTAAGAATACTCTCGATTAAATTAGCAATTAAAGTCTCCAAAGATTTTAAGGCTAGACTATCAGAGGATTAGTTGTATTGAAAATCAAGTGGGAAAACTCAAGGAGAAGACTTATTATCAAGCCAAAGGAAATAAGTAGGGAATGCTCTTGATACTATGAAACCTAGTGAGCATTTCAACCTATCTATAATTGGGCTTTATAATTTTGAAATTGAAGAGAAGATCAATTTTGTTAAAGTTGACATTTCATTAGAAAAGCTAGGACTTGTAATCCAATAATACAAGATTTTGGAGAGATGCCTAAGAGGAGGATTTATGCTTGTAGCCAAAAGAAATACCCACCTCGAAACCAAAATCTAGTGAGCTTTTGCATAAGCTAAAGTGCGACCAAAATCTAAGCCCTAAATCTAAGTGAAAATGGGCATATGGTTTAACTCCGTAAGAGAAGGATAAACTGCCTGACTATTGGACTTACGACCATCTAGAGTGGAAGCCAACTAACACCTCCAACGCTATAAATCCATGAAGTTTGATCATATGATTTGCAAGATTAGTTAGGTTGTTATTTAATTAGAAATAAAAGAAGTTCTTAAACCCACTCCCTAAGAGAATAGACCATGAGTGGTTTGATGAGCATGACTTAGTCTATAAAAATATTTTCAAATTTTATTTATTTTGACACTTCATTTTGATAAAGGCTTTGGGTTTTGATGCCTACATGCATGATGAAATAAGGTTGTTGGCTAAATCAAGAAAGGGGTTTTCCAACACAAAGGATGCCCTCATGGTCAAGCATTCCTATTGTGCAAGGATGGAAATCCCTTATTTTCAAGAGAATAATATGATATGTGCATGTTGTTTGCCATTCAACATTCATCTAAGGGGTTGCTAAATCTTTTAATTATCTTGATTTATGTCCTAGGCTTTACGTAATGTTATGAATTGTTTAAAACATTAGTTATGAGTTGTATTTTGGTATAAAGGTTAATACTTTTCTACTAGCCTAATTGCATTCAAGTCCACACATTCAAACATCAAACATATAAAGAAACTAAGAAAAGCATGCCATACTAATTGTGTACTTTAAACACAACATCAAATAACTTTTATTGTTAATGCAAAAGAATAACAAGCCAGTGTGATAGGTGCCGCCGTACAACCCAAAAAAAAGAAAATGGGTAATGAGCTCTACCCTTATACAACCATACATAGAAGAATAATTTAATTTACAAATGATAAATGCTATGGGGTCTTCAAGTCTTCATGTATTCATGTATCTTCCTCTTCTTTGATTTTTTTCCACTTCAAAGGCATCACATGGCCTCCCTGGACAAAGCCTTCTAGCCAATGCTCATCCTTATCCCCCCATAGCACTAATCCTAATTTCTAATGCAAAAGTACATTAAAAATAAGAAAATTAAATCTAACTTCACCTGCAAGACAAGTGTTAGCTAAAAACACATACAACCCAATTACTTATATTTATAATTTGGACTTAGCACCCTACACATGGGTAACCAAGCCCATCAGTCCTAACTTGGATTATGTTTAAGGGATTAAGCAACCTACAAAGAGAGCATTTATATTTATTTTTAAGCGGCCCCCTAAAAATAATCTCTTATAGAAAATATGATTAGGCTAATCATAGCCTACCATTTAGCCTATGAAACATACACTCTAACATCTAGTCTAAAATAATACATCATAAAAAAAACATACATCACACCATGCATCATTTAAACATAAGGCTAGAAGTTGTGACTTAATCTAATGTGTGTATTAAGGCTTGTGTGGTATGTCCTAACTAGGCTTTAGAGTTAAGATTTTCTTAGTGTAGAAAGATTCAACTTAAAGGGTGGTTTCACTTCAAGTGTTTTAATTGATTTGTAAGTTTTAATTTGTGTTTTCTTTTGTTACATATGACCTACACTTAGCAACTAAGTGTTGTAAAGAGAAGAAAAGATGTTGGCCTTTTTCATCCCTTCCTTAAACTACTTTCTAAAGCATGTTAATTTGATTTAGTTCTCTTTAGTGAATGGCTTATTACACATTTTAGATTAATCCTAAGTTTAGGTTCTCTTTAAATAATTCTATTCAATGTGAAAGGCTTCTTAAGATTAATCTAATTGAAATACTATCACATGACACATGGTAAATCATTCCTTTCCATCACATGTAACATGCATATGATTAAGTCTTAAGTATACCTACACATACAATATGTTTTAGCACACTTGAATGATGGATGTGAGTATGTACATTTGAAGCTTTATATTTCTCCTCTAATTGAATTATTTTATCATATTAATTTAAGGCCCTATCTAAATTCTTAAAAAAATACATAAGGATGAAATTAAACAAGAACATGTCATTGTTAACCAAGGAAGTGAGGTAATCAAATGACCTCCTTGGGTCTAGCTAAAGCCTCATATTTTTGGATGTCCAAACTATATACCATTACATTCAAACCATATGTAAATTTACATGCATGAACATAAGAAAGAGAGCTCCAAATCAAATGATCAATTAATTCATTCACTTGAACAATTGCAAATGCATGTATTTTAAATAAAAAGGAAGGATTACCATTATTTAATTAAATATGTATAAAAGACATAAGCAAGTATAAGCCTTTGTTAAACTTGGAAAGTGAGGTAATGAAATGACCTCCTTAAGGCTAGCTAAAGCCTCATATTCCTGAGATGTCTAGACTATATATCGCTTTTCTTAGATACATACACATGTATTCATAAATTGGAGAATGAAAATCATGCAAAAAAGTGATATCTAATTTGATTGAATCATTTATGTATATGAATTAAAGCATCATCCAATTCTAGTATTGAGATACATAAGAATGAAATCAAATGGAGTACGTGTCATTTGTTAAACTAGAGAAGTGAGGTAATCATATGACCTCCTTAGGGCTAACTAAAGCATTAAATTTTTGGGATTTCCAGACTATATACCCATTAATAATCTCAATTACATAAATGAATACATGAATAAAAGGAGAAGAGCTTCACTTTATACATTTAAGCTATAATCAAATGCATCTCCTATGTATTTATAACTAATATTCATAAAATATGTAACCATTCATTTATAAGCTTTGTAAAATATGTTAGGATGTAATAGTGATAATAGCCACACATATTATAAATTAAATCAATACACGTAAGCTTGACATAAAGGAAAACCATTTGACTTAATGAATTTTGAAAAGATGAATGTATGATTTCAAATGACATACAACATTTAACATGATTAGAAAGGAATGAATGAGCATAAACATGTAATTTCATTCAATTAAATTAACTCTAAGGACAATCAAATCAAATAAAAGCATTTAAAGAAAACCAAGGCTTTTAATTATCACTTTCAATTTGGTTTGAAGAAATGAGAGAAAGTTTGCTGATCCTAACCCATTCCCATGTTTGTGATTTAATTTCATTTAATGAAAAGTAATTAAGTTGATTTTATGGGTTAATTAGGTTGTACTATGCATTAAATCCATTAATTGATTAACCCTTACCTATGTTGCCTTAATTTAATTAACTAAGTAATTATGATCCAACATGATATGTACATACATTGGAAATTAAATTAGCAATGAACCTAAAAAATGAAAGAGGCCTAACACAATTGGCTTATTATTAGTGATTAATTAAGTTAAGAAACTTAATTAAGTACTTTCATGGTTTTCCCACACATGTGGGTTAACAATAATTTCCTTAAAAGTCATTAGTATATTGAACACCTAAAGATCTACTGATGAATTGATCAATTAGGATTCCATGTGATAATAGTTTCAAATTGATTAATTAAGCAATTTAATTAATGAATTAAACCATCAATTAATCCAAAATTAATTAATTTCCATTCAAGTGAAATGGACTTAGGGAAAAGATTGGGAAAGAGTTCCCAATCTCATTCCCCATGCCCATTCACTATTTCACAATGAGTAGCAAGCTTAACTAATGATTTTCTTACTATTTAGAATATTAATTAATTCCTTAATTAATTAGGAAAGTAATTAAGGTTAAGATAACCAATTTCCCTACTTAACCAAGCAATAAATACTAAGAAAATTATAGGATGCAGAGGTCATCCCATTAATCAAACAAAAGTTTGGGATTAACTAATTATGTAATTAGAGAGTAATTAAGCTAATTAAGTTTTTAATTAAAACAAAATTTAGCCTTAATTACTACTCAAAATTAATTGGGATCAATTTTAATTGAATCTCCTTTGAAATACCTTTAAAATAAATATATACTTGCATTTTTATGATTTGTTATAATTTTCCAAAGTTTCAGCTGATTTAAATGATTTTCCATGATTTTTATAAAGTCCATTAATTTATTTTAATTATTTGAACTTCTAAATGTAATATCTCCCAATCCAGAAATCTTTTTGACTTGAAATTTTTATGGTAGGTAGATTTTAAGCTCAATTTTTATCTCTGAGAATTTCAAATCAATCTAATGTGTCATTTTAGTTTAATTAATGAAATTTGATTTTCCCTAAAGCTTAAATTAAGCTCATAATATTCAGTAAAATTTGGGGCTTTTGGATTCATTGGTTTCCTCTCAGAAAGTCCAATCCAACGAGCCTTTTTTTCAATTTGTAGTTAAGTATTTTATTTTCTATGAACTTTTGAAGTTTTAGGTATTTTTAATTAATTTTGAAAAAGTAGAAAATCCCTAATTTCTTACTTAACCTACTCAGCTCCTATGCAAGGCTGACTAGACCATGCGGTGCTATGTTAATCATGCATCGGCGTGTGCCACCAGCGATGAGCGAGAATATGGACAAGGATGCATGGATCAGATTCGACCATCTAACCCTGAATCGGACGATCTAGATAGATACATGTGATCATTGTTATTTGATCCACATGATTCGCTGATCAGAGTCATGCGATGCATGATCTAAGTTCCCTCGAAGAGATCGAGGGAGCAATGGCAAAAGAGGCAAACAGAACACTATTCTTGATGGGATTTTTGTGATTCTTGTGAAAAAATTGAATGAAAAACTTCATTTTATGCTTGATTTTTTGGCGATCTCATCAAAAATCACTCCAAATGCATGGGTATGATGTAAAATAAAAAAAAAAAATGCAAGGGTTATATAAAGAAAATTTCTAAAATTGATCAAAAAACCATCAAAAACAAAATAACCTAAGGTCAACTATGGTTTCTAAAAATTATCTCATCGAGGATAATTTTTGGTGGTGGTGATGATTCGAGTGTGCTCCTGAGTGCAAGAAGAAGCTTTAGAATGGGTTTGGGCTCTTTCCTCACTTCAAAATAATGTATTCACCAATGGACACCACTTCTTCACTAGAATCCACTTGATTTTGATGGTTTTTTCTCAAAAACCAAGTAGGAATGGTTGTTGGTTTGTTTGAGAGCTCTAAAAGAGTGAAATGAGTGTGTGAGGAAGAGTTTTTGCCTCTCTATTTTTTGTCCCCTTGTAATGGTCAAAAATCACCTCATTCATGGTAATTTTTGGCTCCAAGTGGGTGTCCCTTGCTTATGGTGGTTGGGATTCTCCTTAGGTGGCTTAATTTGGTTGCCCAAGGCATGGGAGGTGGCTGCTATGAAGGACAAGTGGGTGTCCTAGCAAACAAAAGTGTAGGTCCTTCATGCCAAGTGTTCCAATGGGGGAGGTGAGGTGATTTCACCTCCCCATAAGTCATGGCTAACCCAACCATCTCTTAGGTCAGGTTGAATAGTGTCCTTGGAGCCTAGGTGGACCAATGGATGAGTACTAAGTGGCCAAGGAAGAGAAATGACCATTTACATGGGTGTTTTCTCTTATGGGATACCCTTAGACCAAGGGTAGAGTGGTCATTTGATATTGAATTTGATTAGCAGATTTGAAATGAGACAACAATGAGTTGGACCAAATTTCATGTTATTTGGAGTTCATTTGGTTAGGTTTGGCTCAATTTGACCTAGGGTCAAAATGGGTCAAAATGGGTTAGGTTGACCAATTTGTCAAATTGGGTCAAATCAAGGATTACGTCAAGTTTATATGACTATTTGGAGAGGATTGTATGCTTTGGTTTGATTTAATTTGGATTTAATTTGAGTTTAGTCTAATTTGACTCTTTATGTCAATTTGAGTTAGCTTGGGTCAAGAGAGCCAATTGGGCTAGGTTTGGCTCAATTAAAGGTCAATTCATGTTTAAATATTGATTTTAGGTTGATTTAAATCATTAGTTTCAATGGATTTTTTTAGGTTGTAATTTGGCTAGTTTGGGTTCATATAGGCTAAAGGGTTGACTTGGTCAATAGGCTAGGTTGACTTGCTTTGACCTAATTTATATCAATTGATCTTCCTAAGGTGATCAACAATCATGACATAAACTTTGGATTGCTTAATTCAGTTTGATTTGGATTGAATTGGATTTTGGTTCATGTAGGTCAAATTGGCCACTTTAGGTCAAGTGAACCAATTAGATTTAGTTGGCTTTACTTTGGGTTGATTTTGATTTAGTTGAGTTTATATATAGATTTGTGATTGATATATAAATTCAATTGCAATTAGTTTGGATTCAAATGAGTTTTGGTTCATTTGAATATTTCAAGTCAAATAGGGTAGGTTGGGTTTGACTTGGGTCGATTTAGGTTTTATTGGATGATTGTAAGTTTCATTTATATTTGGATAGATGGTTGAAGGAATGATTGATTCAAGAGAAAATCCATTGATTTTGTCTTTATTTAGATGGGTTTGGCCAAGTTCAAAGAAATGGCTTAAAGGGTTTAAATTGGATTTTGATTTGATTTTGGATTTGGTTTTAGCTATTTGAATTTATATTTGAGAAGATAATTGAAGGTACAATTGATTTATAAGAAAATAAATTGAGTTCAGGTTGAATTGGATAGAAATTTGGCTAAGTTCATGAAGGTTGATTAAAGGGCTTGGGAAGGATTTCAAGTTTGGATTTGATCTTGGGTTTCAATCATTTGGAATTGAGTTTGGACTTGGATTTGGATTTGAAATTGAGTTTATGGTTTGGTTGGATATTTGGATTTGAATTGAATTTAAGGTGTACATGGATTGGGTTTAGGCTATAGGGTAGGTGATTTTCCTAAGTCCCTAAGGCATGGCCTAATCCTATGATTAACCCTTCTAAGTCTCTAGGCTTAGGTTAAGTGTTCACCTACTCTCTAAAAGTGTCTTATGACTAAGGAAACCTTTGTATCTAGAAGGTTCCTAAGTTTAAGAAGTGTATGATAAGAACTCACTCCAAAAGTGAGGTCAATAAAGGACCCCCAATAGGTGTGATGTAGCTGACAAGGTGCAACGTACATATTAGCATTGACTGAGATGATCAATAACGTCCAAAAGATTGCAAACACTAACAAAAATGATCTATACCTAAACCCTAAAGGTAGATAGAATCACAATCTTAGTGCAAAGAATCTCTTTATGCAAAGGGCATAAGAGAGTCAGATGGAATCTGCGAGGGATTGAGTATGTGAACCTTCCACTAGGGAAGTAAGTTAAAAGCTATCCACTGGGATATGGATTTGAGTCTCATTAGAATATGATTTATTTGGGTGTGTATTCACGGGATAAGAATCTATAACCGCTAGGATTGGGAATGTGAGCCTTCCACGAGGAAGCAGGTTCGGGCTATCTGCTTGGGATAAGAGTTTGATGGTATTTCTTATGGCTCCACTGGGGAGATTAATTTGATTTATGCCTCGCTAAGGAGAAGTTTGGTTTGTTCGATATGTTTTAATTTGACTCCATTGGGAAGGTTGGTTTCAAATTTAGTTTATTATGGATTCTATTAGTGTGCAATGGACCCACTTAGAAGGGGCTATGTTGGCCTTGACCTATCTCAAATTTACAAATCCAAAAGGATAGTTTACCAGCCACAAGGTAGGACTATCTGACCTAAGTGGTTGCCTATTGATGTAAAAAGGTTGTACTTATGAAAAAAGCGTAGTAGACTTACATCTTCCAAAGCAGGGATGAATTACTAGGGTGATTTTGATTCACAACAATCAAACCAGGGTGACTACCGAAAGTGAATGCTACTGGGACTTATGTCAACTCAAAAGTAGTCAAGATTAATTTCAATTTGTTTAATTTTGATTTGGTTTGTTTTCATTTGTTAATTTCATTTGATAGATCCCATCGAGCGGTGGACCACACCGAAGGGGTTATGTCGGCCTTGGCCTATCTTATTTACTGATCCAAAGGGGTAGTCCTCCGGCCGAAGTAGGACTATCCAACCTAAGGGGTGCCTTTCGATGTGCAATGGCTTTGTTGGACAAAGAGTAGCAGACTTACATCTCCAAAGAAAGGAACAACGGGTAACCCATTAGATGCACAATAAATCAAACTTGACCTAGGGCTGCCCATCAATATTCAACAGTCATGCTAGAAAGAATGCATAGCAGACTTACATCTTCCAAAGCCAAGATGACCACCGGGGTAACCTGTTGGTGGAATAATAGATTAAACCCTACCTAAGGGCGACTATTGAGAGAGTGTCATGGAGGACTTATCTCAACTCATGAGTAGAGATTCCTATAGGGAGTTTTGACATAAAGATAGGATGCCTTCTTAGGAAAGGGGGGCATTAATTCCTAATCAAGCATAATATATATATATATATATATATATATATATATATATATATATATATATATATATATATATATATCATTTATTTGTTTATTATTGTGGACCATGTGGTGTGAGGGACCTCCAAGAATGGACTATGTCCTAGACCTATCTTAGATTTAGACCAAGGGAGAATATAAGCATCCATGAAACAAAATCTCCAACCATGAGGTGGTTATTTGGAAAGAGGGATTCTCCAATCCAGTAGTAACCCATGTAGTGTCTAAATGAGGTTGCAAAGGATGTGATCTAAATAAAGTTCCCACAAGGGAGGTGCCACGAGGGTCATTATCTTGGACCCTATAAATAAGAAAGCCTATAGTGTGGTGCCAACTCAAGGAGAAAGCATAGACTTATATCTACCATGAGTGGTGTATCCATGAGTGGGTCGATATAGAAACACCAACCAACCTAAGGTGCCCAATGCATGACAAAGTCTAGGAAGAAGGCATGACTTATATCCTAAAGTGAAACTCATTCGGATAGTTTATCATCATGACAGTGCTATCCACCTAGGTTGTGGCTGTACTTAAAAGGAAAGCATAGCAAACTTACATCTACCTAAGCAAGGAACAATCGCTGGGGTGACCCATTGTTGGCACAATAAGTCAAACCCAACCTAAGGGCGACTACTAAGTTGGGAGTCATAAAGAAGGACTAGGCCTAGACTTGAAGTAGTTAAGAAGAAAGGTGTCTCTTAGGCCTTACCCTAATCCACTACTCGTCTGGCTCACGATGGCTAGTCCAAGAAGAAAGTGTATAGTAGACTTATATCCTCTTGAATGAAGCCAACATGAAGGTAGCTTATCAACCACACGTAAGGCCTACCATGCTAACAAGGCACTTGGTGCAATAGCCAAGTCGAAAGAAAGTAGTAGACTTACATCCTCCTAAACAAGGGACCACTGGGTGACACACTAGATGGTAGACATCACAGACCCGAGAAGCTAATGAGTGAGTGTGCATGTTATCCTAGATCAAAGTAGCCCAAGATAAAAGATGTGTATGTGTTTTGTGGATATACTCAACGTAGTTCATGATGACTAGTTTAAGAAGAAGGCGTAGCAGGCTTGCATCTTCCTAAACGGGGCCAACATGAGGGTAGCTTAACAACCGCATAGTAAGGCCTACCATGCTATCAAGGTGCTCATCAGTGTGCAACAGTTAGATTAGGAAGGAAAGCATAGCAGACTTACATCTTCCTAAATAATGGACCACTGGGTGATTCACTAGTAGGGTAACATCAATAACCCAAAATAGCTAATAATAAGTGAGGGTGGGGGGGTGTTATCCCACATCAAAGTAGCCCGAGACAAAAGATGTGTATTTGTTCATGTGATTGTGTGTAGTGTTTGTGTTGTTTTGATGAAGGATAGGATGCCACTTGGGTTCCTTACACCTACCCTAAACACATTGAAGAGTGGATGAAATGGTGCTAGAGGGCAATGTGACTCCACCAAAAAGGATGTTACTTGGTTGTCTTACCTAACTTAGTTGTACTAGTCAAAATAGGATGCCTCTTGGGTTCTCTTACACCTATCCTAATAGCACCGAAAAATCATGTGTAGTTTGTGTTTGTTTTGATGAAGGATAGGATGCCACTTGGGTTATTTTACACCTATCATAAACACATCATGGCCAATTCATAGAAGGGATTTGATGAATGGAAAGATAGGATTTTTATTGATCATAATTATTTTCAAACATTATTTTAAGGATATTATTTCTTTAAATATTTATTAAAAGCATCGGGCGCTCCCCTATCATAGTAGCTTAAACTACTTTCCATATTTTAAAGCACCAAGGTAGTCCTTTCAATGATCAGAAGTAGAATTCTGATTTAAGAAGTTTTGAGATAGACTAACTTTGAAAGAGTTTAACCCATCTATATTCAACGTTAATTGAAATATTTCTCCTGTTAAGTAGAATCTTGGAGGCTGCATCTCTAATGTCACTTTAATCTCTTTTAGATCAATCTTGTTATCCCATGATGCTTTACTACAAGCCTTAGAAACTCCCTAAAGTCATTCTAATTGTATACTTTGGGATTCAACTTCAAGTCAGTAGTGTCATAACCAATCAAGACAACTACTTATCAAAGATGGTCTTCCTTTTTCTTTAACCTAGTGACCAGAGAAAGGCATGACCTTATAGTGGTAAATTCCAATGGAAATTATAAGTGCAAATGACCTCATCATCCTCTAGCATCATTCAACCCATCCTTGAATGAGGAAACCGCATGTAAAGAGGCTATGTCTCTATCAAATTTAAAATAAGTAATGTGGATTCATCTTAAAGACATGCCTAACTAAAATCTTTAGAATCGATGTATGTGTGGATTTGAATGTCCTTCCTTTTGACTGAGCATAATATTGGGTAATCATGATAGCATCTTTCTTCTTCAATAAGGTTGACCTCAAACTTTGATCTTGTTCTTGGTGCAAATGTTTGCATCAAAAGCTTGCAAAGTAGGAATAGCAATAGGTTCAATTTTGAATTTATAGAATGTTACCTTTAAAGATGTATTGGGCACTTCATTACGGTCTTAAGAAAAGTAGTCTTTAAACTACAAAAGTAACCTAACTAAGTTGTTGGCATTTTCTTTCAAACTTATCATATATGGATGTTGGGAGTATGGGTGGACTACCTTTATGTTCTAAGGTTAATCTCTTAAAACTCATTGGTTGATGATCTAATTTTCTTCTCAACTTCAAGGAGTGTATCCTCTACTTGAAAGTCTTCTAAATTCTTTAAGCAAAGTAGGTAGACTAGGCAAACTATGATTTTATTACTTCATTTGAAGGTTTATCTACAACCTGAATCCTCTCAAGCTTGAAGAAAGAGATGAGTGGAAATTTGATATCTCATATATATATATATATATATATATATATATATATATATATATATATATATATATATATATATATATATATATATATATATATATATATTAGGTTAGAGTTACACAACTCTAACTTAATCTATCAATATCATGAGATAGTAGAATTAGTCAATGTCACTATACCCACAATAATTTCTAGTCATATCTTTCATGAATTATTTTCTCTTCTTGAATTTACACCTTGTACATGATTTATCCTTTGATTCCAAATCAATGTGTATTATTGGTGCTTACTTTTTCTTTTTTCTTTTTTTCTCTTCTTCTTCTTTTCATTTTTTCATTTTTCTTTTCTTTCTTTTCTCTTATTGTTTCATTTTTTTTGTTCTATCCTTTTTTTTGAGTCTTTATTTATATTGTGTTCTCTGGAGGGGATAGCTTGTCTTTCTTTTCCATAGGATATCTATATTGAGTAAGACATAAGGAGGTTGCCATTAACTGAGCAAGGAAGAATTAGGTTAAGTTCCAATTAATCACTCCTCTATCTTCTTAAAGAAGGTGAGGGTGCACTCATTAGTTTAGCTTAGTGGGCAACCTTCCATGATAGTTTAGGACCTTAAGATTAACCTTCAAAATAGTTTGATGCCCTTATTTTGGATTGTGAGGTGTATCTTAAGAACGATTTAGAATTTGATTTTTTCAATGATGGTTTGGTTTCTTGCTATGGTGTTGATCAAAGTGGTAGGACCGCCACTACACAATTGGCTTTGTGATATCTTCTTAAAGAGGTAGAATTGATGTCTACCTACTCTTTTATAGTACCCAAAATTTCTTCTATTAGATTTGATGATTCTAAATCTTTGTCGATAGTAACACCACAAAAGTTTAAAACAGGGGTACCTCTACTTGAGTTGGAATCCTTAAAGGCATCAAGTCCGTCGGTACTCCTATTTTATGGATTACGATCGTTATTGTGATTATCAATTTAATAGTTGTCTTCTTTTTGGAATTAGGATTCAAATAATTTGAGTCATACTTATCTAGAATGGATAATACATACTCAAAAATCCTTACTGATCTTAATCTTGGTTCTTAAAGGAAATTTATGGCCTTTCTCCTTTGGTTAGAGAAACTCAGAATCAGATTGTAGATCAAACTGAAGAAGTGTCTTCTTGCTTTCCACCTCCTTTCTACTGATGGTCGTGAGGGCTAGAATCTCTAGAAAGAGAACCATATCAGACCTTCACTTGAATGTTGTTGACTTGAATTATTTAGTTGATTTGATTGTTGAATTGGAACCCTCATTTAACAAATTTAGGTATGCTAAATGGGGTTCAAATATTGGAGAGATTTTGAAATTTTTTTTTGGAGGAGAGACTTTGAATTTGATTTAAATTTAGAACCCACATTCAACAAATTTGGGTATGTTGAATGGGGTTCAAATGTTTTGGAGAGGCTCTTAATTGATGCTTCCATTGGCTCACATTTGAATTTGATTTTATGTTTGGGACCCTCATTTAATAAATTTGGGTATGTTAAATGTTGTTTTGAATTTGATTTTGGAATCTTCACTTAGCAAATTTATGTATGCTAAATGAGATTCAAGCACAAGTTTGAAAACAATTTTTTAAAGCATTTTTGTTGTTTGCGATGATGTGTGTAATTTATTTGATTTGTTGAATTCAATTTGAAAATGGGTTCCTTACTTAGAAAATTTAGGTATGCTATGTGAAGCACAATGTGTTTGATGTATTTTGATTTGATTTTGAAAAATGAGACCCTTACTTAACAAATTTGGTATGTTAAGTAGGGATAAAGTGTGATTGATGAGTTAGTTTTGTTTTGTTTTGAAATAGGAGAACATCTATTTAACAAATGTGGTATGTTAAATAAAGTTCAATTTACTTTCAATTTTGAAAAGGTGGGACTCTCATATTACTAATTTGGGTATGTCAAATGGAGTTCAATTTGTTAGATTTTTTTGTGATTTTAAAAAGGGAAATCTACTTAGGAAATATGGGTATGTTAAGTAGAGTCCAATTTACTTTTGATTTTAAAAAAAGGAATTCTCATTTGATAAATTTGGGTATGTAAAATGGAATTCAAATGTGTTTTAATTTTTAATGATTTTGAAAAGGGGACTTTCATTTAATAAATTTATGTATGTTAAATGGAAATCAATTATATTTTTCTTTTGATTTTCAAATATATATTGTGATGTTGCTTTTGAAAAGAGAAATTCCAACTTAGCACATGTAGGATGTTCTAAATGAAATTTCAATTTCATGTCATGATCTTATTTGAAAATAAAATCTTCATTCAACAAGCTTAGGTGTGTTGAATGGAGATTTCTATTTTGAAATATGTGCTTTTGGAAAAAGGTTTCAAATTATTTGATTTTAAATTTTAAAAAGAACCTACATGCAACAATCATGAATATTATTGCATGAGGTTTGGTTATCTTTAAATTTAGATCTTTTGTCATGAGAATTTTAATTTGACAAGTGCTTTTGAAAGTATATATCTTTTTGCAAAGATTTTATTTTCTTAAGTATGAGATGAACCTTGCCTCACCAAGAGAATGGTAAAGAGGTTCTAAATATTTAGTCATTCTTTAGTTAATTCAATTTTTTTTTAACTATTGGGGATATAATAGGGTTTTAAGACCTACATGGAGTGAGGTCTTAAAACCTAAAGGATGTTAGCTAGCTCAACCTAAGGATGAAAAATGCCAACAGAAAGAAAGATAGTGTTGGACCCATATAAAATACAAGTCCACTATTGATGTTTGGAGACAATAATTGCTAGAAGGAGAGAGGAACCCCTAGTCGAGTGCCAAAAATCGTGGTATTTATTTTTGAGATGTACCATGTAGATCTTAGGGGATACTTATTGAAATGATCAGATACGACATTAAGGAAAGATGCACTATCTCAAAAGATAGAAATTATCACCATATAATGGACCTAATCACCTAATAAAGACTCTTAAGCCATGATGGGTCTTCCTTGGGGCTAGCTAAAGCCTCATATTCCCAGGATGTCGAGATTATATACCATTAAATTCAAACCATATGTAAATTTACATGCATGAACATAAGAAAGAGAGCTCCAAATCACATGATCAATTAATTAAATCACTTGAACAATTGAAAATGCATGTATTTTTAGTGAAAAGGAAGGATTACCATTCTCTAATTAAATACACACATGTATGCATAAAAGACCTAGCCAAGTACGTGCCTTTGTTAAACCAGGGAAGTGAGGTAATCAAATGACCTTCTTAGGGCTAGCTAAAGCCTCATATTCTCAGAATGTCTAGACTATATACCAATTTTTTTAAATACATACACATGTATTCATAATTTGGAGATTGAAAATCATGCAAAAAAATGATATTTAATTTGATTGAATCATTTATGTATATGAATTAAAGCCTCATCCAAATTCTAGTATTGAAATACATAAGAATGAAATCAAATGGAGTATGTGCCATTATTAAACCAAGGAAGTAAGGTGATCAAATGACCTCCTAGGCTCTAACTAAAGCCTTATATTCCCAGGATGTTTAGACTATAAACCCATTAACATTCTCACTTACATAAATCAATACATGAATAAAAGGAAAGGAGCTTCACTTCATACATTTAAGCTATAATCTCATACATCTCTTATGTATTTATAACTAGCATTCATAGCATATGTAACCAATCATTTATAAGCTTAGAAAAATACGTTTTGATTTAATAGTGATAATAGCCACATATATTATAAATTAAATCAACACATGCAAGCCTGGCATAAAGGAAAACCAATTGATTTAATTAATTTTGGAAAGGTGAATGTATGATTTCAAATGACATACAATATTTAACATGATTGTAAAGGACTGAATAAGCAAAACCATGTGATTTTATTCGATTAAATTAGTTCCTAAGTACAATAAAATAAAATAAAAGCATTTAAAGAAAACCAAGGCATTTTAATTATCACTTTCAATTTCATATTTCATTTGGTTTGAATAAATGAGGGATAGTTTTTTGATCCTAACCCATTCTCATGTTTGTGATTTAATGTTTTTTAATGAAAAGTAATTTAGTTGATTTAATGGGTTAATTAGGTTGTATTATGCATTAAATCAATTAATTAAACCTTACCTATGTTGCCATAATTTAATTAACCAAGTAATTATGAGCCTACATGTTATGTACATACATTAGAAATTAAATCAGCAATGAACCTAAGAAATGAAAGTGGCCTAATGCAATTGGCTCATAATTAGTTATTATTTAAGTTAAGAACTTAATTAAGTACTTTCATGGTTTTCCCACACATGTGGGTTAACCATAATTTCCTTAAATGTCTTTAGGTTATTGAACACCTAAAGATCTACCCATGAATTGATTAATTAAGATTCCATGTGATTATAGTTTCGAATTTATTAATTAAGTAATTCATTTAATGAATTAAATTAATTAATTTCCATTCAAGTACAAGGACTTAGGGAAAAGATTATGAAATAGGTCCGAATTTCATTCCCCATGCCCATTCACTCTTTCACAATGATTAATGCTTTTAATGATTTCCTTATTTTAGATTATTAATTAATTATCTAATTAATTAGAAAGTAAGGTTAAGATAACCAATTTAATTAACCAAGCAATAAATCTCAAGAAAATTATGAGAGCTTGAGGTCATCCCATTAATCAACCTAAGAAAGTTTCAGATTAATTACTTAGGTAATTAGAGAGTAATTAAGCTAATTAAGGTTTTACTTAAACCTAAATTAAGCCTTAATTACTATTCAAAATTAATTGGGAACAATTTTAATTGAATCTCCTCTGAAATATCTTCAAAACAATATATACTTACATTTTTAGGATTTTTCTATGATTTTTTATAATTTTCCAAAGTTTTAGCTGATTTAAATGATTTTCCATGATTTTTATAAATTCCATTAATTTATTTTAACTATTTGAACTTCAGAATGCAATATCCCCAATCTAGAAATCCTTTTAACTTGAAATTTGTATGATAGGTAGATTTTAAGCTCACTTTTAATCTCTAAAAAATTCAAATCAATCTATTTTGTCATTTTGGTTTAATTAATGAAATTTGATATTCCTAAAAATTTAAATTAAGCTCAAAATATTTATTAAGATTTAGTTTTGCCTTCATTGATTCCTTTGAAAGACAAATCCAATGAGCCCTTATTTGCAATTTTAGTTAAGTATTTTATTTTTATGAATTTTTGAAGTTTCAAGTATTTTTAAATAATTTTTAAAAAGCAAAAATCCCTAATATCTTACTTAACCCAATCAACACCTGCACAACATTGACTGGACCACGTGGCACCTCATGGCACCATGAGTAGCTGGTGCGGTGCAACATCTGTAGATGAGCGAGAATGTGGACAAGGATATGTAAATCGGATGTGATCATCTGATTGCAGATCATGTCTATCGACATGATCGATGATTTGAATTAGATCCACGATCAAAGTGATGATCCATAAGATCTAAGCTATCTATTTCCTTGAATAGAATATTAGATGGCTGATGGGCAATCTGGTGGAAGAGGCGATGGAACTATTCTGCAAGATTTTATGATTCTTATGAAAAAATTGAATGAAAACTTCATTTTAGGCTCAATTTTCTAGCGATCTTCACTGAAATAACTCAAAATGTGTGATGATGTAAAATATAAAAAAAGCATGGTTAATCTAAAGAAAATTCCTAAAATCAAGTAAAAAACTATCACAAATAAAAGAACCTAAGGCTGCCTACTATTCTTAAAAATTACCTCACCGAGAATGGCTTTCAACGGTAGTGATGATTTGAACGCACTCCTAAGTACAAGAAGAAGCTTTGGAATGGGTTCAGGCTCTTGCTTCACTTCAAAATAATGTATCCACCAATGGTCATTGCTTCCTCACCGGAATCCACTTGATTTTGATGGCTTTTTCCCAAAAATCAAGCGGGAATGGTTGATGGTTGGTTTGGAAGCTCTAAGAGTGAATGAGTGTGTGAAAGAGTTTGCCTCTATTTTTTGTCTCCTTGCAATGGCTGAAAATCACCACATTCATAATGATTTTGGCTCCAAGTGGGTCTCCCTTGGGGTGGTTAGGATTCTCCTGTGGGTTAATTTTTAAGGCATGGAAGATGGTTGCTATGAAGGACAAGTGGGTGTCCTAGCAAAAGTGTAGTCCCAAGGGTTCCAATGGGGAGGGGAGGTGATTTCACCTCCCATGAGTCATAGTTGACCCAACAAACTCTTGGGTTAGGTTGGACAATGTCCTTGAGCCTAGTGGAATAATGAGTGCCAAGTGGCCAAGAAAAATAAATGACCATTTACAGGTGTTTTGTCTTATGTGATGCCCTAGCGCATAGAGTGGTCATTTAGCATTGAATTTGATTTTGGCATATTTGAAATGATCAAAAGAGTTGGACCAAATTTCATGTCATTTGAGTTCATGTTGCAATTTGACCCATTTGGGTTAACAAAAATGGGAGTTAACCAATTGGTCAAATTTGTTCAAACTAAGGGTTATGTAAAGTTCATATAACTATTTGGAGAGGGTTGTATGGTTTGGTTTGATTTAATTTGGATTTAATTTAGGTTTAGTCTAATTTGACCCCTATGTCAACTTGGGTCAATTAGTGTCAAGAGGGCCAATTGTGCTAGGTTTGGCTCAATTGAAGGTCAAGTCAAGTTTAAATGTTGATTTTGGATTAATTTGAATCATTAGTTTTCAATGGATTTGGCTTAGGTTGTAATTTAGCTAGTTTGGGTTCATATAGGCTAAATGGTTGACTTGGTAAACCAGTTAGGGTGACTTTATTTGACCCAATTTATATCAATTGATCAATCTAGGGTGATCAACAATCATGACATGAACTTTGGATTGGCTTAATTTACTTTTATTTGGATTGAATTGGATTTTGGCTCATGTAGGTAAAATTGGCATCTTTGGGTTAAGTGAACCAATTGGATTTAAAAGTTGGTTTTATATATATATTTTGAGATTGATATATAAATTCAATTGCAATGGGTTTGGATTTAAATGATTTTTTGGTTCATTTGAATATTTCAAGTCAAATGGGAAGGTTGGGTTAATTTAATTTTGACTAGATGATTGTAGGTTTCATTTATATTTGGATATTTGATTGAAGGAATGATTGATTTAAGAGAAAATCCATTGATGTTGGCTTGCTTTAGATGTGTTTTGGGCAAGTTCTAGTAAATGGCTTAAAGGGTTTAAATTGGGTTTTGATTTGATTTTGGATTTGGTTTTGGCTATTTAAATTTATATTTTATTTATATTTGAGAAGATAATTGAAGGTACAATTGATTAATAAAAAAATCAATTGAGTTTGGATTGAATTGGATGGAATATTGGCTATGTTCATGAAGGTTGATTAAAGGGCTTATGAAGGATTTCAAGTTTGGCTTTAATATTGGGTTTCAATCATTTGGAATTGAGTTTGGACTTGGATTTGGATTTGAAATTGAGTTTGAGTTTTGGTTTGAAATTTGGATTTGAATTGAATTTAAGAAGGTGTATATGGATTGGGTTTAGTCTACAGGGTAGGTGATTTTCCTAAGTCCCTAAGACATAGCCTAATCCTATGATTAACCCTTCTAAGTCTTTAGCATTAGGTCAAGTGTTCAAAAAATCTCTAAGTGTCTTATGACTAAAGAAACCTTAGTGTCTGGTTCTAGGTCTAAGAAAAGAGGTTGAGAACTTACCCAAAGAGGTCAATAGTGTGTTGGTTGATGAAATCAAAAGAAGAAATATTGAATAATTTGTTCAAAACTAAAAAAACTAACTAAAACTAACCCTAAACTAAAACTAAACCTAAACCCTAAACCTAAACCATAAAACCATAAACTCTAAACCCTAAACCTTAATCCCTAAAACCCTAAACCCTAAACCCTAAACCCTAAAACCTAAAACCTAAACCCTAAAACTTAAACCCTAAACCCTAAACCCTAAACCCTAAACCCTAAACCCTAAACTCCAAACCTTAAACCCTGAACCCTAAACCCTAAACTTAAAATAAAATAAACCTAAAATAAACTAAAAATAAAAAATGAACTAAACTAAAAAACAAAAACCTTAACTTAAACCCACCTCCGCCTCAGCCTCACTCATGCTAGTGATTCTTTTCCCTCTCATTTTCAGCTTTCTAGTCACTCTCATGGCTGGTTTGATTCTCACTAGATTCCTTCTGGAATCGACGGTTGCGGCTGCTTTCTTATTTTACTTGGAGTGACGTCATGGCTTGGCATCTTCCCTGATGATTCTTTGGGGGAAATTGATGGATCCAATGGATCCTACTAGGGCATCAACTACCCTAGATTTGGTTGCTTCAAAATCAATCAAAGACATCCTCACTGGTATGGATAACTATTCAGGTGAGTCCTTGGAACTTGTTTTGACTTCTTTTAGAGGCATGCCTATGGTTATGTGCCTTGATCTGATTATGGAAAAGCTTGTTAAGCTGTTTGAATTTACTTTGGTTGGAAAGTTTACTCTTCGTAGGCTAAAACATTTTCTTTCATAGTCTAAAAATTTTGGGTGCTTTTATAATTGGTTTAATTGATCCCCGCCATATTTTGATTCAGTTAATGAACGATTTGAATTACTCACATATTTTTACTTGTCATTCTTATTTTGTTTTCAATTTCCAAATGAGGTTGCTGAAATGGATTCCCCTCTTTGATATTAGGGTCCCAATTATTCTGGTTTGGATTTCTCTTCCCAATATGAGAATTCATTTCGTTAATCATCAATTCTTTTTTATTGTGGGTGCTTTATTTGGTTGGATGTTGGAAATTGATTAGGCAATGGCAACAAAATCTCAACCTTTGCAGCTAGAATCCTTGTTGAATTAGACATTACCAATAAACACCCCAAAGAAATCTGGTTGGGTTCTTAAAATATGTAGAAAGTTGATTTTAAAAATTTTACTGTCTTTTATTCTCAATGTAAATTCCACGGGCACGATAATTCTGAATGTTTCATCCTGCATCCTCACCTAAAAAAGAAAATTCTTATTAAGGATACTATTATCCTTAACCCTAGACCTACCAATGTTAAATATCAAAAAGTTAATTCAGAAAAAAAGAATTCATTGAATGTTCCTAATAAGGCTATTTTACCACTTACTTCTTCTATGAAATTGAAGGTTTCTAATGTGGAAAATAATAATTTCTCTAAACTTTTGGATGATGATTCTTTTTCCTCTGAGTCGATCCCCGCATCCTTAGCAATTTTGATTGATAAAAAATAAAGCTTTACTTGAATATATTAATGAGAATATCAATGTTATGCATCATTCTAATTCAATGGAGAATATGGTTTTGGTTTCTGTGATATTCGCTTTGAAAACGACTTTACTTTAGTTCAGATGATTTAAATTCTCAAAAGATTTAGTTTTGTGTAAAATTTGGGTATTGAAGAAGAAGGGATTGATGGTCACACTTGCCTTCTTAATAAATCTATTTTAGCTCCCTCGCTTGTTACATCCGATGCTCATTTTCCTTTAATAAATTTTAATGGCTTAGAAGAATGAGAACTCACTTCTATTCAGGAGACTTCCACTAAATCTATGACAAATGTTGCTAAATCCTTCTCGGATGATGAATCTATGGGAAAAGGAAATGGTTTCGAGAAGTTATCATGCAAAAAAAGAAAAATGTTAAAACTTCCTCCCAAATTGTAAAACACTAGATCTATGCCTCTCTCTCCTCTTAATTAACCTTTTCTTAACCTACTTATGTTTAATTTTATTTGAATGTTAGGGATGGTACCCTATATTTGTAATTATATTAGAAACCTTTGTCATATTTATACTATTTCTTTACTTATTATTTTGGAGACTCTTATTCATGCAAACAAAATTAACCATTTTTCTATAATGATTAGTTTCAATAAATTTTTTTCTAATGTTAGTAATAAAACACAAGTTGTCATTGTGGTGACGATTGTGTTTTGAGCTCTTTTGTCTATGCATCTTGTAATAGATCTGGTAGAAATCTTCTTTGGGAAAATTTGAGAAATTTTGCTACCTTTGTCAATAAACCTTGGTTTGCTGGTGGGCATTTCAACAATATTTTATTCTCTTTTGAATGAAGCAATGGTTGATCTCCTAATTTTCATTCCATGGAAGAATTTTCCAATATGATTCTTTATTGCAATATGATTGATATTGGCTTTAAGGGTTCAAATTTTACATGGAAAAACTCTAGACTTTAGCAAAGGTTGGACCAGATTCTTTTTAATACTCATTGGATTACTCAATGGCCTATTACTTCTATCGATCATTTAAGTAGAACCTTATCGGATCATGCTCCTCTTTTGGTTTCTATTAAAGATAACTAAATAAAAACTAAACCTAAAATAAAACAAAAACCTAAAATAAAATAAAATAAAAACTAAATAAAAACCTAAACCTAAAAAATAAAATAAAATAAAATAAAAACTAAATAAAAACCTAAACCTAAAAAATAAACCTAAAAATAATTAAAAAAATACCTAAACCCTATACTAAAAAAACCTAAACCTAAAATAAAAATAAAATAAAATTAAACCTAAACTTAAATAAACTAAACTAAAATAAATAAAACCTAAACCTAAACCTAAAATAAACTAAACATAAACCTAAACCTAAAGTAAAAATAAAATAAAATAAAAAACCTAAAACCTAAACTAAAATAAGAAAAGCTAAAATAAACCTAAAATAAAAAACTAAACCTAAACCTAAGAAAAAAAGAAAATAAAATTTAAACCTAAACCATAAAAAAACCTAAACCTAAAAAAATAAAATAAAATAAAACTAAAATAAAATAAACTTTAAACTAAACCTTCCTAAAAAATAAAATAAAAAAAAACTAAACTAAAATTAAACCCGAAACTAAACTAAACCTAAAAAATAAACTAAAATCAAAAACCTAAACTAAAATAAATAAACCTAAAATAAATAAACTAAACTAAATAGAAAATAAACTTGAATAAAAATAGGAAAAAAAATAAACTAAATAAAACAAAACCTACCAGTTTTCTTAATTTCAAAAAAATAAAATATTAAAAATAATAAAAAAAAACCTTTCCCCTAATCCCTAAACCGTGAACCTTAAACCCTAAATCTACAACCCTAAACCCTAAACCCTAATACCTAAAATCCTAAACCTTAAACTTAAACCCTTAATCCTAAAACCCTAAACCCTAAACCCTAAACCATAAAACCTACAACTTTAAACCCTAAACCTAAATCCTAAAGCCTAAACCCTAAACCCCAAACCCTAAACCCTAAACCCTAAAAACCTAAAAACCTAAACCTAAGCAAAATAAAAAATATTTTGGCTATAAATGATTATTTAATTTCTAATATAGATAAAATTGTATGAGCTATGCCATAGTAAATTGCCTGTCTCAAGTTTCATAGAGATGCTAAAGGGTAGCTTTCTGTTCGTGGAGAAATGAAGAATGAATCTACTTAAGTTCAAACACCTAAGTGTCCATTTGTGAGCAATACTTTCTATAGAGATATTTATTTAATAAAAGAACTCATCTCTAATCGATATTGTCTTCTCAACTGCAACTCTTTCAATTTAGCAGATATGTCGAGGAGCTAAATCTGTGCTTTTAAAAGCTCTCTTTAGTAGGATTTCAATCTTTGAGACTATGCTCGAGATGTTGGTGAATTAGGGAGACTTGATGCGATGTATTTCTGAATGAGATTTTTACAATAGTGATGTATCTGACAAAATCTCTTGATAAGTAGTGCATAACTAGAATAATTCAAGCTCAATATCTCTGCATAGGGATTTCCAAAACTATAGCTCTTCTACTTTGAGACTCAACGCGGCAACATAATGTAATAAATAATTCGTTTAAAAACAATAGCAAGAAAGCTCAAGTAAAACTCCTAAGTCAATGCTTAGAAAGAGGCGACATAGTGTTGTGATAGATTTAAGACATCTGATTTTTTTTTGACATCTAAAATATGATTTAAGAGATTTTGGATCCCAACATAGTATCTATCATCTTTTCTATTTTTCTTTTATTGGTAGAAGTGTTACTTCATTTAGATGTACTCATTTGAATTTGATTTAATGGTGGAAAAAATTATTCTACATTTGATGACATTCTTTTGGTAAGAATTTTGATGTTATTTAAAATCTAAAGTTTGTTAAAAAAAGCCACATGCAAATTAATTTTATGTAGTGTCTCTTTTTAAGTTTAGGGCTCAAATCTAACCTAAACAACATTAGCATAATTATTCCTAATTTTAGAAGACAACAAGAATACTTCAAATTTGTTCATGTACTAATTTATAATTTTGGTTTTTTTTTGCAAGTAAAACTCTAAACAATTGATCTTTGTAGGATAAAGACAAGTATTTTTTTAACAACAATTTCATTTCAACCATGTAATAACTTGTTCTAATCTTTGGCTATCTACTTACCTAGTAGTAGATTTTTTGTTAAGTATGTTTTACTTTTATAAATCCCACTCTTCAAGGTTCACCAAACAAACCCTAAACTAACCTAAACTAAATTAATTATAACCTAAACCTAAACTCCTAAACTTACAACTAAACTAAACTATAAACTTAAACCTAAACTAAACTAAACCTAAACACTAAATTTTAAACTAAACCTAAACCTAACCTAAACTTAAAACTAAACCTAAACTAAACTCTAAACTATAAACCTAAACCTTAAACCCTAAACCTAAAATTAAACCCTAAATCAAACTAAATCATTAAACCTAAACTAAATCCTAAATTTTAACATTAAATAAACTAAACTTAAACTCCTAAACACTAAACTTTAAATCTATACCTTATACCCTAAACTATAAACTAACCTTAAACTAAAATTTAGACCTAAACCCTAAGTCTAAACTCAATAAACTAAAACTAAACCCAAAGCTAACACAACCCTAAACCATAAACCTTAACCGTAAATCCTAAACCCGAAAACCCTAAACCCTAAAACCTTAAATCCTATACCCTAAACCCTAAACCTGAAACCCTAAACCCTAAATCCTAAAAACCTAAATACCTAAATCTAAACTAAATAAAACCTAAAAATAAAATAAATAAAAAAACCTAAACATAAAAAAATAAAATAATAAAATAAAATAAACACTTAAACTTAAACTTAAACATAAACATTAAAAAAATTAAAATAAAATAAATGAAAACCTAAAGTAAACTAAATCAAATAAAATAAACTTGAGAATAAAAAACCTAAATAAAATAAAAACTAAATAAAAATAAAAAATAAAATTAAAATAAACCTAAATAAAAACTTAAACCTAAAATAAACTAAAAATAAACCTAAAAATAAATAAAAAAATAAACCTAAACCCTAAACTAAAAAAATCTAAACCTAAAATAAAAAAATAAAATAAATATAAACCTAAACTAAAATAAATAAAACCTAAACCTAAACTAAAATAAATAAAACCTAAACCTAAACTAAACTAAACCTAAATGAAAACCTAAATTAAATAAAATAAAATAAAATAAAAATAAACCTAAGCCTAAACTAAAAAAATAATACCTCAAAATAAACCTAAAATAAAAACTTAAAACCTAATCCTAAAAATAAATAAACCTAAAATTAAAAAACTAAACTAAATAAAAGTAAAAATAAACTTAAATAAAAATAAAAAATAAATTAAAATAAAATAAATAAAAAATAAACAAATATACTAAAAAACAAAAACCTATCGATTTATTTAATTTTTTTAAAAAAATTTTAAACACTAAACCCTAAACCCTAAAAGGATAAACCCTAAACCATAAACCCTAACCTTAAACACAAAACCCTAAACCTAAACATAAAGTAACTAAATAAATTTAAAAGTAAACCTAAACTCTAAAACCTAATAAACCTAAACCTAATCCTAAACCAAATCCTAAACCCTGAGAATGGGTAGAACCTTAATGGCTGAACAAGACCATCAACTGCTCCTGATCTAGGAGGGCTAAGGAGGCTTGTCATAGTGGTGTGGGGGGATCCGGAGGTGTTGCTGATATGGAAGTGGTGGTTAAACGAGATTATAGTGGTGGTACAGAGGAGAAATAGGGGATATGATGATGGATCCCGCTATTTGAGAGGCCAGGGTGGTTCTGATGGGAACTAGAGAAACTGAAGAACGTCCGATCCGATCTGCTGCTTATGAAACTATGTCTTTATAATAGAGATAATTCTAGCTATCTAGGGTTTTTGATTTCCTCTATGCATGCTCATTTTTGTACTATGTCATCCCTTGTGTCTTAGAAAACTTGGTGTGTTACTTGGTTGATGAAATTGAAATGAAGAAATGTTGAATCTAAATTTGTTCTTTGTTTAAAAAAAAACCATAAACCCTAAACCCTAAACTAAAACTTGAACATTAAACCAAAAACCTCAACCCTAAACTCTAAACCCTAAACCCTAAAAACCCTAAACCCTAAACCCTAAAATCTAAAACCTAAACCCTAAACCCTAAACCCTAAACCCCAAACCCCATAACCAAAACCCTAAACCATAATCCCTAAACTAACCCTCAACCCTAAACCCTAAAAAGCTAAAAACCTAAACCTAAACTAAATAAAACCTGAAAATAAAATAAATAAAAAAACCTAAATGAAAATAACATAACAAAATAAAATAAAATAAAAACATAAACAAAAACCTAAACCTAAACCAAAAAAGAAAAAAAACTAAACTAAAATAAAATAAATAAAAACCTAAACTAAACTAAAAATTAAAAAACTTAAATAAAATAAATAGTAAACCTAAAATAAAAATAAAATAAAATAAAAATTGAATAAAAACCTAAGCCTAAAAATAAATATAAAATAAAACCTAAACCCTTAACTAAAAAAACCTAACCCTAAAAAAAATAAAATAAAACTAAACCTAAACTAAAATAAAATAAACTAAAATAAATAAAACCTAAACCTAAACCTAAAATAAACCTAAACCTAAACCTAAACAAAATAAAATAAAATAAAAATAAACCTAAACTTAAATTAAAATATAAAACCTAAAAATAAACCTAAAATAAAAACCTAAAACCTAAATAAGTAAAATAAAATAAAAACCTATACCTAAACCTAAAAATAAAAAATAAAACTTAAACCTAAAAAATAAAATAAAAATAATACTAAATTAAAAAATAAACCTAAACCTAAACTTAACAATAAAAAAAAAACTAAAAAAAAAAACTAGAACTAAAATAAATAAACTAAACTTAATAAAAATAAAGATAAACTAAAGTAAAAAAATAAATTAAACTAAATTGAATAAAAAATAAAATAAATAAACTAAATAAACCTAAACCTACTAGCTTACTTACCTTTAAAAAAATAAAAAAACCTTAACCCTAAGCCATAAACCCTAAACCCTAAACCATAAACTTACAACCCTAAACCCTAAACCCTAAACCCTAAAACCCTAAAACCTAAACCCTAAACGCTAAACCAAAATCATAAACCCTAAAACCCTAAACCCAAAACCCAAAACCCTAAAACCTAAACCCTAAAACATATAACCTTAAACCCTAAACCCTAAACCCTTAATCCTAAACCCTAAACTAGCCTTAAATCCTAAACCCTAAAGCCTAAAGCCTAAACTTTAAACCCTAAAACCTAAATTATCCCTAAAGCAAAATTAAAAATAAAACCTAAAATAAAATAAAATAAAATAAAAACTAAATAAAAACCTAAAGCTAAAAATATTCCTAAAAATAAAAATAAAAAAATAAAACCAAAACTATAAACAAAAAAAACCTTTACCTAAAAAATAAAATAATCAAAATAAAATTAACATAAACTTAAACTAAAATAAACTAAATTAAATAAATAAAACCTAAACATAAACCTAAACCTAAACCTAAACTAAATATAATAAAATAAACAAAAAATAAACCTAGCATAAACTAAAAATTATAACCTAAAATAAAAACCTAAAACCTAAACCTAAAAAAATAAAATAAAACCTAAACATAATCCTAAAAATATAAAATAAAACCTAAACCAAAAAAATAAAATAAAAATAAAACTAAACAAAAAATAAACCTAAACCTAAACCTAAAAAATAAACTAGAATAAAAAACCAAAACTAAAATAAATAAGCCTAAAATAAATAAACTAAACTAAATAAAAATAAAAAATTAAATAAACTAAAATAAATTAAAAACAAATTAAATAAACCTAAACCTATGAGTATAGTTGATTTAAAAAAATAAAAATAAATAATAAAAATTAAAAACAAATCAAAAAAACCCTAACCCTAATCCCTAAACCCTAAAATTAACCCTAAACCTAAACCCTAAACCCCAAACCTAAACCAACACCTAAACCTAAAAGTTAAAAATAAAACTTAAACCTAAAAATAAAATAAAAATAAAAATAAACTAAAAAATAAACAAAAACAAAAACCTAAACCTAAAAAATAAACTAAAATAAAAAACATAAACTAAAATAAATAAACCAAAAATAAATAAACCAAACTAAATAAAAATAAAAAAACCTAAACATAAATAATAATTAAATAATATAAAATAAATAAAAATAAACTAAATAAACTAAAAAACCTAAACATACTGGTTTACTTAATTTATTTCTTAAAAAACACCTAAACTCTAAATCCTAAACCCTAAACCCTAAAACTAACCTAAACTTACTACCCTAAACCCTAAACCATAAACTAACCCTATACCCTAAACCCTAAACCCCAAAAACCAAAAAACTTAAACTTAAACTAAATAAAACTTAAAAATAAAATCAATAAATAAAACTTAAACCTAAACCCTAAATGACAAAAAAAAACTAAACCTAAAATAAGTAAAATAAACCTAAACCTAAACCTAAAATTAAACTAAAATGAACTAAACTAAAATAAATAAAACATAAACCTAAAGCTAAATTAAACTAAACCTAAACCTAAACCTAAACTGAATTAAAAAATAAACTAAAAAAAAACTTAAACCTAAACTAAAAAAAATCTAAAAATAAACCTAAAATAAAAACCTAAAACCAAAACCTAAAAAAATAAAATAGAAACCTAAACCAAAACCTAAAAATATAAAATATAACCTAAACATAAAAAATAAAATAAAAATAAAACTAAATTGAAAAGTAAACATAAACCTAAACCTAACTTAAAAAAAAATTAAAATAAAAAACCCAAACTAAAATAAATAAACTTAAAATAAATAAATTAAACTAAATTAAAATAAAAATAAAAAATAAACCTAAACAAAAATAAAAAATAAAATATACTAAAACAAATAAAAAATAAACTAAATAATTTAAATAAATATATACCTATCAATTTACTTAAATTTAAAAAAACCCTAAACCATAATCCCTAAACACTAAACCCTAAAATCCTAAACCCTAAACCCTAAACCATAAACCCTAAACCCTAGACCTACAACCCTGAACCCTAAACCCTAAACCCTAAAAAACCCTAAAGCCTAAATACTATACCCTAAACCCTAAACCCTAAATTCTAAATTATAAATTATAAACCCTAAAATATAAATTGTAAACCCTAAACTAACCCTCAACCCTAAATCTTAAACCCTAAATGCTAAACCCTAACCTTAACCCTAACCCTAAATCCTAAAGCCTAAACCCTAAACCTTAAAACCCTACACTATTGTGGCTTGCTATTCTATGACCTTGTTGTTTGCTGATCAGGATTATTTTTCTAGTTACTTTTGGTTGTCCTTTCTCTCTTGGTTTTTCTCTTGCTGCTAAGAGGAGTTGTGTGAGCTTAAGGGCTTTTTATTTTTTAGTTGTAGCTTGGAGAACTATTTTCTTGTGGCTATCTATCCTTTCTTTAGTGCTATTCTAGATGGGTGTAATGTTGGATGCATCTGGATTGTTATATCTTATGAATATTGGGTGTGCCTCTTGTGATATTGAGGTTCTATTTTTTCTTTATGTTCTAAACTAGAAGGTTGCAAACTACTGGTAGTATGTTTTTTGGACTTGGCTGATGATGAATCTATTAGGGTTCTTGTTTGCGACTATCTCTGGTTGTTGGATTATTTATGATCCTAAAGGGATCTTACTTTTTCTATTTTGGCTGCTATATCTAGTTGTTTAAATTGGATTCTCATGTCCTTGGATTTGGATTGGTGGCTACTGTCTAGGACTTTCCTTGGGATTTTTTTAATGTTTATGACTGGATGACCCTTTCTGTCTTTCATTCTGATGGCTCTAAGTCTATTGATTTGAATCCTTAGCAGTCTTGGTGGCTTGCAGGGTGAACTGTCATGTTGGATGCTTGGATTGGGTGCTCTAGCTAGTTGGTTTGGTCAAAAGAGTATTTACTTTATTATAATATTCCTAATCTATTTGAGTCTATGTTTGGAATCAGCTACTTACTTTCCCATTCTTCTTTTCTAGTTTCTACTTATTGGGATTTTCTTTTCTGGACTGTGGTTGAACTTCTTCCCATTCCTATTTTGATGGTTTCCTTACTTCCTAACATTCTTGATGTTACTCTTACTGTTCCTATGGCTTTATTATTTCTAGTTTTTTGCATGTTCATTTAATGAATGTCCTTATCAACTAAAGTTGTCATTTTTTTTCTATATTTGGTCTTTGTTTAGTTCTTTTTCCTATATTGTGAGGTTTGCTCCTAGCAACTTTGTTAGCAATTCTTGGTGGTGGCTTTGGTGGTTCCCTGGGTGCTCCCGGTGGGTTTGCTTTATCCGCTCGAGTTTAACATATGTGACTACTGGGTGTTTTGTGTTTATATTTACTATTTGAAGTTTTATGCAGGTTTGTGCAATGATTGTCATTAGATAAGGTGCTACAAGAGGTATGCTGGCAATGATGGCATTGATGTTTCCCACTCCTTCTTTTGGCTGGTAGTGCTATATGTAATTGTAACCCTTCACTTGAAGTTTGGATGCTTAAATATGGTGCTACTCCTTAAGATGATTATAATTTTGCCTGAACCTTTTCTTCATCTTTTTACTTCTTTCTGCTCTTGTATTTTATGCTTAATTAACTATTTCATTATTTATACTCATCCCTTTACAAGCTTGTTGCAAATCTCTGGTACAGGTTGGGAAACTTTTGCCCCTTGATTTTTCTAGTTTCAAAAAGAGCAAATGAAGTTTGCTGCTGATTTCAAGGATTATTTTTGGTGGATCTCTATTTCTTTTTTTATTAGCATACTTTCATTATCTATTGTATTAGCTAGGGGGCTTATCTCCTTAAGATTTTTTGTAGCTCTTTGAGCATTTTCTTAGAGATTTGCCCTCTCTAAGGACTTTATACCTTTTCTTTGTAGCAATAAAATTTTTCTACTGACCCAAAAAAAACCCCTAAAACCTTAAACCCTAAACCCTAAACTAACCCTAAATCCTAAATCCTAAACTCTAAACCATAAACTAAACCCAAACCCTAAAAAACCCTAAAGCTACACCTTAAACCATAAACCAACCCTAAACCCTAAAACCCTAAACCGTAAAGCCCAAACACTAAGCCCTAAACCCTAAACCCTAAACCCTAAACCCAAATGCTAAACCCTAAAACCCAAAACCCTAAAATCCTAAATCCTAAACTCTAAACCCTAAACCCGGAACCCTAAACCCTAAATCCTAAAAAACCTAAAAACCTAATCTTAAACTAAATAAAACCTAAAAATAAAATAAATACAAAAACCTAAACCTAAATAAAATAAAATAATAAAATAAAATAAAAACTTAAACTTAAACCTAAACCTAATCCTAAACCTAAAAAATAAAACAAAATTAAAAATAAGAAAATTAAAATAAAATAAATAAAAACCTAAACTAAACTAAAAAATAAAATAAACCTAAGAATAAAAAACCTAAATATAATAAAAACTAAATGTAAAATAAAAATAAAATAAAATAAAAAATAAATAAAACCTAAACCTAAAAAATAAAACTAAAAATAAAACTAAAAATAAAACCTAAAAATAAATAAAACATAAAACCTGAACCCTAAACTAAAAAAATAAACCTAAACCTAAAATAAAAATAAAATAAATCCAAACCTAAACTAAAATAAACAAAACTAAAATACATAAAACCTAAACGTAAACCTAAACCTTAACTAAATAAAATAAATTAAATTAAAAATAAACTTAAACCTAAACTAAAAATAAAACCTCAAAATAAACCTAAAATAAAATCTTAAAACCTAAACCAAAAATAAAAAATAAAATAAAAACATAAACCTAAACCTAGAAATAAAAAATAAAACCTAATCCTAAAAAATAAAATAAAAATAAAATTGAACTAAAAAATAAACTTAAACATAAACTTAAATCTTAAAAATAAATTAAAATAAAAAATCTAAGCTAAAATAAATAAACCTACAATAAATAAACTAAACTAAATAAAATAAAAAACAAACCTAAATAAAAATAAAAATAATGTAAACTAAAATAAATAAATAAATTAATTAAATATACTAAATAAACCTTGACCTATCTATTTATTTAATTTTATTTAAAACCTTAAATCCTAAACCCTAACCCTAAACCCTAAAAAACCCTAAACCCTAAGCCATAAAAGCATAAACCCTAAAACTCTAAACCATAAACCATAACCCTAAGCCCTAAACCCTAGCCCTAAACCTCAAACCCTAAACCTAAAGGTAAAGTAACTAAATTAATTAAAAAAATAAACCTAAACCATAAAACCCAGTAAACCTAAACCTAATCCTAAACCCTAAGAATGGGTAGAACCTTGACAGCAGGAACATCATCCCTAACTTGGCTCAGTCTAGATCTAGTGGTGGAGTCAAAGACAGAGGCAACGGTTGTCATAGTGGTGGTGGGGGATCTGGAGGTGATGGTGGATATAGAGGTGATGGTCGGAGCAGTGGTGGTTATGGAGGCGAGAGGAGTGATGGAGGTTACTTCCGTGGTGGTGGCGGAGGGAGAAATAGGTGATATGATGATGGATTTCGCTACTCGTGAGGTGGGGTGGTTCGATGGGTACCGAGAAACCAAAAATAAATGATCCGAAAGCTTATGGAACTATGTCTTTATAGTAGAGATAGTTCTAGTTATCTAAGGTTTTTGATTTCCTCTATGCGTGGTCATTTTTGATCTATGTCGTCTCTTATGTCTTAGAAAACTTGGTGTGTTACTTGGTTGATGAAATTGAAAAGAAGAAATATTAAATCTAAATTTATTCTCTATTATATAAAGAAAAAATCCAAAAATCCTAAACCCTAAACTAAAACTTGAACCTTAAACCTAAAACCTCAACCCTAAACCCTAAACCCTAAATCCTAAACCCTAAACACTAAACCCTAAACCCTAAACCCTAAACTATAAACCCAAAACCTAAACCCTAAACCCTAAACACTAAACCCCACACTTAAAACCCTAAACCCTAAACCCTAAACCCTAAAAAGCTAAAAACATGAACCTAAACTAAATAAAACCTAAAAATAAAATAAATAAATAAACCTAAATCAAAATAAAATAATATAATAAAATAAATTAAAAACATAAACTAAAACTGAAACCTAAGCCTAAACCAAAAAAGAAGAAAAACTAAACTAAAATAAAATAAATAAAAACCTAAACAAAACTAAGAAAATAAAAAACCTAAATAAAATAAAAACTAAACCTAAAATAAAAATTAAATAAAATAAAAACTAAATAAAAACTTAAACCTAAAAAATAAACCTAAATAATAAATATAAAATAAAAACTAAACCCTTAACTAAAAAAAAACTAACCCTAAAATAAAATTTAAATAAAACTAAACCTAAACTAAAAAAAAACCAAACTAAACTAAATAAAACCTAAACCTAAGCCTAAAATAAACTAAACCGAAACCTAAACCTAAACTAAATAAAATAAAATAAACTAAAAATACACCTAAACCTAAACTTAAAAAATAAAACATAAAAATAAGCCTAAAATAAAACCTAAAACCTAAACCTAAAAAAATAAAATAAAAACCTAAACCTAAACCTTAAAAAAATAAAACTTAAACTTAAAAAATAAAATAAAAATAATACAAAATAAAAAAATAAACTTAAACTTAAACTTAAACTTAAAAAAGACACTAAAATAAAAAAACTAAACTAAAATAAATAAACCTAAAATAAATAAACTAAACTTAATAAAAATAAAATTAAACTAAAGTAGAAAATAAAATAAAATAAAATAAATAAACTAAATAAACATAAACCGACTAATATTTTAACTTTAAAAAAAATAAAAAAAATAAAAAATAAAAAAACCCTAATCCTAATCCCTAAACCCTAAATATTAAACCTACAACAACCTTAAACCCCTAAACCCTAAAATCTTAAACCCTAAACCCAAAACCTAAACCCTAAACCTAAACCCTAAAGCCTAAACCCTAAACCCTAAACCCTAAAACCTATAACCTTAAACCATAAACCCTAAACCACAAACTCTAAACCCTAAACCCTAAACACTAAATCCTAAAGCAAAAACCCTAACCTTATCCCTAAAGCCTAAACCCTCACGTAACCCTAGCCTAAGCCCTAAAAACCACTAAACCCTAAAGCCTAAACCCTAAACCTTAAACCCTAAATCCTAAAAAAACTCTAAACCCTAAGCTAACCCTAAACCCTAAATGCTAAACCCTAAACCCTAAAACCTAACCCTAATCCCTAAACCTTAAACCATAAAACCCTAAACCCTAAAACCCTAAACCCTAAACCATAAACCCTAAACCTTAAAAACCTAAAAACCTAAACCTAAATAAAAGAAAACATAAAAATGAAAAATAAACCCTAAACCTAAAATATAAAATTAAAATAAAATAAACTTAGAAATACACATAAACTAAAACCTAAAGCTAAAAAATAAATTAAATAATAAACATAAAGTAAAATAAATAAATAAAACTAAATAAAATTAAAAAATAACTGAATTAAAAATAAAAAATAAAATAAATAAACTTAAACCTAATGGTTTACTAAATTTAAAAAAAAATCCTAAACACTAAACCCTAATCCTACAACCATAAATCTTAAACCCTCAAAAACCCTAAAATCATAAGCTAAGGCTAAACCAAAAACCTTAAACCCTAAACCCTAAACCCTTAATCTCTAACCCTAACCCTAACCCTAAACCCTAAGCCCTAAACCCGAAAACCTAAAATCTTAAACCCTAGCTAACTCTAATCCCTAAAACCCTAAACACAAAAGCCAAAACCCTAAACCCTAAACCCTAATCTAACTTTAAACCCTAAGTTAACCCTAAACTATAAAGCCTAAACACTAAACCCTAAACCCTAAACCTTAAAACCCTAAACCCAAAACCCTAAATCATAAAATTATAACCTTAGACCCTAAACCCCAAACCCTAAACCATAAACTAACCATAAAAACTTAAAAGACTAAACCTAAGCTAAATAAAACCTAAAATTAAAATAAAAAAAAACTTAAACCTAATAAAATATGAAAATAAAATAAAATAAAATCCTAAACTAAAACCAAAACCAAAACCTACAAATAAAATAAAATAAAAAAATAAAAGTAAAATAAAATAAAATAAATAAAAACCTAAACTAAACTAAAAAAATAAACCTAAGATTAAAAACCTGAATAAAATAAATACTAAAGATAAAATAAAAATAAAATATACCAAAAATAAAATAAATTAAAAACTAAGTAAAATCTTAAACCTAAAAAATATACTTAAAAATAAAACCTAAACTATAAACTAAAAAAACATTAAACCTAAAATAAAAATAAAATAAACAACATATAATAAACCTAAACCTAAACTAAACTAAATTAATAAAATAAAATGAAAACCTAAACCTAAAATAAACTAAACCTAAACCTAAACCTAAACTAAGTAAAATTAAATAAACTAAAAATAAACATAAACCTAACCTAAAAAATAAAACCTAAAACTAAACCTAAAATAGATACCTAAAACCTAAACCTAAAAAAATAAAATAAAAACATAAACCTAATCCTAAAAAGAAATCTAAACCTAAAAAATAAAATTAAAATAAAACTGAATAAAAAAAATCAACCTAATCCTAAACCTGGACCTAAAAAATAAACTAAAATAAAAAACCTAAACTAAAATAAATTAGCCTAAAATAAATAAACTAAACTAAATAAAAATAAGAAATAAAATAAATTAAAATAATAAAAAATAAACTAAATAAATCTAAACCTAGTAGTATACTTAATTTTAAAAAATTTTAAAAAAAATCTGAACCCTAAGCCCTAAACCTTAAAACTAACCCAAAACCTAAACCCTAAACCCCAAACCTAAACCTAAACCTAAACCTAAAAAGAAAAAATAAAACCTAAACCTAAAATATAAAATAAAAATAAAACTAAACTAAAAAATAAACATAAATAAAAACCTATACTTATAAAATAAACTAAAATAAAAATCCTAAACTAAAATAAATAAACATAAAATAAATAAACCAAACTAAATAAAAATAAAAATTTGAATAAAAATAAAAAATAAAATAATCGAAATTAAATAAAAAATAAGCTAAATAAACTAAATAAACCTAAACCTATTGGTTCACTTAAATTTTTTTTTTAAAAAAATTCTTAAATCCTAAACCCTAAACTTTAAACCGTAAACCCTAAAACTATCCATAAACCCTAAACTTACAACCCTAAACCCTAAACCTAAACTAAAACTAACCTATACCTAAACCTTAAACCCTAAACCCTAAACCCTAAAACATAAAACCTAAACCTAAACTAAATAAAACCAAAAATAAAATAAATAAAAAACTTAAACCTAAACAAAAATAAAATAAAACAAAATAAAAACCTAAACCCTAAACTAAAAAAAAAACCTAAACCTAAAATAAATAAAATAAAGTAAAAACCTAAACCTAAACTAAAAAAAATAAAACCTAAACCTAAAATAAACTAAACCTAAACCTAATCTTAAGCTAAATAAAATAAAATAAACAAAAAAAACCTTAACCTAAACTAAAAATAAAACCTAAAAAATCAACTTAATTAACATGCTAATATTTGATTTAATTACATTTCTTAAATAATCCCACAAAATCAACTTAATTACATTTCCTTAAATTAAATCAATTCACTAATGGGTTTAAAATAAAAAGTTAATGATTTCTCTTCTCCATTTTTAATCAAATCAAATCCAAAACTTAATTAATAAAGAAGCTTTGGTTTGATTTAAATAATCTTATTTGATTTGATTTTTTAAAAAAACTACTTTGGTTGAATGAATCACATGCTAATATTTGATTGTCCTCTTTCCAATCATGTTAAATTTGGTATGTCACTTGAATTCATGCATCCATCTTTTCAAAATCAAGTAAAATAATATGGATTTCCTTTATGTAACACTAATGCTTGCATGTGTTGATTTAATTTAATATATGCATGGCTATTATAACTATTAAATCCAAATGTATTTTTCAAAAGCTAATAAATGAATAATAATATGTGTTATGATGCCTGTTATAAATACATAAGAAATGCATATGCTTATAGCTTAAGTGTATGAATGTTGAGTTCCCTTTCCTCTATTAATGTGTTGATTTATATAAGATTGAATGGTAATGGGTATGTACTCTGGACATCCCAGGAACATGAGGCTTTAGCTAGCCCCAATGAGGTCATTTGATTACCTTATTTCTTTGGTTTAATAATGGCATGTACCTATTTGATTTCATTCTTATGTATTTCAACATTAGAATTTGGATAGAGGTATAAATCGTATATATAAATGATTCAATCAAAAAGAATATACAATCTTTGCATGATTTTCTTTCCCTCATTCATGTATACATCCATGTGTGTCAAAGAAAAGCAAGTATGTAGTTTGGACATCTCAAGAATACAAGGCTTTAGTTAGCCCCAAGGAGGTCATTTGATTACCTCACTTCCTTGGTTTAACAATGACACATACTTTCCTATATCTTTGTACATGTATATGTATATGTGATTAGTAAATGAAAATCCCATTTTACAATAAAATTTCATGCATTCTTAATTGGCTAAGTGGTTGAATTTACTAGCCATATAATTTTGCAGCTTACTTCTTATGTTTATATACAAATTTACATATATTTGAATGAAAATGGGTATTTAGTCTAGACATCTCGAGAATACGAAGCTTTAGTTAGCTCCAAGGAGGTCATTTTATCACCTCACTTCCCTAGTTTAATAATGCCACATGCCTATTTAATTTCATTCTTTCATCCTTTTTGTATAGGAAGTGGATAAAGTTTTAAATTAATATGTTTAAATAATTTAATCAAATAAAATATAAATTCTAAACATACACCTACATTCATCATTTAAGTGTGCTAAAAATATTGCATGTATAGATTTAGGATTAAATCATATGCATGTTACATGTGATGAAAAGGAATGATTTAATATATGTCATGTAGTAATTGATTAAATTGATCTTAAGATGCCTTTCATTTTGAATAGGATTATTTAAAGTGAACCTAAACTTAGGATTTATTAAATCATTTAAGAAACCATTTGTTAATAAGAACTAAATCGAATTAATATACTTTAGAAAGTGACTTAAAGTAGAGATGAAAGAGGGAAATTCTCTTTTACTCTCTTTATAACACTTAGTTGCAAAGTGTAATCAAATGAAACAAAAGAAAACACAAATTAAAATTCTTAAATCTAACAAACCACTTCAAGTGAAATCAACCTTTCATGTTAAATTGAATCCTTCCTAACTTAGAAAATACAACACTAATGCCTGACAAGATGAAACACACAAGCCTTAATATACACATTAAAATTAAGTCACCACTTATAGCTCTAAGTTAGGATGGTGTATGATGTGATGTGTGTTTTGTTTTATGATGTACTATTTTAGATTGGATGTTAGGGTGTATGCTTTGTAGACTGGATGATAGGCCAATATTAGCTTAATCATGTTTTCTGTATTGGATTATGCTTAAGGGATGTTAAAAATAAATGTGAATGCTCTTTTCATAGGTTGTTTAAATCCTTAAGAATAATCCAAGTTAGGATAGGTGGGCTTAGTTACCCATGTGTAGGGTGCTAAGTCCAAATTATAAATATAATTGCTTGGGATTATATGTATATTTAGCTAACCTTTATTTTGTAGGTGTAGTTAGATTTACTTTTCCCACATAAATGTAATTTTTACAATAGGAATTAGGATTAGTGCTATCGACCATTAGGATGAGCAGTGGCCAGAAGGCTTTGTCCTGGAGTGCCCTATGATGCCTTTGAAGCAAGCACCATCCGAATCAAAGAAGGAACCAAATTGGAAATGGAGATACAAAGAAAGAAGACCCCCATAGTATTTAATACAATTATAATTATTCTTTCATACTCGTGGTTGTATATGGGTAGAGCTCGGCTACCCGTATTTTCTCTCTTCGGGTTGTACGACAATATCCGAATGCACCATCCAGTTATAATTTTATGAAAGTTTATATAATTGTTTGATGTTATGTTTACATTATGCATTAGGATGACATGCTTTTAATAGTTTCTTAAATGATTGATGCTTTAATGTGTGGATTGGATATGATTAAGCTCTTAGGATAAAAATAACTTTTTTACCCAAATAATCATGCATAACTAAATTTTAAACAACTCATAACCTCATTATAAAGCCTAAGAAATAAATAAGATAATTAAAATATTTAGCAAACCCTTAGCTATATGTCGTATGTTTCACATCATGCATGCATATTCTTTCTCTCTTGAACATGAAGGATCTCCATCATTGCACCATAAAGAAATGCTTGACCTATGAGGGCATCCATTATGGTGGAGAACTCCTTCTTATAATTGATTTGACCCATAACCTATTTCATCATGCATTTAGGCATAAAAAATCCTAACGCCTTTGTCAAAATGATGTGTCTAAAATGAAATAATATTTGAAAAGATTTTGCATCTATAGATTTAGTCATATACTCATACCACTCATGCTCTAGTCTCATAGGGAGTGTGTTTAGGACTTTAGTCTCTTTCTAATTAAATAAGAACCATGGCTATCTTGCAATTCATAAAACTAGATTACTTAGTTTTAAAATCATAGGAGGAGTTAGCGCCACTCCAAGCATTATATGTCCAAGTCGACAATTTATCGCGAGAGGTAAACCCTAATGTCCACCTGTCGCTTAGATTTAAATCATGCTTTAGCTCATACTAAAGTTCCCTTGATTTAGGATCCAAGATAGCTATTTCCTTTAAGCTATGAGAATAAATCCTCACCTCTTAAGCATTTCAGCAACCTTGTGTTGGTGGATTATAATCCCTAGTAATCTAATAGAATTTTAACTCAAAACATATAAATCTCCTCAACCTCAACATTATAAAGCTCAACCATAGGATAGATTGGAATGCTCACTAAGCTTCCTAGTATCATGAGCATTTCTTACTTATTTCATTTGGATTCCAAAAATAAGTCTTCTCCTTGCACTTTCCCAATTGACTTTCCAAATACAACTAATCCTTTGATAGTCCAACCTTGAAATGTTTGGAGATGATAATTGTCTAATTTAATCGAGAGTATTCTTAGGAAATTTTATTTGTAAGATGTAATTAACTATGGAGGCTTGCCTTCGTAGGGAACTTAAGAACCTAGTTTAATATAAACCATACTTTATTCATCCATGTAAAATAGGGGAAAAATTGCTAGTACGTTCTAAGACCCATCATGCCTTAGGAGTCTTTATTACATGATTTGATCCATTGTAGGTGATGTCTCTATCTTTCGAGATAGTACATCATACCTCAATTTATTACCTGATCACCTTAAAAAGTAACCCCCCTGCACCCTTATACATCCAAAAATAAACAACATAATGCCCTCTTGTCCTATTCATTGAATCCTATCAATATCATCCTTTCTTTTTAGAGTTTAGATATGTCGATCCTCAAGTAGGCAAGGGTTCTTAGACTCATAATGTTGATTGGTACACCTGGGTGAACCAAAACTTTGATAGCCAGACCGCCAACATCCACTAATGTAAAGATGATTGTACTTGGTCATCCCTAGGGAGTATCATCATCGAATTTAACTCCTAAGATGTCCTTCGAGTGGCATGCCTTCTCGTTAGTAGCAGTCAACTGAGCTAAGTATATCTCTATATCAAGTATGGCCTTGATTATAAATTCCTTCATCTTTTAGATAAGACAAGCATGTTGTATATGCTTAACTTAGTTGAAAACTTTGTAAGGTGAGCTAGGACATTGTAATCATCTCTGGCTTGGTCCTCCATAAGCGTATCCATGGGTGGAGCATCCTGTGGATGGGCTATTTGCTCACTAGAACCAATGATTTGGTTACCCTTATCCTGAGGTGTTACCTTAGGAGGTAGAACTTTTCCACTGTGTAAGTTGACTTCAATGACGTCTTGGAATGATGAGCTTGTGGAAAGTTCTACCTTCTGATCGAACATACCTATAACTTCTCCTATGGGATCCTCAGAGTCAGTTGGCTCCAAGTCAATTCCAAGAGGTGAACCTGATTGATTCAGAGAAGGATAGTTTGATTCTAAATACAAAGGAAAGGATCAGCTATGGCTCCTAACTTATAGTTGTGCTCAAGCTAGTCCTTAAAAGAAGTACAATCCTCTAAGACATGGCCTAACATACGATGGTAGGGGCAACAGATCATCGCTCTTTCCCACTTCCTCATCCTCTAGGCTCTCAATGTCGTTTTGTTTAAGAGATTCTTAAATATTTTCCTAACTACCTCCCTCTTGAATGAATATGGCTTATTCAATCTATCAACAAGAGTAGGTGGAAATTAACTACTTAGAGATAGATATGAATACCGCTGCTGGGTTGGCTGCTGAGGTGGTGAAAATGGTCACTGTGGTGACTGCAGTGGCCGATATGATTGCCAAGGAGGTGAAAGAGGAAGTTGAAAAAGAGGCTGTTGAGCTCGTAGTCTCTCATACTGAATGATGGCTGTCTACGTCCCTCTGTCCATAGGCACAACAATCCTTGGCTTCTTCTCAAACACCTTATGCAGATTGGGCCTAGATGATTGGTCGAGAAAGGGAAACTGTTTGGCTTCCTCATGTGCTAGCTTGATTAATTTCTAGAAAATTTTGATGGTAAAGCCCATAAGAATCGCCATGGATATTCTTGAAGAATGGCATGTGATTCAGATAGTTGTAGCTCGCATTTCATGCTCAGGTTGCATCGCCTAAGAATGTAATCAATAAGTGATCCATTGAGTTTATGTTCCTCTACAATGAGGTCGCCTATAGTCACCCTCTACTGAGCTCCAGCAAACCTCTTGATGAAGAGGTACTCCAACTTAACAAAGTCTTCACCAAACTATTGGGTAGTTCGGTATACTAATCAAATGCAACACCTAACAGACTGCTAACGAAAAGGAGAAAGAGGAGTGTTGCCTCTGTTCAACAAATGACTCTAAAGTGTGCAATGTTATCATGGGTTCCCACTCCATCAAAGATCTTGAAGGATGGTGGCACAAAACAAAAAAATCAAAACTAAATAAAAACCAAAACCTTAAAATTAAACCTAAAAATAAAACCTCAAAATAAATAAATAAATAACCTAAAGCTAAAATAAATAAAATAAAATAAACCATAAACACTAACAAACCCTAAACCCTAAACCCTAAACACTAAAAAAACCTAATCCCTAAACACTAAACCCTAAACCCTAAGCCCTAAATCCTAAACAATCCCTAAACCCTCAACCCTAAACCCTAAACCCTAACCATAACCCTAAACCTTAAACCCTAAATACTAAACCCTTAACTAACCCCAAACCCTAAACCCTAAACCTTAAAAGCCCTAAATACTAAAGCCTAAAGCCTAAACCTTAAACCCTAACCTAGCCCTAAACCCTAAGCTAACCCTAAACTCTAAACTCTAAAAACCCTAAACCCTAAACACTAAATCCTAAACCCTAAACATTAAACCCTAAACCCTAAACCCTAACCGTAAACCCTAAACCCTAAATCCCTAAACCCTAAATCCTAAACCCTAAACACTAAAAACTTTAAAACCTAAACCTAAACTAAATAAAACCTAAAAATAAAATAAATAAAAAAACCTAAACCAGAATAAAATAAAATAAATAAAATATAATAAAAACATAAAGTAAAACCAAAACCTAAACCTAAACTGAAAAATAAAATAAAATTAAAATTAGAAACTAAACTAAAAGAAAAAAAAACCTAAACTAAACTAAAAAAATAAAATAAACCTAAAAATAAAAAGCTAAATAAAATAAAAAACTAAATGTAAAATAAAAATAAAATAGACATAAAATAAAATAAAATAAAAACTAAATAAAAACCTAAACCTAAAACATAAACATGAAAATAAAACCTAAAAATAAATAAATAAATAAAGCATAAACATTAAAATAAAAAAAGTAAACCTAAATTAAATGGGGGTAGTGCTATTGCTTGGTTTCATTAGCTTTCCCAATGATCTTGTTGTAACTTCTGGGTTGCTAGCTTTATTTAATTACGTAGTAAGTATCTATGATGGATGTTACTCACCTCCTCTCTCTATTTTTTAGCTTTATTTATGATTATAACCTTTCTTTATAAAGTTTGGATGCTCATATATATTGTTGCCCCTTGAGATGATCTTAATTGAGCCTCAGTCTTCTCTTTCTCAGCTCTATCCTTTTGCTCTCTTAATCCTTATCTTTTTTAGCTATGACTTTTTCCTTGGTAGTATTTTTTCAAATTTCTTTTATAGGTTGAAACTTTACAAATGGACTAGTCATTTCTCAGTCATCCCTAGTGGTGTTGCTGTGGATCTTGCTTATCTTGCTTTCTCAAAGAAATCATGAACTGTTGCTTGCTTAACCTTCTTCTATTTTCATGTTTTATTTTAGTTTTACTCCGTGTCCTTTCAGTCTTATGCTTTTTAGATGTTTTTTTTGCTCTTTTGTTTTCTTTTCTTCTTCTAATGTACTTAGATGGGGGTTTAGCTCTTTAGGTTTCTCGTAGCTATGTGACCGGTAGATTTCTAAGCTTTACCCCTTTTAAGGAAATTATTTCTTTTACTTTTATGGTAAAAAAAAACCCTAAACCCTAAACCCTAAACCCTAACCCTAAAACCTAAATCCTAAATCACAAACCTTAAACCTAAAGCTAAAGCAACTAAATAAATAAAAAAATAAACCTAAACCCTAAAACCTAATAAACCTAAACATAACTCTAAACCCTAAGAATGGGAGAAACCTTAACAGCCAGAACATAACCGTCAACCAGGCTTAGTCTAGATCTGGCGGGGGAGGCAAAGGTGAAGGTGAAGTGGGCAGTTATCATAGTGGTGGTTGGGGATCTAGAGGTGTTTGTGGATATGGAGGTGGTAGTCAGAGCAGTGGTGGTTATGGAGACTAGAGGGGTGACGGAGGTTATAGTTATGGTGGTGGTGGGGAGAGATGGGATATGATGGTGGATTCCACTACTCTATAGGCTGGGGTGGTTTTGATGGGAACTAGAGAAATTGAAAAATGACCAATCTGATCTGTTGCTTATGGAACTGTGTCTTTATAGAAGAGACAGTTCTATTTATCTAAGGTTTTAGATTTGTTCTATGCATGCTCATTTTTTATCTATGTTGTTGCTTGTGCCATTTAAAACTTGGTGTGTTACATGGTTGATGAAATCAAAAAGAAGAAATGTGGAATCTGAATTTGTTCTCTATTGAAAAAAACAAAACATAAAACACTAAACCCTAAACTAAAACCTGAACACTAAACCTAAAACCTAAGCCCTAAATCCTTAACCATAAACCCTAAAAACCTTAAACCTTAAACCTTAAACCAAAAACCCTAAAACATAAAACCCAAAACCCCAAACCCTAAAACCTAAACTCTAAACCCTAAACCCTAAACCCTAAAACCCTAAAACCCTTCAATCAATGTATCAATCTATCTATGCGTGCTCTTATGGACTTAGCCTTAGCCAAATCAAAATCAATCCAAATTCAATTGATTTTCCCAAAGATCAATTCAACCCTTCAATCAATGTATCAAACTCAAACTCAAACTTAACTTCAATCATGATCCAAACTTAAATCCAAATTAAATAAAATGCAAATCCAAGCCCTTAAGCAAATTTCTTGGACTTAGTCAAATCTCATCCAAATCAAAAATAACTCAATTGATTTTCTCATAAATTAATCAATCCTTCAATCATGGCTTCAAGCCATACCAAAATCTACAATCAAATCAATCAAGCCAAGGTCAAACCTAACCTAACCCATTTGACCCAAAATATTCAAATATGCTCCAAATCACCTAAGTCCAAATAAAATCAAATTAAATAAAAATTAAATTAAATTAAATTAAATCAAAAACATGAAATCAATGCATAAACATGAACAAACTAAAAAAAATCAAGATGGGACACAAAATAAAAAATAGGTCATTTGACCTAGAGTTGACCCACGTGTGCTCCACTAAGACAAAAGTGAACAAATTAAAATTTGATCAAATTGAGTCACTCCAAAGACTCAAAATCATTAAATGAACATGTTTGTGTCTAAAACAAAACAAATCTAAATTTAATGAAGATCTAAATGGCTTGATTTGCCCACCTAACCAAAGTAGACCCAAATGGATCGTATTAAATATAAATTCAAATTAAATTGAAAATTAATTCAAATTAAATTAAAATTAATTCAAATCAAACATCCAAAATCATTTTAAATTTATAATTAGATAAAATTAAGCCAACCATTGGGTTTAATTTAATAAATTTGGTCATTTAACACAAATAAGTCTAATGCGGCCCACTAAGCTCAATTTTGGTAAAAATGAGTTTAAATCTAAATCTACATCAAATCAAGTGAGATCAATTACTCCAAATCATCTTAAACACTTAATTGAACATGAGTGTAACCCAACCACACCATAATTGAGCCAAATTAATCATTTGAATCAATTAAGCACAACTAAAACAAAATATAATTAGTAAGCAAATCAAACTATAATAATTAGAAAATCAATCATATAACAAAAAAAGAAACAATCAACATTGTCATTGGTATACTGAAATATAAATATAATTAATTTGAACATCAAATATAAATTTGATTAAAATTAAATCAAAATAATTAACTACTAAATAAATAATAAATATATAATTTGAATAATCATTAATTATAGTATATAATTTATAAACTTCACTTAAATTAAAACTATAATATCAAAATTATTAAAATTATGAAGATTTATAAATAAAAAAAGAATAAGTCTAAAAAAACATAACAAAAAATTCCATCCTTAGTCATGTGACACCAAGAGAAAAAAATATATATATATATATATATATATTATTATCAAGCATGTATGCTATCATTCTCATGCAACATTTATCCCATTAAAAATAAAATAAAATAATAATAAATTTGGACATCACTCTTTTATTAAAGCTAGCAAAAGCGTCAAGTCTTTTTTTTATTTCACGTGAATCTCAAATAAATTTTATTTTATTTTCTATTCAAATGAAAACCGCTTCCCGCTTTAAAAAATAAAATAAATAAATATCTTATCTTACCCACGAGCATGCGAGCCATCTCTCTCTCTCTCTCTCTCTCTCTCTCTCCACATACCTGAGCCTCCCATCCGACTAAGAAAAAAACAACAATCATGTCGAGATTCCTTTCCATGTTTCGCTATACCATCCTCCTCCATTTTCATCCCCATGAACTGATAAAACAAGAGAAAGTGGAGATCTTTCTCCCTCAGATGAGCCTCTCATTGCCATTTTTTTAAGAGAAGCCTGACCACTCTCACATCCTCCTTCATGCAACCAAATTCAAAACCAACCTTCCAAGTGGAGTCAAATTAAACATATCAACAAACCAAACTTCACCTGAGGCAAATCGATTAGTCTCTAGTGGAGCCTAAATAAAAATATAAATCTAACAAATTCAACCAGGCTTATGTCCCCAGTGGATGTACCCTCAATTCAAAATCATTCTCCCCAGTGGAGCCATAAGAAATTTGATCAAACTCTTATCCCTAGGGGATAGCATGAACCTGCTTTGGATTTATTCTATCCTTGGATTCAAATTATATCTTTACGGATATCTTTCTATTCCAAACTCCAACATCATATTTGAACTCTTTAGTGGAAGGTTCATATACCTTAGTGATTTCTTTTTAAATTCCTCTCATGTCATAAACCTCAATCATGTGTGATCCCTTAGTGATCTTCCTTCCTTCATGAACATGAAATTCCAACCAAATTTTGCTTCTTATGCCCTTGCATAAGTTGTTGCATTGCACTAAGATCATATATCTATTTTAAATTTATCATCATTAGTACTTTTGGATGTTGTTGATGCAATGCTAATAGGTGCCTTGTCTTACACCACACCTATTGGGGTCCTTTTGTTGACCTAACTTTGGAGTGAGTTCTCAACCTCTTCTTCTTAGACCCATGAGCCATCTAGACACTAAGACTTCCTTAGTCATAAGACACTTCTAGCAATTAATTGAACACTTAACCTAAGCCTAAAGACTTAGAGGGTTTACTATAGGATTAGGCTATGCCTTAGGGATTAAAGAGACTCACCTACTCTATAGCCTAAATCTGACCTATGTTCACCTTCTCAAACCAAACCTCAAATTCAATTCAAACATCAAAATCCAAATTCAAATCCAAATCAACTGATTGAAGCCCATGATCGAATCCAAAATCAAAATCCTTCCTAAGCCCTATGATTTATCTTATGGACTTAGCCTTAGCCAAATCCAAATCAATCCAAATTCAATTGATTTTCTCAAAGATCAATTCAACCCTTCAATCAATGTATCAAATCAAACTCAAACTCAACTTCAAATCATGATCCAAACTAAATCCAAATCAAATAAAATCCAAATCCAAGCCCTTAAGCAAATTTCTTGGACTTAGCCAAATCTCATCCAAATCAAACCTAACTCAATTGATTTTCATAAATTAATCAATCCTTCAATCATCACTTCAAGCCATACCAAAATCTACAATCAAATCAATCGCCAAGGTCAAACCTAACCTAACCCATTTGACCCAAAATATTCAAATAAGCTCCAAATCACCTAAGTCCAAATAAAATCAAATTAAATCAAAATTAAACTAAATTAAATTGAATCAAAAACATGAAATCAATGCATAAACATGAACAAACTAAAAAAAAATCAAGATGGGACACAAAATAACAAATAGGTCATTTGACCTAGAGTTGACCCACGTGGGCTCCACTAAGATAAAAAAGTCAACAAATTAATCAAATCAAATACTCCAAAGACTCAAAATCATCATATGAACATGTTTGAGTCTAAAACTAAAAAAAATCTAAATTTAATGAAGATCTAAATGGGTTGATTTGGCCACCTAACCCAAGTAGACCCAAATGAATGCTATTAAATCTAAATTCAAATTAAATTGAAAATTAATTCAAATCAAACATCCAAAATCATTTTAATTTTATAATTAGATAAAATTTAGCCAACCATTGGGTTTAATTTAATAAATTTGGTCATTTAACTCAAATAAGTCCAATCCATTAAGCCCAATTTTGGTAAAATGGGCTTAAATCTAAATCTACATCAAATCAAGTGAGATCAATTACTCCAAATCATCTTAAACACTTAATTGAACATGAGTGTAACCCAAACACACCATAATTGAGCCAAATTGATCATTTGAATCAATTAAGCCCAACTGAAACAAAATATAATTAGCAAGCAAATCAAACTATAATAATTAGAAAATCAATCATATAACAAAAAAAAGAAACAATCAACATTGTCATTGTATAATTGAAATATAAATATAATTAAATTTGAACATCAAATATAAATTTGATTAAAATTAAATCAAAATAATTAACTACTAAATAAATAATAAATATACAATTTGAATAATCATTAATTATATATATAATTTATAAACTTAGTTAAATTAATACTATAATATCAAAATTACTAAAAATTGAAGATTTATAAAAAAAAAGAACAAATCTAAAAAAACAATAACAAAAAATATTCCATCCTTAGTCACGTGACATCAAGACTATATATATATATATATATACATACATATATATCAAGCATGTATGCTATCATTCTCATGCCACATTTATCCATTAAAAATAAAATAAATAATAATAAATTTGGACATCACTCTTTTATTAAAGCTAGCAAAAGCATCAAGTCTTTCACGTGAATCTCTAATAATTTTTTTAAATTTTCTATTCAAATGAAAAACTCTTCTCGAGCTTTAAAAAAAATAGAATAAAATAAAATATCTTATCATACCCACTTGGAGCACACGAAAATCTCTCTCTCTATATATATATATATATATATATTATATATATATATATATATATATATATATATATATATATATATATATATATATATATATATATATCCATACAGAGCCTCCCATCCTTGACAAAAAAGAAAATAGCAATCATGGGCCTAGACTCCTTTCCAAGTTTCTACTATGGAATACCATCTCCTATTCCATTTTCATCCCCATGAACTGGACGGGAACAAGAGAGAAAGTGGACTTTTCTCCCTTGCATAGAGCCTCTCATCCTTGCCATTTTTTAAGAAGAACCTCTCTTGATCTTCCTTCATGCAAGAGCACAAACCCATCCCCATCTCATTCTCTGATCAAGGCTAGCCTATAGATTGGAGTCCCTTTGTTCATCCATCTTCACTCTCCATATTAGCACATGAGCGAGATTCATCCTCTTGCCGATTTCCTCCCTCCAATCAAATCAAAGGTTAGCACACACCTCTCTTTCTTTTCCTGAGAGACAAGCTAGAGACTCATGTCCACACTTATCCATAGAAGCTTCATCCCTGCCCATAGGTTGAGAGGCACTATAACTCAATATATTCGTTGCTCCAACTCAATGCAAAATCTAGTCCTCTTTAAACTCTTTGGCTATAGTATTCTTCTCATCCCTCTCATTTAGTATCATGCTACAACATCAAGCCTCTCGCCTCTTGCCCTCTTCCTCTACTAGACATTAACACTTGATCTTCTCCTATTTCCTTACAAAATCGCAAACTTTAATCTCCTTATATGTTGAGCCTCCTTTCCTTCTTCTAGCCTGCATTCCACTACCTCCTATTCTCCATCTAGGTTTTCCTCCATTGGCCTGCATTTGAACAACTCTTCTCTACAACCCAAGTGCAAGAAGATATTTCCTCCACTTGCTTCTAACTATCCATGAGAATGATGAAGCTCTGTGGAGTGAGCTTATTGGGATACTTGTGAGGAGGCAAGCCTAGAAACATCTGCAAAGCTCCCTCGCTCAGGAAAGATGATCAAATTTAGAGAACACTATCTTCAATCAGGAGGCATTTAAAGAGAACCATATGAGTAAAGAAAAGGAATGCTAGCCAAAGTATTGATCCAACCCAACAAGCATCTCAATAGGGCTTCATTTCTTCTAAACGAAGCCACCTCTTCGTCAGAATCCACCATACATTAGCTCCAGTGAGGTATAATTCTTAAACACTTAGAAAGCCTTAGGGATCTTATGTTTGATGTGTTGAATGCGAGCATCATTAGGATCCAACCTTTAGCATGCACTTTACTTTTTAGTCCTTTTGCATTAGAGACAAAAGCAAAATTGTTTATTTTATGTGTTTGAAATGAATAGTTTTATTAGAATGATGTAGTGATTTTATTCCACCTATCAATCCATGATTAACTCATGGGCCATTTGATTTTTGATCGAATCATCATGATTAATCCACCTTATTTTATTTATTATTAAATTCAATCAAATTTAAAAAAAGGAGTTAATCAATCTTTAGAATTCCAAACAAAATAAAAAATGAAATAATATGTGATCAAACAAAATAATAAAGTGCAAATTAAAATATCATAAAATCTAAGTAAAACTTAGTATAAAAAGAAAAGAAAAATTAACTAAACCAATAATATTATAAATATTATAATCGAATATAAAATGTTGTTTGAACATAATTTATGAAAGTCAATTATATAGTCAATTTAATCTCTTATTATTATATGTTGATTTTAAAATCAAAAAGAAAATTTAGTTATGTGACATATCCTTAATTATAATTAACTCAACTATTACAATTGGCTGCTTTATTTGATTAGTTATTCATATAAAATTTTGGAGGAATTCTTAACTAATTCAAATCTCATATTCTAAATATCATAATCAAATAAAATAAACATAAAATTAAATATAAACTCAAAAGTTATTAAATCATATCCAATTACTCCAAATTTCAATCAATATCAAAATAAGTTAAAAAAAATAAAATCCAAATAAACAAACCTATTGAACTAAGATAAGAGAATAATCATTAAGCTAAAGAGATAATCATTTATATAAACTAGATGGATAAATTCAATAAGTTAAATGCTTAATTGGAATTCAAATAAAAGAACACATTAAACTTCAAATAAATCATAAGTAAATTAAAATACATTCACCAATCCAAATCAAACTCAAATAAAATAGTAAAAATCAATGAATTTAAATAAACATTGAAATGACAATTATCATATGAAATTAAAATAAAAAAAGCATTAGATATTAAAGAAATTGAATTATCAAAATTTAATTAAATCAAAACATCTAATCCAAAATTAATCAATTAGAATATATGAAATTAAATAAACTTAAACTTCATTAGATAAGGATATTGAATTATCAAAATTTAATTAAATCAAAATATCTAATCCAAAATTAAACAATCAAAATACATGAAGACTAAGTAAACTAATAATTTAAAATATAATTTAAATCAAACAAACATTAATCAAATCAAATCAATCACGTAAATTCAAATGGGCTAATTAAGATACTTAAAGTCCTTAGTTAAACTCTTTAAGAGTTATGTAGAATATGGTGAGTTCCATCCAAAATGGAATTCATTCTACTCTTCATTCTTGAAACCTAAATATCACTTTAACCAAATAAAAGTGAGATAAAATGGAAAATAAATGATTAAATCATTTATATTGAAACCACAAAAAGGAAAAGTTTAAACAAATTCAAACTACAAATTGAAACTTAAACAAAAGAAGCCTAGTAATGTCTTTTCACAAAACCCTTTTTTTCACAACTGAATAAGAAATCAATTAATTAGTAGATGTGTTGATTGTATGGTTGATGTATTATTTTTATGTAATATTTTAGACTGATGTTAGAATGTGGATCAGGTGATGTTACTTGATACTAACATTATTTTTTGCAAAGGATTGTTTAAGAGGTCACTTAAAAATAAATATAAATGCTCTTTTAAGTTTCTTAAGCCCCTAAGCATAATCCAAGTTAGATGTGTTTGGTTACCCATGTGGTGCTAAGTCCAAATTATAAATATAACTATTTGGTTATATGTGTGTTTAGCTAACACTTGTTTTGGTGTGATTTAGATTTTCCTTTATAATTTTGCAGGAATTAGGATTAGTGCTATGGGGGTCTAGGATGAGCATTGGCTAAGGGTTAGTGATGTGATGCCTTGAAGCCTACCACATCAAAAGAAGCGAAGATACGAAGAAATGAAGGAGACATGAATAATGAATACTTGAAGACACCCCATAGTTTTTTTTATTTATAATTGTAATTATTCTTTTATATACTGAATTATACAAGGGTATAGCTCAGCTACCCATTTTCTCTTTTTAGGCAATGGGAACCCGACCGCATGACCTTTTATTCTTTGTGGTACTCTATAAAATTATTTGATGTTGTATTTAGACATTAGAAAAACAACATGCCTTTCTTAGTCTTATATGTTTGATGCTTTAATGTGTAGCTTGGTGGATTAGGCTCTTAGATTAATTTCTACCATAATTAATAATAACTCATAATTAAAATTTAAAATAACTCATAACCTCACCATAAAGCCTAGGTTCTAAATAAGATAATTAAAAGATTTAGCAATCCCTTAGTTGAATGGTTGAATGTCTCACAACATGCATGCATATTCTTTCTCTCTTGAACATGAAGGTTCTCCATCTTTGCAAGATAGGGAATTCTTGACCTATGAGGGCATCCCTTGTGGTGGAGAACACCTTCTTCTAGCTGATTTGGCCCATAACCTATTTTCATCATGCATATAAGCATCAAAATCCTAAAGCATTTGTCAAAATAAAGTGTCAAAATTGAAAATTTGAAAGGATTTTGCATTTATAGATTAAGTCATTACTCATACCACTCATGCTCTAGTCTCTTAGGGAGTGGATTTAAGGACTCTAGTTTCTTTCTAAATAATAACTACCCTAGCTATCTTGCAACTCAAAAGACTTGCCTACATGAATTTAAAGCATAGGGACTTAGTGCTACCACTCCAAGTGTAAGCCCAGTGGGTGGTTTATCCTCTCTATGGAGGTAAACCATATACCCATCTTCAGGACTTAGGTCATGCTTTGGTTTATGCCAAAGCTCCTAGATTTAGGATGAGTAGTTGTTTCCTTCACACTAGCATAAATCCTCACCTCTGGCATTTTCATAATCTTATGTTGTTGGATTATGTCCTAGCTTTCTAATAAAATGTCAACTTCAATAAAATTAATCTCTTCAACTACAAACATATAAAGAAAAACCATAAGATAAATTGAAATGCTCACAAGGATTCCTAGTATCATGAGCATTTCCTACTCATTCTCTTTGGCTTCGATAATAAGTCTTCTCCTTGAACAATCCCATTTGATTTTTCAATACAAATAATCTTTTGATATTCAAGCCTTGAAATCTTTGGAGACCTTAATTTCTACTTTAATCGAGAGTATTCCTAAGGAATTCCCATTCCTTATGATGTAATTAACTATGGAGGCTTGCCTCCATAAGGAACTTAACAACTTGGCTTAATATAAACCCTACTTTACTTTTCCATGTAAAGTAGAGGAAAGATCTCTTGTACATTTGAAGACCCATCATGCCTTAGGAGTCCTTATTAGGTGATTAGGTCCATTATAGGGTGATGACTTCTATCTTTCAAGATAGTGCATCATACCTTAATGTAGTACTCAATCACTTCAATAAATACCCCCTAAGATCTGCATGGTGTCCCACCTCCAAAATAAACACCATAACCTAAACCCTAAGCCATAAACCCTAAACCCTAAACCCTACACCCTAAAACCTAAACCCTAAACCTTAAACCCTAAAACCTAAACCATAAACCTTAAAATAATATTAAAAAATTAAAGGGAAAACCACTACCCTAGTCCTCTCCTCATGTTTTAGATTTTCCTTTCCCCTCATTTTGGCTTTTTTGATGCTGTAGGCTATTTTGAACAATTCTCATTGGATTCCTTCTCAATTGATGACCACAATTTCATCTCTTCCTTGGAGTGACATCACTTGGCATCTTCTCTAATAATTCCTTGGGAAAATTGAAAGATCCTATGGATCTGCTAGGCATCATCTACCCTGCTTTGGCTACTTTGAAATCATTCAAATATGTTCTCACTAGTAAGGATGGCTGTGTGAGTCTCTGAACTTATTTTGACTTCTTTTGAGGCATGCCTATAGTTATGTGCGCTCGACCGACAGGAAAAGTTTGTTAAGCCATTTGAATAACTTTGGTTGGAAAGTTTACTCTTTGTAGGAATTTGAAAACATTTGCTCTTCTTTCATAGTTTTTGGGTGCTTTTATGATTGGTTTAATTAATAATTCAACATTTTAATTCGCTTGATGAATGATTTGGATTACTCATGTTTTCTCTTCATTCTTATTTTGTTTTTAATTCCCAAATGAGGTTGCTAAAATGGACTCCATCTAATATTAAGGAAGAATTCCCGTTCTTTGGATTTCTCTCCCCAATATGCCTATTCATTTCATTAACCATGAATTACTTTTTTGTGGGTGCCTTATTTGCAGCAAATTGATCAAGCAATGAATAAAATCTCATCCTTCTGGCTAGATTCCTTGTTGAATTGGATAATACCAAGAAACACCCCAAAGAAATCTAGTTGGGATCTAAAAATTATGGTTATATGCAAAGAATTGAATTTGAAAATTTCCCTATCTTTTATTCTCAATGCAAAATCCACATGCATGATAATTCTGAATGTTTCATTCTTCATCCTCACCTAAAAAAAAATCCCTATTAAGAGAACTTTCCTAACCCTAGTCATCATTGTTAAATTTCAAAACTACTTTGGAAAAAAAGGATTCTTTGAATGTTCCTAATAAGGATAATTTACCTTTTACTTCTTCCGAGAATTGAAGGCTTCTATGTGAATAATAATAGCTTTTCTAAACTTTGAATGAGGATTTTGTTTCCTCCGATACATCCATCCTTGTTAGCTTTGATATATGAAAATGAAGCTTTAATGGAGAACATAAATGAGGAATTTAATATTATACATCATTCTAATTCAATGGAGAATATGGCTTTAATACTTCATGATAATCGTTGATAAACCAAATTCCATATTCCAAATTCAAGATGATTTAACTTCTCAAAAGATTTGCTTTTATCTAATAATTTGGCTAATGATGATGAAGGGTTTGGTGTTCCCACTTGCCTTCTTAATAAATTGGTTTATGCTCCTCCCTTGCTATTCCCAAGCTCATTTTTCTTTAATAAATTCTAGTCTTGGAAGAAGGAGAATTCACTTCATCAAGAGATTTCTAATCTATGACTAATATTGCTAAATCCTTTTGAATGATGATTCAAAGGGCAAAGATAATCACTTCTAAACTTTCTATTCATAAAAGAAAAAAATGTTAAAAAAAATTTCTCCCAAATTGCTAAGAAACACTAGATCGCTCCTCTCTCTTCTCTCTAATTAACACCCCTTTTCTTTTCTTTATGTTTAATTTTTTAATTTTGGAATGTTGAGGGATTGGTATGCTCTCTATTCATAATGGTATTATAAATCTTTGTTATATCCATAATATTTCTTTACTTATTATTCTTGAGCTTATTCATGCTAATAAAATTAACCATGTTGCTAGAATGATCGTTTCAATAAATTTTTCTCTAATATTAGTAATAAGATTTGGTTTTTGGAATAACTTTGTAAACATTTCTATTCTTGATGGTTTTCATCAAGTTGTCAATGCTCAACTCTCTTATGGTGATTATTATGTTTTGGGCTCTTCTGTTTATGCATCTGGTAATAGATCTGATAGAAATCTTCTTTGGGATAACTTGACTAATTTTTCCACCTCTGACAATAAACCATGGTTGGTTGGTGGTGATTTCAACACTATTCTGTTTCTCTAAATGAAGTGGTGGTTGCTCTCGTAATATTCATTCCATGGAAGAATTTTCCAATATGATCCTTGATTGTAATTTTATTAATATTGGTTTTAAGGGTATACTTGGAAAAACTCTAGACTTTGGCAAAGGTTGGACCAAATTATTTTTAATACTCATTGGATTACTCAATGGCCTATTACTTCTATCAATCATTTAAGCTAAACCTTTTCTAATCATACTCCTCTTTTGGTTTCTATTAAAGATAATTCTAAATTAAAAAAAATTTCTCCTTTTAGATTTTAACATGTGGATTCAAAGCATGTTGATTTTTTAATGTTATGGCTAACAATTGGAAAGCTCCTTTACATCCCGACAATTCTATTATGGGATGAATAGACTTTGGTTTAAGCTTAAAAGACTTAAACAAAATTAGGGTTTGTGGAACAAGCATTAGTTTTAAAACTTTGCTAATATCAAAGATATGGAAAAATTGGTTTGTGATTTTGAAGTCTCTGTTATGTCTGATCCTTCTAAGATTAAGGAATTAACTGAGGTGAAAGATAAGCTTGTTAATTTTAAAATATGGAAGAGACTTATTGGCTAGAAAAAAGCTGCTAGTAAACACATTGCGGATGGTGATAGGAATACTAGCTATTTCCATGCTTTAGTTAATAAAAAGAGAGCCTTAAATAATATTCAAAAAATTAAAGATGATAATGGAGAATGGATTACGAAGAATAATGATATTATGGATTCAATCATTAATTACTTTAGAAATATTCTCAATAAGAGTTGCTCTTATAAAGTTATTTCTAAATTGCATTTAATTCCTTCTATTATTACCAATGATGATAACAAATTTCTTACTATTGTGCTTATTGAATATGAAATTTTGAATGATCTTAATAGCATGAACATAGATTCTATTGCTGGTCTAGAGGGTTTCACTACCCAATTTTTCCAAAAATGGTGGTTTATTATTAAAAATGATCAGATTGAGGTGGGTATTTTTTAATGGTAATCTTTTTCCTAGATATTTTTCTAACACTTCTATTATTCTCATACCTAAGAAAGATAACCTAGACTATTGGAGTGATTTTAGACCTATTAGTCTTTGCACCTTCTTCAATAAGCTGATTTCCAAAATTCTTGCCAACAAGCTTAGTCCTTTACTTCATAAGATTATCTCTCTCAACCAAACTAATTTTGTTAGAGGTAGATCTATTTTTGATAACATTTTACTTACCCTAGAATTAATTCATGATTTAGATGCTAAGACTAGAGGTGGAAACATTCTTTTCAAATTAGATATTACCAAAGCTTTTGATAATATCTCTTGGGATTTTCTTTTCCATATTCAAAATTTTTTTGGTTTTCTAAATTTATTTTATTATTAAAATTGTATTAATAATGTATGGTTCTCTATTTTGCTTAATGGGGAAGCTTTGGGCTTCTTTCCTTCTTCCCATGGCTTAGGACAATATTGTTGTTGAGTACTTATCTAGGAGCATCAATGAATTATTCTTAAATAATCCTAGTATGTACTACAAAACTCTTGGTGGTCTTCATGTTTCCTACTGAAGCTTTATAGATGATTTTATTATTTTTTTGCAATGCTTTTATTCATCATATTAAGAACCTCAAGATTTTTTTAAAATAAATTTGGTAGAGAAAGTGGTCTTTCTATTAATGATAACAAAAGCTATTTTATTACACCTTCAAGTATCTCCAATAATAAAATTAATCAAATCCTACATATCACTAATTTTAAACATCAACACTTACCTTTTAAGTACTTGAGTGCTCCTCTTTTTGAAGGTCCAAAATGATCCCACCTTTTTGATGAGTTAATTCAAAAAATTTTAATTAAAATTTCTATATGAAAATTCCATTTGCTTTCCTTTGGTGGCAAGCTCACTATTCTTAAAAGCACTCTCAATTCAATGCATCTACACTTGATTCAAACTATTATTCCTACTAATTCTACTCTTATCAAAATTGATCGCTTACTTAATAAATTTTTTTGGTGGTCCAATAATTTTATTAAAAGAATCCATTGGACTTCATGGCATAAATGTTGTGGTCCTTTGGATGAAGGTGGTCTTGGTTACAAACCTATTCATGAAGCTATCATTGCCTTTTCTCATAAGCTATAGTGGAATTTTAGAAAGAATGATAGCCTTTGGGCTAATTTTATGATGGAAAAATATTGCCAAGGTAAACACCCTCTTACATGTGCTTATAAAGTTTGTGACTCTCCAGTTTGGAAAAGGCTTTGCTCCATTAAATGGGTAGTTGAATCCTTAATATCTTGGGGTATTCATTCGGGTTCTTCTTTCTTTTGGTAAGACAATTGGCTTGGCAATGGCTCCATTGACTCCCTTTATACTACACACCTACCTCGCTATCAAAGTTAACTCTTTTGGCTTAATAATAGTTGGAATGAAAACAAATTTGAGAACTTCATTCTTATTTCTTATTTTAACAAGTTTTGTAACATCGCTATCTTTATAATAAACTGGATCAAATTCTTTTCAAGCTCTATTACAATGGTGATTTCATTCTTAAAGAGGTTTGGAGTTTTATTAGAAATAAACAAAACACCTCTAATGTTTTCATTAAACTTTGGAACAATATAATTTCCATTTCTTATTCTATTTTATCTTGGAGGATTTTGAATAACTTCATACCGTTGATTCCTTGCTTTTGGCTTAAAGGGTTTTATTTACCTTCTAAGTGCTATTGTTGCTTTCATATTGAAAATGTTAATCATGTTTTGTCAATGGTGCTATTGCTTACAAACTTTGGATATGGTATGATGATTTATTTAACACTAACTATTTTCATGGCTCTCTTATATATCAACTTTTCTTTCCATAAAACTGTGAAAGGTGATATCAATGTTTTGATTGCTATTACCCTTATTTGGTTCATTTGGATGGATAGAAATGATGCTAAATATCATGGTATCCCTTTTAACCATAAAAGGATCCTTTTTTGAACTAAAGAAAAAAATTCATTCTTTGTTTAATGCAAATTTAATTTGTAATCTTCACTTTAGAGGTTATAAATTTGTGGCTAAAAAATTGGGTATCACTTTGCATGATGATCCTTCCTACAAAAGTATTATGATTATACATTGGATTAAGCTTATAGAAAATTTTATTAAGATCAATCGATGTTTCTTTCCCAAACAAATATGGTGGAATTCTTAGGGATTCTAAAGGTACTATCATTTGTGCTTTTGCCTACCCCCTCAAAGCTTGTTCTATTATTTATGTTGAGCTCATGGCTGTTAACAAAGCTATTAATATTTGTTTTAGTAAAGGCCTCTTTAATATTTGGATTGAAGTTGATACTCTTCTATTAATTGATATGCTTAATAATAATAAAATAGGGAATGTTGACTTATTTTATCTTCTTAATCACACTAAAAGCTTCTTTCTCAAGTTTGCTACGAAAATTTTCACATTCTTTGCGAAGATAATGCTTGTGCTGATTTCGACTAATTTAGGAGAATTAAATGAGCTCACTTTAATTGATAACCATAGCTTACCTAAGCATATATGGTCTCACAATCTGATAACAGGATTGCCCATCTCATTTTAGCCTTCTACTATTTATTTGATCATTTTGATATAGTGGTTTTATTCACACTATTTTTTGGTTGTTTATTTTATGCTTCCCTCACCAAGAAGTGGTTTTCTGAAGTTTATTTCTATGCTTAAACCCCCTTACTCTTAACCCCATTTTATACATGATTGGCCCTTTTTGGGTTGTAGGTTTTTAATTGGTTTCCTATCCTCGAGACTGGTGGTTTTCTTTCTATGGCTCATGTTATGCTTCTTTATAACATAACTAGTGATTTTAGAGTCTCTGTTGGGTTGGGTGCCTTTTTGGCCTACCCCTTTTATTAATGGATGTTGGGTTTGCCTCCAGTTTTGGCTAGCTATGGCCTTATTTGAATTAGATTTTTAGCTACTACGGTTGGTTCTTTTGGTTGCTGCTATTTGCTTCATTCATCTGCCTGGCTATTTTGGGTGGTTATATTTTTCATGGCTGTTGTTGGCCTCTTCTGGCTTGGCTTAGTTTTGGGTTTTTTGGTGGTTGTTGTTCTTCTTTCCTGGTTTGGCTTGGAGGCTTCTACTGGTTGGTTTTTCCCTTTACCTTGTGGATTGGAGGTAGCCGCTATGTGGTTGTTGTCTTCTTATTTTCTCCTTTGTCGTGACTATCTGCTCTTCGGGTTTTGGAAGGGATTTTGTTAGACTTTGGCCTTGTTTCTTTCCTTAATAGGTTTGCTGCTTGTGGTTGGGTGGTCCTCCATGGCCTTTGTTTATCTAGGTGACTACCATATTTTGTTTCTTGGTTATTTTGGAGATCTCCAAGTGGGTTGTGGATTTGTCTGTTGTTGTTCTTTCCCACTTTTGGGTATGGCTTTGTCTATGGTTAGTTTTGTTGGTTGACTGGTTGTTATTTTGGGTTGGTTGGTTGGTGGTGGATGTTGGTTGTATTTGATGGTTGGTTTAGGTGCTTTTGGTTGGGTTTCTAGTGCTCTGGGTTATCATCTCTTGGGTGTACTATTTTATTTTTGTTCCAGATTTGGGTGTTGATTTTTTTGCTGATCTGATTTCTCCTGCTGCTCATCCTATTGGCTACTGGCCTGGGTTATTTATTGGCTATTTAGTTTGGAGAGGATATGACCTCTTATGGTTTTTTGGTCCTATTTTAGGACTTGTTGTTCGTGGTTGGCTACTTGAGGGGTTTTTTTATGGCTCCTATCTTGCCTTGGATGTTTGTGTCATGGCTGGGATTTATGTTGGTTATTTGGTACTCCTCTAGTTTATTTGTCTCTCCTTATTTCATGATATTTGTCATTTGGTTGGTGGTGGTGGATTTGCTATTCTTTGGTGCCTTGGTGGTGGTTTTGATGGTAATTCGGATGCCCTCTTAGCCTTTCTATGCTATGGCTTTCCTCTCTCTAGTGCTTATCTCTGAATATTTTTCTATTTGGGTGGAGGTTTTACCCTTAGATTTGGATTGCTATGGATTTCCTCTCTATTCCATGACTATTTTTCTCAATTGTGTTGTTCGCCATATTTATGCTGACTTCCACTTTTTCATGTTTTTGTTTTTATTGGTGGTGGCTTCGGTGGAGTTACTGCTTGGTTTATTTTAGCTCAGCCACTGATCGTGTTGTAACTTCTGGGATGTTGGCTTTAAGTGGTTGGTTTGTTGTGGGTTTTGGTTGGTGGTTAGTCATACTTGTTATTTTCTTATTTGTTTGGCATGAACTGATCACTATGGACTATTTTGCCTTGGATGGTTGCTTATATTAGTATATGTCTATGATGGCCTTGATGTTTTCTCATATCTTCTCTCTGGTTGGTAGCATGCATATGATTGTAACCCTTCTCATGAAGTTTGGATGCTCATATGTATTGTTGCCCCTTGAGATGATCTTAACTAAGCCCGAGCCTTCTCTTTCTCAACTCTTTTTAAATTGTTTACTTTATCTTTTTCCCTTGAGCTATGACCATTGCCTTTGTAGTGTTGCATTTCTTTGCAAGTTGAACTTCACATATGGAATAATCTTTACTTAGTTAACTCAAGTATTGTTGATGTGGATCTTACTTATCTTGACTTCTCAAAGGGATCATGAGTCTCACGACTAGTCTTTTACTTTCTTAGTTATATTAGTCTTATTTAACATTTTTCTCATTTGCTTTTAAGCTATTGTATTTGCTCTATGATTTTTTTCCATTATACTTAGATTGGGGTTTAGCTCTTTAGGTTTCTTGTAGCTTTGTAAGCAGTGAACTTTGAGCTTTACCCCTTTTAAGGACATTATATCCTTTATTTTTATGGTAATAAAATTCTAACTTTCCCTAAATAAAAAAAAAAATAAAAACCCTAAACACTAAACACCAAACCCTAAACCTTAAACTAACCTTAAACCCTAAACCCTAAAAAGATAAAAACCTAAACCTAAATTAAATAAAACCTAAAAATAAAATAAATAAAAATACCTAAACCAAAATAAAATAAAATAAAATAAAATAAAGACCTAAATTAAAACCTAAACCTATACCTAAACCTAAAAAAAATAAAATTAAAAATAAAAATCAAACTAAAATAAAATAAATCAAAACCTAAATAACATAAAAACTAAACCTAAAATAAAAATAAGATAAACCTAAAATAAAATAAAATAAAAAAACTAAATAAAACCCTAAACCTAAAAAAACCCTAAAAATAAAACCTAAAAATAAATAAAAAATAAAACTTAAACCCTAAACTAAAAAAAACCTGAAAAATAAAATAAACCTAAACCTAAACTAAAATAAACTAAACTAAAATAAATAAAACCTAAACCTAAAATACACTAAACATGAAGCTCAACCAAAACTAAATAAAATAAAATAAACTAAAAATAAACCTAAACCTAAACTAAAAAATAAAATCTTAAAACAATCCTAAATTAAAAAAATAAAACTTAAACCTAAAACCTAAACATAAAATAATAAAATAAAAACCAAAACCTAAACCTAAAAATAAAAATTTTAAACCTAAATAGAAAAAATAAAATAAAAATAAAACTAAACAAAAAAATAATCCAAAACCTAAACCTAAACCTAAAAAATAAAATAAAAATAAAACTAAACAAAAAACAATCCTAAACCTAAACCTAAACCTAAAAAAAACTAAAATAAAAAACCTAAACTAAAGTAAATAAACTTAAAATAAATAGACTAAACTAAATAAAAATAAAAATAAACCTGAATATAAATAAAAAATAAAATAAACTAAATAATCCTAAAACCTTCTAGTTTACTTAATTAAAAAAAATTAAAAAAAACCCTTAACCTAAACCTTAAACCCTAAACCCTAAATCTTAAAACCATAAGCTCTAAACCTTAATCCCTAAACCACCTACAACCCTAAACCCTAAACCCTAAACCCTAAATCCTAAACCTTAAACCCTAAAAACCTAAAAACCTAAACCTAAACTAAATAAAACCTAAAAATAAAATAAATAAAAAAAACCTAAACATAAATAAAATAAAATAAAATAAAAACTAAAACTAAAACTAAACCTAAACCTAAAAATAAAATAAAATAAAATAAAAATAAAAACTAAACTAAACTAAAATGAATAAAATCTTAAACTAAACTAAAAAAACAAAATAAATCTAAAATAAAGTAAAATAAAAACTAAATAAAACCTAATCCTAAAAAATTAACCTAAAAATAGAAAAAATAAACCCTAAACCCTAAACTAAAAAAAAATCTAAACCTAAAATAAATAAAATAAAATAAACCTAAACCTAAACTAAAATAAACTAAACTAAAATAAACAAAACCTAAGCCTAAAGCTAAAATAAATTAAACCAAAACCCTAAAAGAAATAAAATAATATACAATAAAAATAAATCTAAACCTAAACTAAAAAAATAAAACATGAAAATAAACCTAAAATAAAAAACCTAATAACTAAACCTAAAAAAATAAAATAAAAACCAAAATTGAAACCTAAAAATAAAAAATAAACCTAAACCTAAAAATTAAAATTAAAATAAAACTAACCTAAAAAATAAACACAAACTTAAAAATAAACTAAAATAAAAAAAACTAAACTAAAATAAATAAACTAAACTAAATAAAAAATAAACATAAATAAAAATAAAAAATAAAATAAACTAAAATAAATCTAAACCTATTAGTTCACTTAATTTTAAAAAAAACATAATCCTAAGATAAACACCAAACACTAAACCCTAAACCCTAAACCCTAAACCTTAAACACTAAAAAACCCTAAATCTTAAACCCTAAAACCCTAAACCCTAAACCCTAAACACTAAACCATAAAAAACTATAAACCCTAAACTAACCTACACCCTCAACCCTAAACCCCCCTACAACCCTAAACACTAAACCCTAAACCCTAAACCCAAAACCATAAACCCTAAACCATAAACTAAACCAAAACCCTAAAGCCTAAAACTTAAAGCCTAAACCCTAAACCCTCAAAACCTTAAACCCTAAAGCCTAAACACTAAACACTAAACCATAAACCCTAAACCCTAAATTTATTTTCACTTTTTGGCCTGAGTTCGGTGTTATTTTTAACCTCTAGATTTTGGGTTGGCCTGGTGGTTGCTACTTGGTTTTCCGCCTTTCTAGCTGGGTTGGCTTTGGTTTTTTGGTTGTCTTCTCCTTGTCAGTTACTGGTGGATGAGATGATTTTTCTTGGTTTTATTCTTTTTCTCAAGACCGTTGGTTTGTTGGCTCTCCTCTTGAACTTGAATTACTTTTTGCTAGTTTTTCATGGTTGGATGGGTGGCCTTCTTAGTGGGAACTACTATTGGTTGTTACCTTTTCTAGCCTTCTTCTAGACAAATTTCTTGGCTATTTTTTGGTTTTCCTCCCAGCTCTTGTTGTTTATTGTTGGAATCTTCTTTGCCATGGTTTTGCATTTAGTTATTCTTCTAGAATTAGCCTCATGGTATGCAAGACATTTTGTGTTATTGTTATGCTATCTGCCAGTTTAGTCTTTATTGCTGGGAAAGTTTGATTTTTCAGCAGGTCTTGGCTAGCTACTATTGTTGCCTTTCTATGGTTATTGTGCTTATTTTGGGACTCTATTGTGTGGTTGTTTGTTGGTTTCTAGTTTTCCTTGGCTGTTGGGGATGCTTCCTTTGTTGGTTACTTATGATGGGTTATTTTTGGTTTTGCCTTATGGCTATTTTTACTTAGCTGGTTTGTTGGAGGAATTTTAATTATCCTTAGAATCTTGGTTGGTTGATTTTTCCTTATTGGTCTTTTCATTCTTCTTGAACAATTTGAGCCTTTTTGTGTTGGTCAACCTTTGTTGATCCTTTTAGATTGGACTTGTTGGTTTATGGTGGTTGGTTGCTGCCTTTGGCCCCCTTTTGTGTGGATGTTTTGTCTTCTGGTGATTTGCGTAGGCTGCAACTTCTATTTCTTTCAGTTGATGGTTTTATTTTTGAGTTGTTTAGTCGTTTGTGGTTTCTCACCCTGGTTTGGCTTGGTGATTAATACTTGTTGGTACTTCCATTTGAGGGCTCCTATCTTGGTTTTGTTAGCTATTTCTCTATTAATTGGCATGGGTCTGGTGCTTACTGATGGTTGGTTATGGTTTTCTTAGTTTGTAGCTTGGATGGGTATTTGGATAATGGATGTTGTTAGTGTTCTGACATTATTCTAGCCTCTCTTGGTAATTATGATTAGTTTTTTGGCATTTGGTGGTTTTGTCGCTGGGCTTAATCTTTATTAAATGGTGTAGATCTAGAACTTTATAAATGGATGTTTTTGTATTCTGTATGTATGTGATGGATTTGATGTTACTCACCTCTTCCCTCTGGTTGGTAGCATTACATATGAGTCTAATCCTTCTTTATGAAGTTTGGATGGTCATATGTATTATTGCCCCTTGAGATTATCCTCATAGAGCCTTCTCTTTCTCAACTCTCTCCTTTTCCTCTCTTTATCATTATCCTTTTAGCTATGACTTTGCCTTTATAGTGTGATGTCTTTTACCATTGGAACTATATAGAGGGAATGTTCATACTACCAACCCGTGTGTTGTAGTATGGATTTGCTTATCTTGCTTTCTCAAAGAAATCATGAACTGTTGCTGACTCATTCTTTTAATGTTTTTAGGATTTGTTTTAGTCTTACTCTTTGTCTTTTTCTTTTATGCTTTTTAGTTGTTGTATTTGCTCTTTTGTTTTGTCTCTTTTTCTAATGTACTTAGATGGGAGTTTAGCTCTTTAAGTAGCTCGAGAGTAGAATTTTAGAGCTTTACCCCTTTTAAGGACATGGTATCTTTTCCTTTTGTGGTAATAAATTTTTAACTTTCCCAAAAAAAAAGAAAACCATAAACTCTAAACCCTAAACCCTTAACACTAAACCCTAAACCCTAAAACTCTAAACTCTAAACCCTAAAACCTAAACCCTAAACTAACCCTACACCCTAAATACCATAAACCCTAAAGCCTAAACACTAAACCCTAAACCCTAAACTCAAACCCTATACCAGAACCCTAAAAGCATAAAACCTAAAACCTAAAACCCTAAACCCTAAACCCTAAACCCTAAACCTCAAACCCTAAAACTAAACCTAAAGTAACTAAATAAATAAAAATAAACCTAAACCCTAAAACCTAATAAGCCTAAACCCTAAGAATGGGCAGAACCTTGATGGTCGGAACATCACCATCAACTAGGCTCGGCCTAGATGGGGAGGCGAAGGTGGAGATGGTTATCAGGTGGTGGGGGATTTGTGTGTTGGTGGATATGGAGGTGGTGGTCGAGCAAGGTGGTTATGGAGGCAGAGAGTGACAGAGGTTACAACCATGGTGGTCGAGGGAGAGAGAGGAAGGATATGGTGGATCCTGCCTGAGAGGCCGTGGTTCGATGGGAACTGGAGAAACTGAAGAACGGTTAATCCTATCTGTTTCTTATAGAACTGTGTCTTTATAGTAGAGACAGTCCTAGTTATCTAGGGTTCTTGATTTTCTCTATGCATGCTCATTTTTTATTTATGTTATTGCTAGTGTCTTAGAAAACTTGGTGTGTTACTTGGTTGATGAAATCGAAAAGAAGAAATGATGAATATGAATTTGTTCTCTGTTAAAAAAAGAAATACCACAAACCCAAAATCTAAACCCTAACCCTAAAACATAAAACCTAAACACTAAAACCTAAATCTAAACTCTAAAAACCCTAATCCCTAAACCTTGAACCCTAAACCCTAAACTTTGTTAAAAAAAAAGTTTAAACCCTAAACCTTAAAGCCTAAACCCTAAACTCTAAACTAAAACCTAATCCCTAAACCTAAAAGCTAAACCCTAATCCCTAAACCTAAACCCTAAATGTTAAACCCTAAACCCTAAACCCTAAACCCTAAACCCTAAACCCTAAAACCCTAAACCATAAACCCTAAACCATAAACCCTAAAACCTAAACCTAAATAAAAAATAAAATAAAAACCTAAGCTAAAACCTGAACATAAACCTAAACCTAAACCTAAAGCTAAGCTAAATAAAATAAAATAGAAAATAAAAATTAAACTAAAATAAAATAAATAAAAACCTAAACTAAACTAAAAAATAAAATAAACCTAAAAATAAAAAAACTAAATAAAATTAAACCTAAACCTAAAATAAAAATAAAATAATCCTAATTTAAAATAAAATAAAAACCCAAACCTAAAAAATAAACCAAAAGTAAATAAAAAATAACACCTAAACCCTAAACTATGAAAAACCAAAACTTAAAATAAAAAAAATAAACAAAATAAAATAAATCAGAACCTAAACTAAAATAAACAAAACTAAAATAAATAAAACCTAAACCTAAACCTAAATTAAACTAAACCTAAACTTAAATCTAAACTAAATAAAATAAGATAAGCTAAAAATAAACCTAAGCCTAAACTAAAAAATAAAACCTAAAAATAAACCTAAAATAACCTAAAACCTAAATCTAAAAAAATAAAATAAAAACCCAAACCTAAACCTAATAGTAAAACATAAAACCTAAACCTAAAAAATAAAATAAAAATAAAACTAAACTAAAAATAATCCTAAACCTAAAAAATAAACTAAAATAAAAATACCTAAACTAAAATAAATAATTTTAAAATAAATAAACTAAACTAAATAAAAAATAAACCTAAATTAAAATAAAAAATAAAATAAACTAAAATAAATAAAAAATAAACTAAATAAGCTAAATAAACCTAAACCTACTAGTTTACTTAATTTTTTAAGAAAAAAACCCTAAACCCTAAACCCTAAAAATCCTAAACCCTAAATCGTAAACCCTAAACCCTTATACCTACAACCCTAAACCCTAAAAAACCCTAAACCCCCTACAACCCTAAACCCTAAACCTTAAACCCTAAACCCTACAACCCTAAACCATAAACCCTAAATGCTAAACCCTAAACCCTAAACCTAAACCGTAAACCCTAAACCCTAAACCCTAAACAACCATCAATCCTAAAATCATAAACTCTAAAGCCTAAACCTTAAACCCAAACCCTAAACCCTAAACTCTAAACACTAAACCCTAAATGCTAAACCCTAAATCTTAAAACCCTAAACCCTGAACCCTAAACCCTAAAAACCCTAAACCCTAAACAGTAAACCTTAAATCTAAACCCTAAACCCTAAACCATAAAAGAATAAACCCCTAAAACCCTAAACCCTAAACCTTAAACCCTAAACCATAAACCATAAACTCTAAACCCTAAGCTTAAACCAAAAACCCCAAACCCCAAACCCTAAACCTAAACCTAAACTAACTAAATAAATTAAAAAATAAACCTAAACCCTAAAACATAATAAACCTAAACCCTAAGAATGGGCAGAACCTTGACGGCAGGAACATCACCGTCAACCAGGCTTAGCATAGATCTTGTAGTGGAGATGAAGGCAGAGGTGATAATTATCATAGTGGTGGTGGGGGATCTGGAGGTGCTAGTAGATATAGAGGTGGTCATCGAAGTAGTGGTGGCTATGGAGGTGGGAGGAGCAATGGTGGTTATAGCCATGGTGGTGGTGAAGGGAGAGGTCGGGGATATGATGGTGGATCCCACTACTCAAGAGGTGAGGGGTGGTTCTGATGGGAACTAGAGAAACTGAGGAATGGTCGAGGGATTTTACAATCTTCTGCTTATGGAATTGTGTCTTTACAGTAGAGAAGGTTTTAGTAATCTAGGGTTTTTTGATATGCTCGGCATTCATTTTATCTATGTTGTCACTTATGTCTTAGAAAACTTGGTGCATTACTTGGTCGATGAAATTGAAAAGAATAAATATTGAATATGAATTTGTTCTTTGTTAAAAGAAATAACCCAAAAAAAATTAAACTCTATACTAAAACCTGAACCCTATACCTAAAACTTAAACCCTAAACCCTAAACCCTAAACCCTAAACCCTAAAACCCTAAACCCTAAAACCCTAAACCCTAAACCCTAAACCATAAACCCTAAACTTAAAACCTAAACCCTAAACCCTAAAACCCTAAATTCTAAACCCTAAACCCTAAACCTAAACCTAAATAAACTAAATAAACCTAAAATAAACATAAATAAATAAGCTAAACCTAAACTAATAATAAAATAAAAAAAAACTAAATAAACTAAATAAAATAAACATAAACCCCTAAACCTCTCTTATGACGCCTAGCATTTCATTTTCATTGGTGCATCCCCATCTTTTTGGTGGATCCTTCATCATTCTCAACCTTTCTAGTGTTTTTCAATCTTTGATACCATGATGTGTCTCTTTGATTATGGCTATGATGACCTCAAAGCAACTTTTTTCTCATATTTTGATGATAGCTAGGCATCCAATTTTATGTGGATTCCTAAACTTAGTGCCATTCTTGCTATTAAACCCTTTAAGGATTTAATTTTTGGTAAGAGCTCTACCTCTTCTGACTCAATGAATATGATTTTCATTTCTTTTTGAGGAATGCCTGCGTTCATGTGTTCAGATCTTGATGTCAAAAATCTTGCAAATCCTTTTGAATTTACTTTGATTGGAAAATTTTCTTGTCAGCCAAATTTGGATAAGTTTCAATCATTTTTCATAACCTTAAACTTTCGTGTTTTCCTATTGTCTTGATCGATCCAAGACATATTCAGATTCAACTTACAAAGGATTTGGATTATTCAAGGGTTTTCATGTCGATCTTATTTTGTTTTAATTGTCAAATGCTTGTTGAAGTGGTCTCCCTTCTTGATATAAAGGTGGAATCACCTATTATTTCCTATGTTGCACTTCCAAATATGAGAATCCATTAAGTTACCAAAGTTTTATTTGCTATCGGCTCTTTTAATTTGTCGCCCAAATCCATCGAGACATGAGATTGTCCCCTCTATTTCTTGTATGTTATTGAACTTGACATATATAAAAAAACATCCTAAGGATTTTGGATTATATATGAAAAGTTTAGTTATTTAAAAGCTCAAATTTAAAATTTTCCAATTTTTTTTTTCCATTGCAAGATACATGATAATGATAATTGAGTGTTTTATTCTTCATTAAAAAAAAAGAAAACTTTGAATGATCCTAACTCTAAATTAATCCATAAGTTAATAAAGCTATTTTTGTGCCTAAAATAACTTAAATGTTAATTTAGGTCATTCTTTTGAATCTTCCTCATGTTCCTAAAATTGTTGTTTCTACTTCTCATTCCCATGACAAAGGTACTAATAACAAAAAGATGATTTGTCCAACAACCTTTCTTCATGAATAAATGCCTATTATGGCTTATTCCAATTCAAAGAGGTTGAAACAATGTTGATTCATTCTCTAATGAGTCTATTCCTACTCTTGGTAATTGATGAGAATGAGGTTTTAAGTGATAACTTGAAAGATAACTTGAATGTGGATGAAATTTCAAGCAAAACACCGATTCTAACAAGCAATGTGCAATGGTATAATTTCTTCTCCTCTCTAATTCCAAGATTGATCTTCATTCTAATCCCAATTTTTCATGATTTTTAGAGGGGAAGTTGTGATAAAGATGTTCTTGTATCATCCTATTAATATTAATCAATCTCTTTCTATGACACTTTGGATAAAATAGAAAATTCCAAACTATCTTAAAATAAAACTAAGAACTCTAAGATGCAACCTCCAAAGATCTACTTGATCTGATCCTCACATATTTCAATTTCTTAGAGAGGATTTGTTATTCTTTCTCTATGTATATTATTATCATTTACCCTTTACAATTTTATGTTTAATTCTCTTTATTTGGAATGTCATTTTAAATGGTCCCTCTATTCATAATCATATTAGAAATATGAATTAACAATATCACTTTACTTATTATTATTGAACCTCTTATACTGATAAAATCAATCATGTTGGAATGTTTGGTTTTAATTTTCTCAACATCAGTAAAATTTGGTGCTTTGAAATATTTCTTCAATGTTTTAATTTTTGATGATCTTCAAATTTCTTTTGATTCTATGTGTTGCTCTTTTGTTTTATACTTAAGAGCTGGTCTAATGTTCTTGGAATAATTTGAGAAGTTTTATTTTTGCACAAAACCTGGTTGGTGATTTCAACTCTTTTTGTATTCATATGAAAGAATGGTTTCTTTAATATTCATTATTTGGAAGAATTTTTTAAATATGATTCTTGTTTGCATTCTTATTGACATTTAAAGGCTCTAAATACTTGGCAAAAAAGCTCTAGCAACAACTTGATAGAATTCTTTTCAACTCTCATTGAATTAATAAATGGCCTCATACCTACCATAATGAACTTATGATCATGCTCTTTGTTTCTATTAAAGTAACTCTAAAAGATTAAACACTTTCCTCTTTTAGATTTCAAAATATGTGGATTCACATCTGATTTTAAAGTCATGGCCATTAATTGATTGCTTACATGAATTTGATTTTATTAGATTATTTTTATTTAATAAGCTCAAACAAAATCTGGTTTGGTGGAAAAAATATTATTTTAAGAATCTTTTTGCTAATATAAAAAACATGGAACTTTTGCTAATATTTTAAGCCCTAGTTTGGTTTGCTTCAAAAAATTATCTCTCTCAACCAAACTAGTTTTATTAGAGGGAGATCTATATTTGATAACATTCTGATTGCTCTAGAGCTTATTCATGATTTGGATGTTCCACCTAGAGGTGCTAACATCCTTTTTAAATTAGATATTTCTAAAGCCTTCGATAATATCTCTTGGGATTTCCTTTTAAATATCCTGCATTTATTTGGTTTCTCGATAATTTCATTAACCTTATTAAAAACTTTATTAAAATGCCTTTGTTTCCTATTCTTCTTAATGGTGAAGCTTTAGGGTTTTTTCCTTCTTCTTATGGTTTGAGACATGGAGATCCTTTGTCCCCTTCTTTATTTATTATTGTGGAAAACCTTTCTAGGACTTTAAATGATTTATTCAATAACAATCCTACATGTACTTTAGAACTCTGGTGGTATCCCTATTTCTCCTTAGCTTTTGATGATTTCATTATCCTTTCTAATGCTTCCTTTCATCATATCAAAAGACTTAAGAAATTTTAAATAATTTTGGTAGAGAAAGTGGTCTTTCTATTAATGAAAGCAATAGTTACTTTATTACCTACTCTAAAATTTCTAATAATAAAATCAATCATATCTTGAGAATCACTAACTTTAAACACCAACAACTCCCTATTACATATCTCGGTGCTCCTCTTTTAAAGGTAAAAAAGATCCCATCTTTTGAGAGCTTATCCAAAAAAAATTTCTAATAAAATTTCAGTGTGGAATTTCACTTACTTTCCTATGATGGCAGGCTTACTTTGCTTAAGAGTACTTATAATTTGATGCCTTTATATTATATTCAAACCATTATCCCTACTAATTCTATCTTAAATAGAATTGATCGTCTCCTTAATAAATTTTTTTGGGGCTCTAATAATTAGGTTAAAGGATGCATTGGACCTCTGGCATAAATGTTGTGGTCCTCTAGGTGAAGGTTTGCAAACCTTTTGTGATGCTATTACTTCTTCACATAAACTCGTGGAATTTTAGAAAAAGATAGCCTCTAGGATAATTTTATGATAGCTAAATTCTGCCAGTGTAATCTCTACTTATAAAGTGGGTGACTCCCCAGTTTGGAAAAGGCTTTGCTCCATTAAATGGGAGGCTGAAAATCATTGTTATCTTGGGGTATAAATTCAGGATCTTCTTTCTTTTGGCAAGAAAACTAGATTGGTGGAGGTTCTATTAATTCTTTTTTATCTACCCATTCTACTATGCTACTAAAGTTAACCCTTTGGCTTAATAAGTGGAATGATACTAAACTTAGAATTTATTCCTATCTCTTTGGATAAATTCTAATATTCTTAATCTTTCCAACAAGCTTGATCAAATTATTTTTAAGCTATCTTATAATGGTGATTTTATTCTTAAAGAGGCTTGGAATTATATTATGTCATATTTCTTCTAATGTATTTATTAAACTTTGGAATAATATCATCCCTATCTCTTATTCTATCCAGATTTGGAGAATTATGAAAACTTCATTCTCTGTTGATTCCTTGCTTTGGGATAAAGGGTTTCATTTGCCTTCCAAATGTTATTGTTTCTTTCATATTGAAAATTTTAATCATGTTTTGTCAATGGTACTATTGCCTCCAATTTATGGTTTTGGTATGATGATCTTCTTAATACTAACCATTTCCATGGTTTTCTTTCTTTATATCAATTTCTTGAAGCCTGTTTCCAAAAATATATGAAAGGTCATATCAATGTTTTAATTTCCATTACCCTTATTTGGTTCATATGGATGGATAGAAATGATGCTAAATATCATGGTATTCTTATGAATCATAAAGCTTGTTCTGTTATCTATGCTTGATTAATGGCTATAAACAAAGCTATTGACATTTATTTGCAAAAAGGTTTCTTCAATATTTGGATTGAAGTTGATGCTCTCTTACTCATTGACATTCTGACTTCCATTAAGATGGGGAATGCATATTTACTCTACCTTCTAAATCATACTAGAACACTCCTCTCTCAATTATGCTTTAAAATTTCTCTCATTTGGCATGAAGGAAATGCCTGTGCAGATTATCTGGCTAATCTAGGTGCTAAATTAAATGAACTCACTCTTTATGATCATCGTAATTTACCTAGATAATTGAGAGGCTTGGTTAATCTAGATAAGTATTACCTTATCTCATAAATTAATTTTACTTTATGTATTTTAGGTTCTCTATGATTTTCTATGTACATTTTCATTTTGCTACATTTTTCTAGTTGTTTCACTATTATATGGTTTGTGCTAATACTTGGGAGATCTCTTTGAGGTGGTGGTTGTCATTCTTTGTTGGAGAGGTGTTCTTTTAGATTATTTTATTTAGGGATCTAAATGTCAATAGTTTCTTCATTTTTGATTTTGTGGTCCTCCTTATGGGTTGCCTCTATGCTTTTGGCTTTTCCCCATTGTTAATTGGTCCTAGTTTTGCTCTAATTTTATCTGTTCCTTTATGTAGAGGTTTTCACGCCATTTTTTGGCCCTGGTGGGTTCATTGTTTACTACTACCTCCACATGGCTATCTTGGTGGCTATTATTTGATGGCTATTATCGATCTTTTACTTTGAGTTTTGTGGGACTTTTGTTTGTGTCGGATGGAGCCTTTTCATTTTTTTGCCACTGGTTGTTTTGGTTGGGTGGTCCTTCCAGGCTATGGTTTTTTGTCTGATTGGGTGATTACCATTTATTTCTTGGTTGTTTTGGGTGGCTTCCTGTTGGTTGTCAAAATGCTAGTCTTTCTCTGTGTTGGGGTTGCTTCCCTTTCGGACTGGATATTTCCTTATCGAAGTTGGCTCACCTGCTGCTTTGTTAATTGGATGGATGGTCTGTTGATTGGTTTAGTTGTTGTCTTGGTTTTTGGTTAGTTTTTCTTTGGTTTTCTTTTGATCTGTTAGTGGTAGGGTTAACTTTTAGTGGCTTTTCTTTGTTCTAGTTTTGGCCTTATGGTGGCTGGTGTCGCTATTTTCTTGTCTTTCATTTTTTGATGGAGGTATCAGACCTTTTTATTTCTTCGCTATCCGGGTTGGACTGGTATTGCTATTAGTGTTGGCCTTGACCTCTAATCTTTTTGAATTGGTGGTTTCTTGGTGCTAGATGTAGGTTACTATTTTGGTCTTGCTATCTTATGGTTGTCTGACTCTAGTGGGTTTGGTTCCTATCCATGATGGCTTTATTTTGGTGATATCGGCTCTTTCATTTCTACTATGGTGGTTTTGTTGATGACTTCCTTTTGGGCTTAGTGGCCTTTAGTTGGTGTTTTGGGAACTTTTTCTTGTTTTGAGGTACTAAAGAATTGTTGACTTTCACTTTTTGGAGGATTGCCTTCATCGAGGTAAGTGGGCTATAATGGTTGGGATGATTTCCCGATTTTATTTTGGCTGGTAGTAGCATATGTGACTGTAACCCTTCTTTTGAAGTCTGGATGCTCACATTTGTGGTTGCCCCGAAGATGGACTGAGCTAGCTCATTAGAAATTTTCTCTTATATTGCTCTTTATTATGTGCTAAAGCTTGATTTTCTCTAGTTGTGCTAATTACAATTTCTAGTTGTAGGATTCTTTTACATGTTCTCTGTAGGTTTTGGATCCTGGGTGTGGATTGTGCAACTCTCAAAAGACTTCTGACTCTAGTAGTGGGCTTTGGCTGATCGTCCTATTTCCTGTGCTATTTCTTTTTTTTGGTCTTTTATTGCTTTTATTTAGTTTCCTTGCTTTTGTTGTATTAGATAGCGGATTTTTCTCTCTTGGCTAAATGTAAAGAGATTTATCCCTTCTTAAGGACCTTGTACTCCATTCTTTGTGGCAATAAAATTCTCTCATTTGTGGGTTTCCTTAAAAACCCTAAACCATAAACCATAAACCCCAAACTTAAACCCTAAACCCAAAACCTTAAACTCTAAACTAACCCTAAACCCTAAAAAGCTAAGACTAAACCTAAACAAAATAAAACCTAAAAATAAAATAAACCTAAAAAAAATAAAATAAAAATAAATAAAATAAAAAAATAAAAAAAGAAAATAAAATAAAAACCTAAACTGAAAAATAAAATAAAATAAAAAATAAAAACTATACTATAAATAAATAAATAAAAACCTAAAATAAACTAAAAAAAATAAAAAACCTAAATATAATAAAAATTAAATAAACCTTAAATAAAAACTAAATAAAAACCTAAACCTAAAAAATAAACCTAAAAATAAAACCTACAAATAAATAAAAAATAAAACCTATGCCCTAAACCAAAAAAAAAACCTAAACCTAAAATAAATAAAATAAAATAAACCTAAATCTAAACTAAAATAAACTAAACTAAGATAAATAAAACCTAAAACTAAACCTAAACCCTAAACTAAATTAAATAAAATAAACTAAAAATAAACTAATAAATAAAACCTAAAAATAAACATAAAATAAAAACTTAAAACCTAAACCAAAAAAAGTAAAATAAAAACCTAAACCTTAACCTTAAAAAAAAACATAAACCTAAAAAAAAAAAATGAAAAATAACACTAAGCTAAAAAAATAAACATAAACCTAAACCTAAACCTAAAAAATAAACTAAAATGAATAACCTAAATTAAAATAAATAAACCTAAAATAAATAAACTAAGCTAAATAAAAAAAAACCTAAATAAAAATAAAAAATCAAATAAGCTAATATATATAAAGAATAAACTAAATAAACTAAACCTACTAGTTTAAAAGAAATTTAAACTAAAATAAACTAAACCTTAAAACCTTAAACCTAAAACCCTAAACCCTAAAACCTAAACCCTAAACCCTAAATTAAACCCTAAAACCAAACCCTAAACCCTACAACCTAAACCTTAAACTAAACCCTAAACCCTAAACCCTAAACCCTAAACCCTAAACCCTAAACCCTAAACCTTAAACCCTAAACCTTAAACCATAAACCCTAAACCCTCAAAACCCTAAATCCTAAAGCCTAAACACTAAACCTTAAACCCCTAAACCCTAATCCATAAACCCTAAACCCTAAACCCTAAACTAACCTAAACCCTAACTCAAAATCCTAAACCCTAAACCCTAAAACCTAAAACCACAAACCCTAAACCCTAAACCCTAAATAAAGCCTAAATGCTAAAAATCCTAAACCTTAAAGTCTAAACCCTAAAACCTAAACCCTAAACTAACCCTATACCCTAAGCTAACCCTAAATCCTCAAAACACTAAACCATAAACCCTAAACCCTAACCCTAAACCCTAAATAAAATAAAATAAAAATAAAATAAAACTAAATGTAAAATAAAAATATATTAAAAAAAATAAAATACTAAATAAAAATCTAAACCTAAAAAATAAACTTAAAAATAAAACTTAAAAAAAACTAAACCCTAAACTAAAAAAAACCTAAACTGTAAATAAAATAAAAAAATAAAATAAAATAAACATAAACCTAAACTAAAATAAACTAAACTTAAATAAATAAAATCTAAACCTAAACCTAAAATAAACTAAACCTAACCTAAACCTAAACTAAATAAAATAAAATAAACTAAAAATAAACCTAAACCTAAACTAAAAAATAAAACCTAAAAATAAACCTAAAATAACAACCTCGAACCTAAACCTAAAAAAATAAAATAAAAACCTAAACCTAAACCTAAAAATAAATGATAAAACCTAAACCTAAAAAATAAAATAAAAATTAAACTTAACTAAAAAAATATACCTAAACCTAAAAAAATTAAAATAAAAAACATAAACTAAATTAAATAAACTTAAATTAAATAAACAAAACTTAATAAATATAAAAAATAAGCCAAAATAAAAATAAAAAAAAATAAACTCAAATAAATAAAAAAGAAACTAAATAAACCTAAACCTACCACTTTACTTAATTTTAAAAAAATACTCTAAACCCTAAACCCTAAACCCTAAAACTAACCCTAAACCCTAAACCGACAACCCCAAACCTACATGCCTCAACCCTAAACCCTAAACTGTAAAACCCTTAACCCTAAACCTTAAACCCTAAACCTTAAACCCTAAACCCTGAACCCTAAAACCCTAAGCCCTAAACCCTAAACCCTAAAGCCTAAACCTTAAACCATAAAATAACCATAAACCCTAAACCCTAAACTAACCATAAACCGTAAGAATGGGAAGAACCTTGACGGCAGGAACATCACTGTCAACTAGGCTTAGTCTAGATCTGGCGGTGGAGGTGAAGGTGGAGGCTTATCAAAGGGTGGTGGGGATCGGAGGTTCCGATATGTAGGTGGTGGTCGGAGCAATGGTGGTTATGAAGTCGGGAGGAACGATAGAGGTTACAGCTGTGGTGGAGGTAGAGGAAGAGATCTAACATATGATGGTGAATCCCACTACTCGAGAGGCGGGGGTAGTTTTGATGGGAACTAGAGAACTAAAGAATGGCGATCCGAACTCTACTTATGGAATTGTGTCTTTACAGTAAAGATGCTTCTACTTATCTAAGGTTTTTGATTTGTTCTTTGGGTGCTCATTTTTTATCTATGTCATCACTTGTGTCTTATAAAACTTAGTGTGCTACTTGGTTAATGAAATTTAAAGAAGAAATGTTGAATCAATTTGTTTTCTAAAAAAAACCCTTAAACCCCCCTAAAAACTTAAACCCTAAACTTAAACCTAAACCCTAAACCCTAAAAACCTAAACCAAACCCACCTTAACCCTCTAAACCCTAAACCCTAAAACCCTAAACCACAACCCCTAAACCCTAAACCCTAAACCCTAAACCTAAACCCACAAACCCTAAACCCTAAAACCCACCCCTAAACCTAAAACCTCCTAAATCCCTAAACCTAAACAACCCCACCACAACTAAACTAAAGCCCTAAACCCTAACCCTAACACCCTAAACCCTAAACCTTGAATAAAGATGTCATTAGGGGTAGATCTAAAGAATGAACTAATCTAACATATTTATGGTAGCTAATGAAAATGTTTTAAGAGACTTTCCCTTGATTATTAGATTTGAACCTTCCTAACCATCATATTATATACCATATATTATAATGTATAATAATATATTTGAGCATGTAGTGATGTGTTTTTTGATATTATAAGATGCTTTGAAATTTTTAGTATATTATGGTATTATGCCTTATAGTCTATATTAATATAAATCATAAAATATTGATTTAATAAATCGATGATGAAATTTGTTAAATTTGAAGTGAGAATTAGGTTGTAGTAAAGCTACACACACTTTGTAGTCTAAAAGTAAGATTTTATGTTCAAAATAAATATTATATGTAGAATAGTATAACATCATATATCATAATATATTGTTCGTGAACTTTAAATTCTTTAGTATTTTATAATCATGCAAGCCTACACTAGCATTATTTATAAAAATGTTGATTTAGACTTTAAAATGGTGGAATTTGGCCAAATTCATAATAGGTAGAGCATGGTATCATAATATATTGTTTCAATTTAAAATATGTAAGTGATATGACTAAAATACATAGTTTTTTATTGTTTACTAATTTTATGATTTTTTATCTTAAGAAAATCCCTTGTGATGTGATAATATAATATAATATAATATGTTATAGTGTATTATAATATAGGATCCATAACATAGTGTAGCATCATGCATTATAGCATACTATTGTGTATTAGTACTTGTTGTTTAGCATATTTTAGTTTGTTATAGTATGATGTAGTAGAGTTTGTTATGGTATAATTCATAAAAATACAAATTTATAGGCTGAGATGTAGGGATTTTTCCAAATCTAAGGTAAGGTTTAGGCAACATCATTAGGGGTGTGCTAGGGTGTGCCATTTAATCAAAAGAGTAGAATTTTGCATTCAAAATAAATGTTCATTTTTCAAACAAATTTTATAAATTTTTTTCTTAAAGTGATTCATTTTAAGGTGTAATGTAACATAATTTATTATATGAAAGAATATTAAAATATAATGTACATGCCAATATATCTTCACATATATATGAATGTGGTGGTGTGTTACTAAATGTTATTGTACATTTTAGTATGCTTTACTTTTGTTATAATACATTGGGTCAAAACTCACAAAAATAAAAATTTGAAGTTTAAGATGGAAGAATTTGGCCAAAATCATCACACACCAAGTTGCAACACAGAAATTATGCAATTTTATACCATTTCTAATAGAAAAAAATAATTTTACATCCAAAATGAACATTGTTCATTTTTTAAGAAAATTTTGTTATTTGTTCCTTTTAAGTGATTCTAATGAGGTGTAATGTTAGACAATATATTATATTATAACAAATTATAATATATCATCATATATTATACTATAATATAGTGTGTTAATTAACACTATAATATGTTTAGCAAGGTATTGTATAGTTAGTTTGAGCTTGTACCATCATAAATCATAAAATGTTGATTACAATGTCAAGATGATGTAATTTGAATGAATACATTATTAGGCTTTTGGTTGAAGTATTAAAGGTGTGCGTAATAGAAGAAATAAGATTTGCTAATAATTCCATGTCAAAGACATGGAGGGAGATCCACTAGGGGATCACACATGCACTGGACATGACATGTGAGGGGTCTATGTTGAGGGCATAGAAGAAGAAAATCTGTTGGAAATAAGGTTTGAATTTGGTTTGATTATATGATTTGTGGAATGAAGATCCACTAGGGATAAGAATCTTTAATACACCAGGGATTAAAATTGAATTGACTTTAATTTGTTTTGATATGGAGGCATATCTACTAGAGATATGGGCTCGAGTCTACTGGGGATCAAGTATATGAACCTTCCACTATGGTAGCAGTTCCATCCATTGGGAATTGGGATATGAGTTTGATTTCATAGATTTATTTGGGGATGTATCCACTTGGGGGATTTTGCTGATTTCTTTGATTTAGACTCTACTGGTGGAGTTGGTTTAATTTGGCTCCACTAGGGAGGTTGGTTTTGAATTTAATTTGTTTTCTTGACTTGTTTATATATGATTTGAGGCTCCATTAGGGAGAAGGGTGATATTTAACTCCACTAGAGAAAATCGAATTAAGTTTAATTTAATCTTAGTTAATGTATGGACCTTGTCAGTGTGCGATGGACCCAATGAGAAGGGGCTATATCAGCCTTGACTTACCTCAGGTTTACAAATCCAAAGTGGTAGTCTACTAGCTATGAAGAAGAGCTAGCAAACCTAAGGGGTTTCCTTTCAATGTGCAACGGATGTGCTAGGAAGAAGGCATAGCAGAATTACATCTTACAAAGTGAGGAATAACCATTGGGGTGACCTGTTGGAGGCATAATAAATTGAATCTGACCTAGGGCGACTGAGTGAATGTCGCTAGGGACTTATGTTAACTCAAAAGTAGTCAGGATTAATTTTATCTTAAATTCATGTGATTTGATATGGTTTGTTTGGTTTAGTTTGATTTTCAATTGAGGGAATATTCGCTGAGGATGTGAGCTCAGTCAAATTTGATAGATTTAATTTTTAGACCATGTCGGTGTATGGTGGACCCACTGAGTAGAGGCTATATTAGACTTGTCCTATCTCAGATTTATAAATACAAAGGGATAATCTATTGGTCATGGGGTAGAGCTAGCCAACTTAAGGGGATTCCATTGAATGTGCAATGATTGTTCTAAGAAGAAGGCGTAACAGACTTACATCTTCTAAAGCAAGGAACAACACTGATATGGTACCACAACAAATCGAACCTTGACTTAGTGAATGAGAATGATTATATCAACTCAAGAGTAGTCAGGTGATTCCTATAGGGAGTTTTGCTGACACTACCCTAAAGATAGGATGCTTGCTTGGGAGAAGGTACTGCTAGGGGTGTCCTCCAAATCCATAAGTAAATATATATTTTGTTTATATGTTTCCATGGACCCTGTTATTGTGCGAGGGACCACAATGAGAAGGGGCTATGTGGACCATGACCTATCTCAATTTTACTAGACCAAAGGAGAATATGCACATCTACAAGATAGATTCTCCAACCACAGGGGTGGTTACTAGGAAAGGGGAACTATCTAATATGATAGTAACCCAAGAAGTGTCTAAATGGGGTCACAAAGGACGTGATCCAAATATACTACCCATAGGGGAGGTGATGCTAGGGTCGTTATATTGAGCCCTATAAAAGAAAGCCTATAAGTGTATGGTGGCCAACTCAAGGAGAAAGCGTATTAAACTTATATTTTCCATGAGTGGTGTATCCTAAGGCGCCAGAACTAACCAACCTAAGGTGTATCCATCAGCATGAGTGGTGTATCCGTCAGCATAGTGAGAACCAAACAACCTAAGGTTCCCCTCGGTGTGAAGCAATCAATCTGGAAAGAAAACATGTAGGCTTAGAACTTTCTAAGTGAAACATATCATTGGGATAGTATGCCATCGGCGGGACAAATGTTATCTGACCTAGAATGAATACTAAGCGGGGAGCCCCGAGGAAGGACTAGACCCATACTTAAAGTAGTAAAGAGGGATGGAGCCACTAGGAGGTTTATCATAAACCTCAAATATACTTGACCCAGTTAGTGCACGAAGGCTAATCCAAGAAAAAAGTATAGCAGACTCATGTCCACTTAAATTAAGCCAACATGAAGTAGATTACCAGCAATGTAATAAAGCCTTCCAAACTAACAAAGCGCTCATCGGTGTCCAGTGGCATAGTAAGGAAGGAAAGCATAGTAGACTTACATCCTCCAAAGTAAGAAGACCATTGGGGTGGCACACTAGCAGGGTAGCATGTTAGCCCGACCTAGAGCAGCCACTAAGTGAGTGTCGTTGCGGGAGTTATCTCAACTCAGAGTAGCCCAAGATAAAATATACATTTTTGTTTTATATGTTTGTGTGTAGTTTGTGTTTATGTTATGTCAATGAAGGATATGATACCGTTCAGGTTCCTTACACCTACCCTAAACACATAATGGTGGATTCACAAATAAGAATACTTTCAACAATGAAGAGATTGAATTTGAAATGGAATTTTCATTGATGATAATTGCCAAACATAATTTATAATATTTCTTTAAGTAGAGCCCATTGACTAGAAGCTATGGGCTCTCTCCCTTATGATTAATAAGCTGATAAGATCCTCCTTGGTAGGCCTTCTCTATGGCAAAAGGGCCTTCCCAAGTGGGTTCAAACTAGCCTCCCATCATACGAAGGGCAACAATTGGTCTCTTTAGAACTAAAATAAGCTCTCATACTTGAAAAGCTCTAGAATGGATCAACTTGTTGTGAGTTTGAATCATTTTAGCTTTGTACAACTCAAGGTTTTGGTATGCCCGCAGGCATCTCCCCTCCAAACCTTCGAGCTCTTCTAACCATAAATTGCCATTCAATTTTGTTGTGATCTTGCTTCCCATAGCTATCCTTAGTGATGGGAGTTAGACTTCTAATGGTAGAATGGCTTTGAAACCATACACTAAAGCGAAAGGAGTAGACTAAGTGGAGTTCTATATGTAGTGTGGTAGGCCCACAAGGCTTCAACTAAATGCTGATGCCACTGTCGGTTATTATTGTCGTGTGTCTTCTTCAGTATTTGGATGAGAGCTTTGTTGAAGGATTTTGCTAAGTCATTTGCCCTAGGGTAGTTGATGGTAGAATATCTCTAATCTAGGCTGTGTCTCTGGGAAAAATGGTTGATCTTGGTGTTCTTGAATACAATACCATTATTAGATATAATTCATCGAGACATTCTGAACTTATATATGATACGGTCCCAAAAAAACCTGGAGCACATGCTAAGTTGTAACCTCTCTGAGAGGAATCACCTTCTCCCATTTAAAAAAGTAGTCAGTAGTAGCTAAGATGAACCAATGACCCTTGGAAGAAGGAGGATCAATCAAACCCACTATGTCGGTACCCCAACACTCAAATGGCCATGAGGCTAATGTAGGATGTAGACTGTTGGGTGGTTGGTGCAGGATCACACCGTGTATTTAACATTGGTGGCATTGCCTAGCCATATCCATGCAATCTTTGATCATCGATGGCTAGTAGTATCTTAGTCTCTTAATATTGGCTTTCATCTTCAGACCAGATTGGTTGGCTTTATGCTTTTATAAATAACATAATCACATATGATCGAAAGACCATTGGCACAAGAAACCAACCATAAGAGCATAGGAAAGTGCTTTTTGCTTCATCTAATGGGCTTTGGACTTCTCTTGAGGTATTTTGATTTTATTTAGGTAATCCATAAATGGTTGCCTCTAATTTAACTCCTCATCTTTCTTGGCAATGGTAACCTCCCCTTCAAGATAGTATTTTTTTATGAGTTCAATATTAATAAGGGATAAGACTTGTCTATTTTTGACCTTTATTGATATGAACTCATCTTCCGGACATGCCAACTCCTTGGAAATCTTGGCTAAAACATATGCTACGACATTCTCTCTTTAAGGAATCTTATAAATGGTAACCTCTAGGATTTGAGCCAATAACTCCATGTTGTACTTATGATAGTGATGGATCTTGGGCTTTATAACCTTATAGGACACAGGGATTTGGTTGATAACTAGATAAGAATCTCCGAAGCTATTGATGTTCTAAATGCTTAGAGTAACGACTAACTTCAGACCAAAATCAAAGACTCATATTTGGCTTCATTGTTGGTGCAAAGATTGGACAGATGATATGAGAATCTCATCACATCTAGGTCTAGAGTTAAGAGAACTATTCTTACCCCTACCTTTCTTGAAATAGTAGATTATGGTTTTTGTCCTCTTTGAGAGGAAGCTGCACCATCAAAGTACATCTCCCAACTGTGAATTGTAGTATACCCTAAGTTCATGATTTATTCATCAGGGTGATCATCACTAAGCGGAGAGTCAGCAAGAAGTGGGCGTGTTGCTAAGAAATCTATTGTGCCAACCATCCAGATAGCGCTAACCATCTCATGAGATATTATAGTGGATTGATCCTAGAGATCAAGTTTTCTTTATAAGAAATCATGTAGTTCTATAGCTTTTGGCATGCAAGATTAAAGTTAGGAAATGCTTCCTAGTGGGTGGATAAAGCCTCAGCAAGGATTATATGATGGCTAAAGTAGTAGAGTACATTTTCCTTCCCTTCATCATTGGCTTGGGCCAACAAAGCACCAAGGGAGTCATCTAACATAGTAGTGTAAAGTATGAGCGGTTTGCTCAAGATAGGGTTGTTAGTAATTGAAAATGCACACACTTATCATCCCACTTGAACTTGTCCTTTTTTATAAGTGCTGAGAATGGCTTACATCTTCCCAATAGGTTGGCTATAAAGCATCTTAGATATGCCAACCACCCTTGGAATTATTTGAGTTGAGTTAAACTTTTAGGGGTTGGCATTTCTAATATTTCCTTAACAGATTTTGATTCCATGGTGTCGGACAACAAACCTAAGAAATTTCCCTGAATCTACTTCGAATGCACACTTCAGGGGGTTCATTTCATTTTGAGGAAAAATAATCTTAACTATTCAAAAACTACTCTCAAGTCAAAGAAATGGTCTTCCTTTTCTCTACTTTTGACCATGACATCATTGACATAGCACTCGACTTAATGATGAATGAGTTCGTCGAAGATTCGAGTCATAGCCTGTTGGTATGTAGCACTAGCATTTTTAAGGCTGAAAGGCATGACCTTATCGTAATAGATTTTGATCAGGGTTCTAAAAGTAATGTTTCTTTAATCTTCAGGGGACATCTTTTTTTGGTTATATCTAGTTGAGCCATCAATGAAAGAGAAGGCTGCATGAGATGAGGAAATGTCAACCATCAACTCTAGGATTGGTAGTGAAAATTCATCATTTATACATGCCTTATTTAAATCCTTAAAATTGATGCATATGTGAATTTGGCCAATCATTTTCTTAACTGGGATGATGCTAGCTAACCAGGTAGGATATTTTTTTTTCTTGGATGAAGCCATCATCGATCAGTTTCTGGACTTTAAAAAAGACCTGTTGTTCTATGTCTAATCGCATGCATCTAAGAGCTTGCTTGATAGGGTTAGCAGTAGGCACTATTACTAGTTTATGAACCACTACGTTCGGAGCCAATCTAGGCATCTCTTCATAAATCCATGCAAAATAGTCCTTAAACTTAGTTAATAGCCTAACTAAGACATCAATTTCAATTTCTTTCAATAAAGAATTGATGTATGTCAGGCGTGGATCTTCTTCAGTTCCTATTTTAATTTCCTTGAGCTTGTCGATGGTTGCGTTGATCTCTTCTTCGATCTCTGGCAGTGCATCTTTGACTTCAAAATCATCTGGATCATTTGAAGGCTCTAAGCATAGCTCCTCATATGAGTTAATATGATTCAAAAATAACCCACCATATTTCAAATGATTGGTGATGACTGTATAGTAATTGTCATCATCGACTGGACCCACTGTACTGAATCATAGTCCCAATCTTCATTGAGAGCTTTTACATTTGTTCTTCCACATTCTTTTGAAGTAGTTTGACTTGTGATTTGACCAAGTATATGTGATTAACCCTTTCTTTGCTAAATTATGAACACAAGGAAATTACCAATCAAAAGGTAATTCTATTAAATCTTTGTATGAATTATTCTCAAGATTTACATCAACTTCTTAACTTAAGGATGATGCTCCCAGTAAGAACCTCTGAGTCTTCACACTAGTGGATGACTTAGGGGCTTCCTTAACAACCAAACCCTCAGCTTTCTAAGAGGAAAGTGGGGTTAGAGCTAAGGTTCCCAACTAATGCCTAACTATTTCACATATAGACTTGGATACACTTATGCTTTACTTTGGAGCCCAGTCATCATCGCTATCTGGCTCAAGTGTCACCTCCAAGGGAATCTACTGCTGAGAAGAGCTGGCTGGTGTGCTAACCATACTCATCCTATGAATGAGATTCTAAGTCTATATGGATAGTAGGTGTACTCTTAGTAGCTGAGACATATCTTCTATTGGGTGGCCAATAAGGAGGTTTTCCACCCCTAGGACTACCTCTAAACTAGCCTCTTCCTATGCATAATGGAGGTCAGGTAGTCTTACCCATATGTTTGAATGGAGTAATGAATAGTGGGTTGAATCAAATGTAAGGCTCCACTTCCTCCTTCAAGTCTATTTTCTCTCCCTTCTATTATTTTTTTTTCATTTTCTCTTTTCATTTTTTTTTCTTTTTTTCTTTCTTTTTCTTTTTCTTTTCTTTTTCTTTTATTTTTAAACTTTGGCCAGGTTCGCAAGAATGGAATAGTTGATTTTGAGGGAGGTAGTAAGTTGTATCCTCATATATGCTGACATTATGAACTGTAAATGGCTTGAGATCTCCTTTGACATAGTAGACGATCCCACCTTTCATGAACTTCATACATTGATGTAGAGAGGATGGAGCTATGTTATTCTCATGTATCCATGGTATCCCAAGCAAAGCATAAACCCTAACCCTAACTGTAAACCTAAACCTAAAGTAACTAAATAAATTAAAAAATAAACCTAAACCCTAAGAATGGAAAAACCTTGACAACAGAATATCACCGTCAACGGCCCGCCTAGATCGCGATGGAGGTGAAGGTAGAGGCGGATTATAGTGGTGGTGGGAGATCCGGAGGCCCTGGAGGATATGGAGGTGGTGGTTGTAGTGGTGGTTATGGATGGATGATCGATGGGTTAGTGGTGGTGGTGGCGAGGGAGAGATCGGGATATGATGGTGGATCTCACTGAGAAGCTGGTCCTAATGGGAACTAGAGAAATTGAAGAATGGTCGATCCAATCTGCTGCTTGTGGAGCTATGTCTTTATAGTAGAGATGGTTTAATTTATCTATGCTTTTTTATTTTTCTCTACGCATGCTCAATTTTTATATATGTTGTCGCTTGTGTCTTAGAAAACTTGGTGTGTTACTTGGTTGATAAAATCGAAAAGAAGAAATGTTGAATCTGAATTTATTCTCTATTAAAAAAAATCAAAAACCCTAAACCCTAAACTAAAACTTGAACCCCAAACCTATAACCTAAACCCTAAACCCTAAACCCTAAATCCAAAATCCTAAAATCTAAAACCCTAAACCCTAAACCCTAAACCCAAATCCTAAAACCCTAAACCCTAAACCCTAACCTAAACCTAAACTAAATAAAACTTATAAATAAAATAAATAAAAAACTTAAACCTAAATATAAAAAAAAATAAAATAAAATAAAAACCTAAACTAAAACCTAAACCTAAACCTAAACATAAATTTGAAATAAAATAATAATTAAAAACTAAAATAAAATAAAATAAATAAAAACTTAAACTAAACTAAAAAAAAATAAACCTAAAAATAAAAAATCTAAATAAAATAAAAAACTAAACGTAAAATAAAAATAAAAATAATGTAAAATAAAATAAAATAAAAACTAAATAAAAACCTAAACTTAAAAATAAAACCTAAACCTTAAACTAAAAAAAACCTAAACCTAAAAAAATAAAATAAAATAAACCTAAACCTAAACTAAACTAAACTAATCTAAAATAAATAAAACCTAAACTTAAACCTAAAATAAACTAAACCTAAACATTAAACTAAATAAAAATAATATAAACTAAAAATAAACCTAAACCCAAACTAAAAATAAAAGCTAAAAATAAACCTTAAAATAAAATCATAAAACCTAAACCTAAAAAACAAAAATAGAAACCTAAACCAAAACCTAAAAATAAAAAATAAAACCTAAACCTAAAAAATAAAATAAAAAACTAAACTAAAAAATAAACTTAAACCAAAACTTGAACTTAAAAAATAAACTAAAATATGAAACCTAAACTAAAATAAATAAAGATAAAATAAATAAATTAAACTAAATTAAAAATAAAATAAACTAAAATAAATAAAAAATAAATGAAATAAACTAAATAAACCTAAACCAACCAGTTTAATTAATTTTAAAAAAACCCTAAACCTAAAATAAACCCTAAACCATAAACCCTAAGCTCTAAATCCTAAACCCTAAAAAACCCTAAACCTTAAACACTAAACCCTAAGCCCTAAAAATACATAAAACCTAAACCCCAAGCCTTAAACCCTAAACTAGCCTAAACCCTAAACCCTAAACCATAAACTAACCCTAAACCCTAAAACCTAAGCTCTAACCCTTTCTACAACCTTAAACCATAAAGCCTAAACAATAAACCCCAAACCCTAAACCATAAACCCTCAAAACCCTAAAGCATAAACACTAAACCCTAACCTTAAACCTTGAACCCTAAACTTATTTTTTTGGCTGAGTGGGTTATGTTTTGACATTTGCTTTTTTTGGTTTAGTGGTTGCTATATGGTGGTTCCTATCTTTCGAGACTAGGTTGGCTTCAGGCCCGGTGGTTGTTGTCTTCTACATTGTTACTTTGCTAGTGGATGGTTTTCTCTAACTTTATTCTATTTTCTGCATAGGTTGGTTTGTTAGCTCTCCTCTTGAACTCGAATTACTTTTATTGGTTTTTCATGGTTGAATGGGTGGCCTTTCTAGTGGGAACTGTTGTTGGTTGTTTCAATTATAGGCCTTCTTTTGGAGAATGTCTTGGCTACTTTTTTTGGGGTTGCCTCCTAGTTCCTTATTATTTATTGTTGGATCCTTCTTTTGCCTTAATTTTTTATTTAGTTATTCTTTTGGGATTAGCCTCTATTGGGTGCATTTTTTGCAGCACATTTTACATTATTATTATGCTTCATGTCTGGTTAGCCCTTATTGCTGGGGAAGTTTGGTTTTTTAGGTCCTGGCTAGCTGTTGTTGTTGCCTTTCTATGGTGGTTGTGCTTCTTTTGGACCTCTGTTGTGTGGTTCTGTGTTGGTTTTCTACTTTTCCTTAATTATTTGGGATGCTTCCTTTATTGGTTACTTATGATGAGATATTCTCTGGTGGTTGCATTATGGTTATTTTACTCAGCTGGTTTGGTTAGAGGACTTTTAGTTGTCCTTGTAATCTTGGTTGGTTGATTTTTTTCCTTGTTGGCCTTTTCCTTCTTCTTGGACAATTTGTTGGAGCCTTTTATTGTGTTGGTTGAAACTTTGTTGATCCTTTTGGTGGTTGGTGGCTGCCTTTGGCCCCCTTTTATGTGGTTGTTTTATCTTCTGGTGATTTGCACTCACTGCAACTTATGTTTCCTTCATTTGATGGCCTCATTTATGAGTTATTTGTCATTTTTGGTTACTTACCCTGGTTTGGCTTGGTGGCTACTACTTGTTGGGACTTTGTCTTTAGGGCTCCTATCTTGGTTTTGTTGGCTATTTCTCTAATAATTGGCATGGGTCTAGTGCTTGCAGATGGTTGGTTCTAGTTTTCCAAGGTTTGGAGCTTGGATGGGTATTTGGATAATGGTTGTTGTTGGTGTTTTGACTTTGTTCTAGCCTTCTCAAGGTTATCTTGATTAGTCTATAATTATTTTTGTTTGGTGGTTTTACTGCTAGCTGGTTGCTTGTCGGTTGCCCTTTGTTTAATGGCATAGGATCTAGAACTCTATGGACTGCTAGCCTTGGATGTTTACTTGTATCAGGTATGCTGGCTATGATGGATTTGATGTTACTCACCTCTTCTCTTTGGTTGGAAGCATTACATATGATTGTAACCCTTCTCTATGAAGTTTGGATGCTCAAATGTATTATTGCCCCATGGGATGATCCTAATTGAGCCTGAGCCTTCTCATTCTCAGCTCACTTCTTTTCCTCTCTTTGTCTTTATCCTTTTTAGCTATGACTTTTGCCTTTGTAGTGTTTTGTAGATTTCTTTTATAGGTTGAAACTTTATAGAGGGAATGGTCATTACTCAGTCAACCTAAGTGTTATTGTTTTGGATCTTTCTTATCTTACTTTCTCAAAGGAATCATGAACTGCTGTTGACTCATCCTTTTACTGTTTTCAAGATTTGTTTGTCTTACTTTGTGTCTATTTCTCTTATGCTTTTTAGCTGTTGTATTTTCTCTTTTGTTTTCTTTTCTTTTTTTAATGTACTTAAATGGGGGTTTAGCTCTTTAGGTTTCTTGTATCTCTGAGAGCAGTAGAATTTTTGAGCTTTACCCCCTTTTAAAGACATTGTATCTTTTACTTTTATGGTAATAAAATTCTAACTTCCCCCAAAAAAACCCTAAACCTAAATAACCCTAAACCTTAAAACCATAAACACTAAACTGTAAACTTTAAACCCTAAACCCTAAACCCTAAATAATAAATTGTAAAACCCTAAACCCTAAACCTTTAACCCTAACCCTAAACCCCAAACCCTAAAAGCATAAAACTTAAAACCCTAAACCCTAAACCATAAACCCTAAACCCTAAACTCTAACCCTAAAACCTAAACCCCAAACCCTAAAACTAAACCTAAAGTAACTAAATAAATTAAAAAATAAGCCTAAACCCTAAAACTGAAAAAACCAAAACCCAAATCTAAACCCTAAGAATGGGCAGAACCTTAATGGTAGGAACATCACGGTCAACCAAGCTCAGTCTAGATCTGGTGGTGGAGGCGAAGGCGGAGGCGAAGGTTATTGTAGTGGTGGTGGGGGATCTAGAGGTATTGGTGGATATGGACATGCTGATCAGAGTAGTTATGGTTATTGAAGCGGGAGGAGCGATGGAGGTTACAGTCGTGGTGGTGTTGGAGGGAGAGATCAGGTATATAATGATGGATCTTGCTACTCGAGAGGTTGGGGTGGTTCTGATGGGAACTGGAGACACTGAAGAATGGCCAATCTGATATGATGTTTATGGAACTGTGTCTTTACAATAGATATAGTTCTAGTTATCTTAAATTTTTGATTTGCTATATGCATGCTCATTTTGAATCTATGTCATCACTTGTGTCTCAAAAAACTCGATGTGTGTGGTGTTTATTTTTGAGATGTGGGACATCACACAAATCTTAGGGGATACTTATTGAAATGATTGGGTATGGAATTAAGGAAAGAAGCACTATCTCAAAAGATAGAAATTATCACCCTATAATAGATCGAATCACCTAATAAGGACTCTTAAGGCATGATGGATCTTTGAAAGTACCAGAGATCTTTCCTCTACTTTACATGAAAAAGTAAAGTAGCACTTATATTAAGCCGGGTTCATTAAGTTCCCTATGGAGGAAAGCCTTCATAGTTAATTACCTCCTAAGGGATGTGAATCCCTTAAGAATACTCTTGACTTAAGTAATAATTAAAGTCTCCAAAGAATTCAAGGCAAGACTATCTGAGGATTAGTTGTATTGGAAAATTAAGTGGGAAAACTCAACGAGAAGACTTATTATCGAAGTAAAGGAAACAAGTATGGAATGCTCTTGATACAAGGAAACCTAGTGAGCATTTCAACCTATCCTATAATTGGGCCTTATAATTATGAAATTGAAGAGAAGATTAATTTTGTTAAAGTTGACATTTCATTAGAAAACTAGGACTTGTAATCCAATAATACAAGATTGTGGAGATGCCTAAGAGGTTAGAATTTATGCTTGTAGCCCAAAAGAAATAGCCACCTTTGGTTATAAATCTAGGGAGCTTTAGCATAAGCTAATGCGTGACCTAAATCTAAGAAAAAATGGGCATATGGTTTAACTCTGTAAGAGAGGATAAACCTCCTAACTGCTGGACTTACGACTGTTTGGAGTAGCAGCTAGTTAACACCTCATATGCTTTGAATCCATGAAGTCTGATCATATGACTTGCAAGATTAGTTACGCTGTTGTTTAATTAAAAAGAAACTAAAGTCCTTAAACCTACTCCCTAAGAGACTAGAGCATGAGTGGAATGAGCATATGACTTAGTCCAGTGCAAAATCTTTTCAAATTTTCTTTTTTTTGACACTTCATTTTGATAAAAACTTTGGGTTTTTTATGTCTACATGCATGATGAAATAAGGTTGTTGGCTAAATAAACAAGAAAGGAGTGTTTTCCAACACAAAGGATGTCCTCACAAGTCAAGCATTCCCCTATCATGCAAGGATGAAAATCCTTTATTTTCAAGAATGAAATAATATTATGTGCATATTGTTGGCCATTCGACATTCAACTAAAGGGTTGTTAAATCTTTTAATTATCTTGATTTATGTCCTAGGCTTTATGTAAGGTTATGAATTATTTAAAACTTTAGTTATGAGTTGTAGTTGGGTAGAAAGTTTAATTTTTCTAAGAGCCTAATCACATTCAAGGCCACACATTCAAACATCAAACATATAAAGAAACTAAGAGAAGCATGCCATCCTAATTGTGCACTTTAAATACAACATCAAACAATTTTTATTGTTAATACAAAAGATTAACAGACTAGTGTGATCAGTTGCGACCGTACAACCCAAAAAAAGGGTAGCTAAGCTCTACCCGTATACAACTAGCATATAAAAGAATAATTTGCAATTTACAAATGATTAATGCTATGGGGGGTCTTCAAGTTTTCATGTCTTCATGTATCTTCTTCCTTCTTTGATTTGGTTTGCTCCACTTGAAAGGCATCACATGGCCTCCCAGGACAAAGCCTTCTAGCTAATGCTCATCCTTATCCCCCCATAGCACTAATCCTAATTTCTAATGCAAAATTACATTAAAAATAGGAAAAGTAAATCTAACAACACCTACAACAAGTGTTAGCTAAACACACATATAACCTAAGAAGTTATATTTATAATTTGGACTTAGCACCCTGCACTTGGGTAACCAAGCCCATCTGTCCTAACTAGGATTATGCTTTGGGGCTTAAGCAACCTGCAAATAGAGCATTTATATTTATTTTTAAGTGGCCCCTTAAACATAAACCCTTACAAAAAATATGATTAGGCTAATCACGGCCTACCATCCAGTCTACGAAACATACACTATAATATATAGTCTAAAATAATACGTCACAAAACAAAACATACAACACACCATGCACTGTCCTAACATAAGTCTAGAAGTGGTGACTTAATCTAATGTGTGTGTATTAAAGCTAATGTGGTATGTCCTAACTAGGCTTTAGAGTTAATATTTTCTAAGTATAGAAATATTCAACTTAAAGGGTGGTTTCACTTCAAGTGATTTAATTGATTTGCAAGTTTTAATTTGTGTTTTCTTTTATTTCATATGACTTACACTTAGCAACTAAGTGTTGTAAAGACAAGAAAAGATGTTGGCCTTTTTCATTGTTACCTTAAACCACATTCTAAAGCATGTTAATTTGATTTAGTTCTCTTTACTGAATGGCTTATTAAAAATTTTAGATTAATCCTAAGTTTAAGTTCTCTTTAAATAATTCTATTCAATGTGAAAGACTTCTTAAGATTAATCAAATTGAAATACTATCACATGACACATGCTAAATCATTTCTTTCAATCACATGTAACATGCATATGATTAAGTCTTAAGTAGACCTACACATATAAAATATTTTAGCACACTTAAATGATGGATTTGAGTATGCATATTTGAAGCTTTATATTTCCCCTATGATTGAATTTTTTTATCATATTAATTTAAGGCTCTATCTAAATTCTTATGCAAAAATACATAGGGATGAAATTAAATAGGTACGCATCATTATTAACCAAGGAAGTGAGGTAATAAAATGACCTCCTTAGGTGTAGCTAAAGCCTCACATTCCTAGGATGTCCAGACTATATACCATTTGATTCAAACCATATGTAAATCTACACACATGAATGTAAGAAAGAGAGCGCCAAATCACATGATCAATTAATTCAATCACTTGAACAATTAGAAATGCATGCATTTTTAATAAAAAGGATGGTTTACCATTCTCTAATTAAAAATACATGTATGTATAAAAGACATAAGCAAGTACATTCCTTTGTTAAACCTGGGAAGTGAGGTAATCAAATGACCTCCTTAGGGCTAGCTAAAGTCTCGTATTCCTAGGATGTCTAGACTATATACCACTTTTCCTAGATCCATACACATGTATTCATAATTTGGAGAATGAAAATTATGCAAAAAAATGATATTCAATTTGATTGAATCATTTATGTATATGAATTAAAGCCTCATCCAATTCTAGTATTGAAATACATAAGAATGAAATCAAATGGAGAACTTGTTGTTATTAAACCAGGTAAGTGAGGTAATCAAATGACCTCCTTGGGACTAACTAAAGCCTCATATTTTTGGGATGTCCAAACTATATGCCCATTAACATTCTCACTTACATAAATCAATGCATGAATAAAAGGAAAGGAGCTTCACTTCATACTTTTAAGCAATAATCAAATGCATCTCCTATGTATTTATAGCTAGCAATAATAGAATATGTAACCATTCATTTATAAGCTTAGGAAAATATGTTTAGATTTAATAGTGATAATAGCCACACATATTATAAATTAAATCAACACATGAAAACATGGCATAAAGGAAAACCATTTGACTTAATTAATTTTGAAATGATGAATGTATGATTTCAAATAACATACAACATTTAACATGATTGGAAAGGAATGAATGAGCATAAACATGTGATTTCATTCAATTAAATAAATTCCTAAGGATAATCAAATCAAATAAAAGCATTTAAAGAAAACCAAGGCTTTTTAATTATCACTTTCAATTTCATATTTGATTTGGTTTGAAGAAATGAGGGTAAGTTTGCTAATCCTAACCAATTCTCATGTTTATGATTTATTTTCATTTAATGAAAAGTAATTAAGTTGATTTTATGGGTTAATTAGGTTGTACTATGCATTAAATCCATTAATTAATTAACCTTTACCTATGTTGCCTTAATTTAATTAACCATGTGATTAAAATCCAACATGATATGTACATACATTGGAAAAATCTGTAATGAACCTAAGAAATGAAAGAGGCCTAATTCAATTGGCTCACAATTAGTGATTAATTAAGTTAAGAAACATAAATAAGTACTTTCATGGTTTTTGCGCACATGTGGGTTAACCATAATTTCCTTAAATGTCTTTAGGATATTGAACACCTAAAGATCTACCGATGAATTGATTAATTAAGATTCCATGTGATTATAGTTTCAAATTGATTAATTAAGCAATTTAATTAATGAATTAATCCTAAATTAATTAATTTCCATTCAAGTGAAATGGACTTAGGGATAAGATTGGGAAAGAGGTCCCAATCTCATTCCCCATACCCATTCACTATTTCACAATGAATAGCAAGCTTAATTAATAATTTTCTTAATGTTTAGAATATTAATTAATTGCTTACTTAATTAGGAAAGTAAATAAGGTTAAGACAACCAATTTCTCAAATTAACCAAGCAATAAAGCCATGAAAATTATGGGAGGCAGAGGTCATCCCATTAATCAACCTCAAAAAGTTTAGGATTAATTACTTAGGTAATTATAGAGTAATTAAGCTAATTAAGTTTTAAATTAAACCTAAATTAATCCTTAATAACTATTAAAAATTAATTGGGATCAATTTTAATGGAATCCCACATGAAATACCTTCAAAACAAATATATACTTGCAGTTTTATGATTTATCTATGATTTGTTATAATTTTCCAAAGTTTCAGCTGGTTTAAATGATTTTCCTTATTTTTTATAAAGTTCATTAATTTATTTTAACTATTTGAACTTTAGAATGCAATATCTCCCAATCTAGATATCCTTTTGACTTGAAATTTTTATGGTAGGCATATTTTAAGCTCAATTTTTATTTTGAGAATTTCAAATCAATCTGATGCATCTTTTTAGTTTAATTAATGAAATTTTATTTTCCCTAAAGTTTAAATTAAGCTCACAATATTTAGTAAAATTTGGGGCTTTTGGATTCATTGTATTTCTCTTGGAAAGATAAATCCAACGAGCCCTTATTTTTAAATTTTAAGTTAAGTATTTTATTTTCTATGAATTTTTGAAGTTTCAGGCATTTTTAATTAATTTTTAAAAAGTAGAAAATCCCTAATTTCTTACTTAACCTAGTCAGTGCCTACGCAGTGCTAACTGAACCACGTGATACTATGTGGCACCGTGCGGCTGCCTTAGCAGATGAGTGGGAATGCGGATAGGGATGCATGGATCAGATCTGACCATCTGATCACGGATCAGATAGTTCAGATCTATATGCATGATTCACATGATTCATTAATTAGAGCTGCATAATCGACACGATTTGAGTAGTTCATCTCCCTGAATAGGATTTCAGATGGCTGGCAGGCAATCTAGTAGAAGAGGCAGACAGAACACTATTCTGGGTGGGATTTTTGCAATTCTTGTGAAAAATTGAATGAAAAACTTCATTTAAGGCTCAATTTTTTGGCAATCTTCACTAAACATAACTCCAAATGCATGGGGATTATGTAAAACAAAAAAATGCCATAGTAATGTAAAGGAAATTTATAAAATCAAGCAAAAATGATCACAAACAAAAGAACCTAAGTCCAGTTATAACTTTTGAAAATTTTTTCACCGAGGATGATTTTTGGTGGTGTTGATGATCTGAGTGTGCTCCTTAGTGCAAGATGAAGCTTTAAAATGGGTCTGGGCTCTTGCTTCACTTTAGAATAATGTATCCACCAATGGGCACTACGTCTTCACTAGGATCCACTTGATTTTGATGGTTTTTGCTCAAAAATCAAGTGGGAATGGTTCCTAGTTAGTTTGAGAGCTCTAGGAGAGTGAAATGAGTGTGTGAGAAAGAGTTTTTTCCTCTCTAATTTTTGCCTCCTTGCAATGGCCGAAAATCACCTCATTCATGGTGATTTTTGGCTCCAAGTGGGTGTCCTTTGCTTGGGGTGGTTGGGATTCTCCTAAGGTGGCTTAATTTGGTTGCCCAAGGTATGGGAGGTTGCTGCTATGAAGGACAAGTGGGTGTCCTAGCAAATATAGGTGGAGGTCCTCCATGCCAACAGTACCAATGGGAGAGGTGAGGTGATTTCACCTCCCCACATGTCATGGCTAACCAAACCACCTCTTAGGACAGATTGGACAACGTCATTAGAGCCTAGGTGGACCAATGAATGAGTGTCAAGTGGCCAAGGAATAGAAATGACCATTTACATTGGTGTTTTGTCTTATGTGATACCCTTAGCCTAAGGGCAGAGTGGCCATTTGATATTGAATTTGATTTGGGCAGATTTGAAATGAATCAAAAGTGAGTTGGACCAAATTTCATGTCACTTGGAGTTCATTTGGTTAGGTTTGGCTCAATTTGACTCAAGGTCAAAATGGGTCAAAATGGGTTAGCTCAAGTTCATATGACTATTTTGAGAGGATTGTATGCTTTGATTTGATTTAATTTGGATTTAATTTGGGGCTTTGGATTCATTGGATTTCTCTTGGAAAGACAAATCCAATGAGCCATTATTTGCAATTTTTAGTTAAGTTTTTTATTTTATTCTTTTGTTGAAATTTTGAAGTTTCATGTGTTTTAAAGTAATTTTTAAAAGAAGAAAACCCCTAATATCTTACATAACCCGTCGGCGCTGTGCGAAATTGGGGACCACGTGTGCCACGTGGCATATGACTGGCGGTGGTGCTCGTCGGTGATAAGCGAAATGTGAACAAGGATGCATAAATCAGATCTGACCATCTATCACAGATTAGATGGTCCAAATTGATACGAGTGATCCCTGTGATCTAAATCACGTGATCCACTAATCCGAGCCATGCGATCCATATGATCAAAGCCATCTATCTCACTGAACGATAGATCAGATGGCTAGCGGGAAATCCAATGGAAGAGCCGGAAAGAACACTATTTCAGGCAAGATTTTTATGATTCTTGTGAAAATATTGAATGAAAAACTTCATTTTAGGCTTGATTTTCTGGTGATCTTCGCTTGAAATCACTCAAAATGTGTGGGGATGATGTAAAATAAAAAAAATGCAAGGGTAATCTAAAGGAAATTCCTAAAATTAAGTAAAAACAAACAAAGAACTAAAAAGTTATGGTTCTTGAAAATTATCTCTCACCGAGGATGATTTTTTGGTGGCGTGATGATCGGCAGCTCTTAAGTGCAAAAAAAAGCTTCAAAATGGGTTTGAGCTCTTACTTCACTTAGAAATAATTTATCCACTAATGGTTGTTGCTTCCTCACCGGAATCCACTTGATTTTGATGGCTTTTTCATAAAAACCAAGTGGGAATGGTTGCTGGTTGGTTCGGAAGCTCTAAGAGAGTGAAATGAGTGTGTGAGGAAGAGTTTTGCCCTCTATTTTTTGTCTCCTTGCATGTAATAAATCACCTCATTCATGGTGATTTTTCGCTCCAAGTGGGTGTCCTTGACTTGGGGTGGTTAGGATTCTCCTTAGGTGGCTTAACTTGGTTGGCCAATGCATGGGAGGTGGCTGTTATGAAGGACAAGTGGGTGTCCTAGCAAAGGGAAGTGGAGGTCCTTCATGCCAAGTGTTCCAATGGGAGAGGGGAGGTGATTTCACTTTCCCATGAGTCATAAACCAACAACCTCTTGGGTTAGGTTATGCAGTGTCCTTGGATCCTAGTTGGAATAATTGATGAGTGCCAAGTGGCCAAGGAAGAGAAAATGACCATTTACATAGGTGTTTTGTCTTATGTGATACCTTAGCCTAATGGTAGAGTGATCATTTAGCATTTGATTTTAATAGATTTAGAATGAGTCAAAAGTGAGTTGGACCAAATTTCATGTCATTTGGAGTTCATTTGGTTAGGTTTGACACAATTTGACCCATTTGGGTCAAATTGGGTCAAAATGGGTTAGGCTAACTAATTGGTCAAATTGGGTCAAACCAAGGGTTATGTCAAGTTCATATGACTATTTGGAGAGGATTGTATGCTTTGGTTTGATTTAAATTGGATTTAATTTGGGTTTAGTCTAATTTGACCCCTTTATGTCAATTTGGGTCAACTTGGGTCAAGAGTGCCAATTGGGCTAGCTTTGGCTCAATTGAAGGTCAAGTCATGTTTAAATGTTGATTTTGGGTTGATTTGAATCATTGGTATTGATGGATTTGGCTTAGGTTGCAATTTGGCTAGTTTGGGTTCATATAAGCTAAAGGGTTGACTTGGTCAACATGCTAGGTTGACTTGGTTTGACCCAATTTATAACAATTGATCATCCTAGGTTGATCAATAATCATGACATGAAGTTTGGATTGGCTTAATTCACTTTGGTTTGTATTGAATTAGATTTTGGTCCATGTAGGTCAAATTGGCATGTTTGGGTCAAGTGAACCAATTGGATTTAGATGGCTTGATTTATTTGAGTTAATATATAGATTTGAGATTGATATATTAATTCAATTGCAATTTGTTTGGATTCAAATGAGTTTTGGTTCATTATAATATTTCACATCAAATGGGCTAGGTTGGGTTTGACTTGGGTTAATGTTGGTTTGATTGAATGATTGTAGGTTTTATTTATATCTAGATAGGTGATTGAAGGAATTATTGATTCAAGAGAAAATCTATTGATTTTGGCTTGATTTAGATGGGTTTTGGCCAAGTTCAAGGAAATGGCTTAAATAGTTTAAATTAGGTTTTGATTTGATTTTGGATTTGGTTTTGGCTATTTGAATTTATATTTTATTTCTATTTGAGAAGATAATTGAGGTGTAATTGATTTATAAGAAAATCAATTGAGTTTGGATTGAATAGGATGGAATATTGGCTATGTTCATGAAGGTTGATTAAAGGGCTTAAGAAGGATTTCAAGTTTGGATTTGATCTTGGGTTTCAATCATTTGGAATTGAGTTTGGACTTGGATTTGGATTTGAAATTGAGTTTGAGGTTTGGTTGGAAATTTGGATTTGAATTGAATTTAAGAAGGTGTACATGGATTGGGTTTAGGCTATAGGGTTGGTGATTTTCCTAAGTCCCTAAATCATGGCCTAATCTTATGATTAACCCTTCTAAGTCTCTAGGCTTAGGTCATGTGTTCACATAATCTCTAGAAGTGTCTTATGACTAAGAAAATCATAGTGTCTAGAAGGTTACAGGGTATAAGAAGAGGAGGTTGAGAACTCACTCAAAGTGAGGTCAAATGTGTTACGTTGATGAAATCAAAAGAAGAAATGTTGAATGAATTTATTCTTAGTTAAAAAATAAAGCCAAAACCCTAAACCCTAGACTAAAGCCAACCCTAAACCTAAAATCTAAACAAACCTAAACCCTAAACCTAAACCTCTAAATCCTAAACCCTAAATCCTAAACCCTAATCCTAAAACCCTAAACACTAAACCTAAACCCTAAACCTAAACCTAAACTCCAAACCAAACCCAAACCAAATACAAAACAAACAAAACAAAAAAAACCAAAAACCAAAACTAACCAACCAAAAAAAAAAAAAAACAAAATAAACCAAAATAAACCAAACAAAAAAAAAACCAAACCAACCAAACCAAAAAAAAACCAAAAAAAAAAACCCAAACCCAAAAACCAAAAAAAAAAAAATAAAACCCAAACCAAACAAAAAAAAAACCAAAAAACCAAAAATAAAATAAAACCAACCACCAAACCAAACTAAAACCAAAGAAGACCAAAACTAAAAAAAAATCAAAAACCAAACCAAAAGAAAAAAATAAAAAAAAATAAACCAACAAAGAAAAGAAAATAGACAAAACAAAAAACTAAACAAAAACCAAACAAAAAAAATAAAACCAAATAAAATAAAAAACCAAAAAAATAAAAATAAAACTAAAAAAAATCAAAGAAAACAAAACCAAACAAAAAACTAAAAAAACAAAAAACAAAATAAAAAAAAAAAAAAAAACCAAAAAAAACCAAAAAACCAAAAAAAAAAATAAAACCAAACCAAAAAAACCAAAATAAACCAAACCAAAACCAAAATCAAAAAAAAACCAAAAAACAAAGAAAAAATAAAAAACAAAAAAAAACAAAAAAAAATAAACAAAACCAAAACCAAAAGAAAAAGACCAAAAATAAAAAAAAAAAACAAAACCAAAACAAAAGAAAAGAAAAACCACCAAAAAAACCAAATAAAAAAAAAAACCAAAAAAAACAAATAAACCCAAACTAAAAAAAAAAACCAAAAACAAAACAAAACAAAAAAAACAAAAAACCAAAAGAAAAAAAAACCAAACAAAAAAAAAACCAAACAAACAAATAAAAATCCCTAAACAAAACAAAAAAAAAAACTAAAAAACAAAATAAAAAAACCCAAAACTAAACCAAAATAAAAAAAAATACAAAACCCAAAAAAAAAACCAAAAAAAAAACCAAAAACAAAAAAAAACAAAAAAACCAAAAAAACCAAATAAAAAAATTTAATAAAAAAAAACCCTAAACCCACTCTCTCCTCCTCTCTGGCTCTCTGGCTGTTTTCCTTCATTCTAAATCCTGTTTCCTTGTGGTCTGATTTATTTTACTCAATTTTCGATCGGCTTTTATTTTTTTTCCTCTGTTTGGCCATCCGTGTGATGCTTCCGTGGTCTTGTTGATGGCTGCAGTTCTTTTGGCCGCACAGCTGAGCGGTTCCTTCATGGAGGCAGCGGCTAGGGCATCTGATTCAAAGGGATTTATGGATCCAAAAGCTCCTTCTACTTTATGCGCGATTAAATCCTTTAAGGATGCTCTCTCTAGTAAGAGCCTTTCCCCTACTGATTCGGTGAATTTGATGTCGACCTCATTTCGTGGCATCCCTGCAATTATGTGCTCGGATAATGATGTTGAGAAGCTAGCTAAGCCTTACGAATTCACTTTAGTTGGTAAATTTACTTTGCGGTGACCCAATATAGATAATATCCACTCATTTTTTCACATTCTTAAGCTTTCAGGTGCATTTTCTATTGGTTTGATTGATCCAAGGAACATTTTAATTTAGCTTACTAATGATCTAGATTATTCAAAGGTTTTATCACGACGTTCTTATTTTGTTTTCAATTATCAAATGTGTCTTTTAAAGTGGTCTCCCCTTTTTGATATAAAAGAGGAATCACCGATTATTTTTGTTTGGTTGGCTTTTCCTAATATGAGAATTCACTATGTTACGCATCAAGTTCTTTTTTGCTGTTGGGGCCCTTTTTGGCCGACCTCTTCAAATTGATCAGGCCACCGCTGTGAGATCCCAACCTTCATTGCTATTTTGGTGGAAATTGATATCTCTAAAAGTACCCTAAGTTTGGATAGGCTCTAAAAGTTTGGTTACATTCAAAAGTTGAATTTGAGAATTTTCTATTTTACCCATTGCAAAATTCATGGGACGATAATTCAATGTTTTTTGCTACACCCAACAAAAAAAAAAAGAAAAACTTGACTGATCCTAATCCTAATCTACCAACCGATAAAGTGGGTAAATCTATTTATGTTCCCAAGATTAATCAAAATGGGAATCCAATTTCTACTTCCTTGGCACCAACTATTTTGCTTAATGAAGTGCTCAATGATGATAATAAGAAATTTCAATCTGAGCATGTTAAAGATATTACTAATGTTGATCAAAATGTTGAATATGATGGTTTGAATGTCAACCCTGCTTTACATAATAATTTGCCTCCTCAAGATATTATCTCTACTCAGACTACCTTGCCTCTTTTGAATGTTGAACATGAGGAGGAGCATGTAAACCCTAATAGTAATTTGAATGGAAACTTGATGATGGAGGAAAATCTGAAAAAAAATTTGAAGCTGATCCTGAAATCTATGCTCTAAATAGTTTTACAATGTCTCCTTCTTCTAATCCCGAGATTGACATGCATGCTAATCCGTCCTTTTAGCTTAATACTAAAATTGAGGAAGGGGAAGTTATCATTAAAAATACTTTGATTGATTCTAACCCCATTCTTAATACAACTAATCAATCTTTTTTGGATGGTGATTCTTTGGATAAAAATAGACCATTTCAAACTTTTTTTAAAAAGAAATCACTAAAAGCAAAAATGTTTTCTAATAACTCAACAAGATCTACTAAATCTGGTTCCACATCTCATAAATAAATGTTTTATGTTCCTTCTTATCCCCCTGTTATCAATTTTTTGCTATAGCTTATTTTACTTTTCCTTTATGTTTAACACACTTATTTGGAATGTTCGAGGGATTGGGACCCTCATTGTCTATAACCGTGTTAGACGTCTATGTCATATTAATAATATTGCTTTACTGGTTCTTATTGAACCCCTCATATATTCTTCTAAGATCAACCATGTTGCTAGAATGCTAGGTTTTAAAAATTTCTTCTATAATATTAGCAATAAAATTTCATGTTTCTGGATTAATTTAGTAATGTATCTATCCTTGATGACCTTCAGCAAGTTGTCAATGTCCATATCTCTTTGGGTGATTTCTCTGCTCTAGGCTCCTTCTTTTATGCTTCTTGTAATAGGGCTAGTAGGAACATCCTTTGGGACCATTTAAGAACTTTTGCTTCAACTGTTAACAAACCTTGGTTGGTTGGGGGCGATTTCAACACTATCCTCTCGTCCTCTAAAAGAAGGGGTGGTTGTTCTCCTAACATTCATTCCATGGAATATTTTTCCAATATGATTCTTGATTGCAACCTTATTGACATTGGCTACTCAGGTTCGGATTACACTTGGCATAACTCTAGACTCTGGCAACAGCTTGATAAAACTCTCTTTAACTCTCTTTGGACTAATCAATGGCCTCATACCTCTATTGAGCATTCGAGTAGAACTTTATCCGACCATGCTCCTCTTTTGATATCTATTAAAAATCCCTCTACGAGACTCTCCTCGTCTACCTCTTTCAGATTCCAGAATATGTGGATTCAGCACATTGATTTCTTAAAGGTTGTCTCCACCAACTAGATGGCCCCCCTCTTCACCGATAATTCTATTAAGGGCATGATTCATCTTTGGTTTAAGCTTAAAAGACTTAAACAAAACCTTGCTTGGTGGAACAAGCATCATTTTAAAAATATCTTTGCTAATATCAAAAACATGGAACAAGTGGTTTGTTGTCTTGAATATGCAGTTTTCAGTGATTCTTCTAAACTGAAGGATTTAAATGAAGCCAAAGATAACCTAGTTACCTATTAGAATATGGAAGAAACTTATTGGCGGCAAAAGCTAGTAAACATATTGATGGGGAATGAAATACGGATATTTCCATGCTCTTGTTCAAAAAAAGAGAGCTTTAAACTTTCTCCAAAAAATTTAAAAGTGATAATGGTAACTGGATCACTGACAATAATGAGATTAAAGACTTTGTCACTAATCACTTTAGAAATTTGTTGAATAAGAGCCATACTTTAGAGGCTATCTCGAATTCTCATTTGATTCCCTTAACAATTACCAGTGATGACAATCACTTGCTTACTATGGTACCTACGGAAGCAGAGGTTGGTCAAATTCTTAATAATATGAATGCTGATTCTGCTGCTGGCCCGGAAGGCTACACTAAATTTTTTCAGCATTATTGGCCTGTTATTATGTATGATTTAGTTGACATTGTGGTTGATTTATTTAATGGTAATCCTCTTCCTAGATATTTCTCTAGCACATCCATTGTACTTATACCCAAAATTGATAATCCATGATAATCCCTGAAAGTGTGATTTCGCCTATCGCACCTTTTTCATAAACTGATTGCTAAATTGCTTTCCAACAAAATTAGTCCTCTGCTCCAAAAAATTATTTCGCTCAACCAAACTGGTTTCGTTAGAGGTAGAGCAATATATGATAACATTCTTCTTGCCCAAGAGCTGAGTCATGATTTGGATGCCTCTAATAGAGGTGGTAACATCCTTTTCAAATTGGATATCTCTAAAGCTTTTGACAACATCTCTTGGACCTTTCTTTTTCAAATTCTTCATTTGTTTGGCTTCTCTGATAATTTCATCTCCCTCATCAAAAATTCTATTAGTAATGCTTGGTTCTCTATTATTCTGAATGGTTAGGCCTTAGGCTTCTTTCCTTCTTCTCATGGTTTGAGACAAGGGGATCCCTTGTCTCCCTCTCTTTTTATTATTGATATGGAATATCTTTTTAGGAGCATTAATGACCTCTTCAACAATAATCCAAGCATGTTTTTTAAAACTTTGGGTGGTATTCTTATCTCTAATCTTAGTTTTGCTGATGATTTCATTATCTTTTGCAATGCTTCCATTCACAACATTAAAAACATTAAAAACTTCTTAAATAAATTTGGGAAGGAAAGTGGGCTTTCTATTAATGAAGTAAAAAGCTATTTCATTCCTTTCTCTAAAATCTCTAATAACAAAATTAATCAAATCTTGGGAATCACCAATTTTCAACTACAACACCTTCCTATTAAATATCTTGGAGCTCCTCTTTATAAAGGTCAGAAAAGATCACATCTCTTTGATGAGTTAATCCAAAAAATTTCTAATAAAATTTCTATTTGGGAATTTCATTTACTAGCCTTTAGTTGTAGACTCACTTATCTTAAGATTACCCTTAACTACATGCCTTTATATCTTATTCAAACCATTGTGCCTACTAATTCTATCTTAAACAGAATTGAGCACCTCCTTAATAAATTTTTCTGGGCTCAAACAATTCTACTAAAAGGATGCATTGGACTTCTTGGTATAAAAGTTGTGGAACCCTTGCTGAAGGTGGGCTTGGTTGTAAGCCAATCCGTGAAACTATTACTGCATTCTCTCATAAACTTTGGTGGAACTTTAGGAGCAAAAATAGTCTCTAGGCTAAATTCATGACTGCCAAGTACTGCCAGGGTAAGCATCCTCTCATCTATCCTTACAAGGTGGGTGACTCTCATGTATGGAAAAGACTTTGTTCCATTAAATGGGAAGCTAAACCCCTTATTTCTTGGGGGGTCAACTTTGGATCTTCTTTCTTTTGGCAAGACAATTGGACTGGTAGTGGCTCTATTGATGATTTATTATCTACTCACTCCACTGTTGCTATTAAAGTAAACTCTTTCTGGCTGAATAATAAATGGAATGATACAAAGCTTGTATTCTCTCTTTTACATAAATTCACTAACATCCCTATCATTTCTAACCATCCTGATCAGATTCTCTTTAAGCTATCTCAAAATGGTGATTTTAACCTTAAAGATGTCTGGATTCATATTAGAGAAGCTCATGATTTCTCCAATGTGTTTGTTAAACTTTGGAATAACACTATTCCCATTTCTTATTCTTACTTGGAGAATTTTGAAAAATTTCATCCTTGTTGATTCCTTAATGTGGGGTAAAGGCTTTTATTTACCTTCAAAATACAACTGTTGTTTTCACATTGAGACTGTGAACCATGTCTCAGTGAATGGAGCTATTGCCTCTAAACTTCGGGTTTGGTATGATGATCTTTTTAATATTGACCATTTTAATGGCACTTTATCCTTTTATCAACTTCTTGATGTTTATTTTCAAAGAACTGTAAAAGGTCACATTAAAGTGATAACTGCCATCACTCTTATATGGTTCATATGGATGGATAGAAATAATGCCAAATATCGTGGGATTCCTATAAATCATAAAAGGATTATTGTTAGAATTAAAGATAAAATTCATGCTTTATTTAATGCCAGTTTAATTACCAACACTCAATTTAAAGGCTGTAAATTTGTGGTCAACAAACTTGGTCTTAGCATGCCTGATTATCCTATTTGTAAAGAAGATAAGATTGTCTATTGGATAAAGCCTCATAAAAATATTATCAAAATTAATACTGACGGCTCCATTTCTCAAAATGCTTTTGGATGTGGTGGCATTTTTAGAAACTTTAAAGGTAATGTTACTTGTGCTTTTGCCTATCCTCTTACTGCATGTTTGTTATCTTTGTTGAATTAATGGCTCTCAAAAAAGCTATTGAGATTTGTTTACAAAAGGTTGGCTTAACATTGGATTGAGGTGATGCTCTTCTTAATATATGTTGACCTCCTGTGTGGTGGGTAATACAGATTTGTATTACCTCCTTAATCACACTAGAGCTATTCTATCTCAAGTTTGTTTCAAAATCACTCATGTTTGGCGTGAAGGTAATGCATGTGCTGATTATCTTGCTAATCTGGGTGCCAGATTAGAAGATATAACTTTCTTTGATCAGCTTAATCTTCCTAAACACTTGCATGGATTAGTTAATTTGGACAATACTGGATTACCCTATATCAGAAATTAATCTCAGTTTTATGTTTTTGATCTGTTAATGGTTTACCTAACCTATTTGTTTCATTCCTTTTTTTAAAAATTTTTTATTGCTACTTGGTTTTTTCTGATGCATTTTACTGAAACTATTACCTGGTTTTCCTGTGCAGGAGGCTCTTACCTTTATAGCATCAGTTGTTGGTTTACTGTTAATTGTCCTCCTACTTATTGGGTATTACTGTACTTGTTTTTTCCCTTACTGAAGGGGGCTGTGTTACCTATTTCCCAAATTTGCTTGGTTGTGATGCCCCTTTTCCTAATCTGCAGGGACAGATTATGTTTTTTGGTTGCCATCAAGGCTATCTTACTACACAACTGGGAATGTTTTCTGTTTGTCTCTTTGCACAATTGGGATTGTTTTTTGCCCTTCTTTCCTGTCTACTAATCCGATTGCTTAGCCACCGCTTTCTCCTCTTGATTTGAAGGATTTAATGCTGCTATATCTTTCGATTCTCCTTTTGTTTCAATGTAGTAAATGTACGCCTATAATCTCTATCGACGATTTGGTATGCTTTTTTTGGCTACTGAATGGTTTTAAGGGTTTGTACCTTGAGCTAACTATTATGGTTGGTTTCTTGACTAGTCTTATGCTCTTCGTTTTGTGTGTGATAGCCGACAACGTGACTTTGAGGTATGGGTCTATCTGCCTTTACAATCCTCTCTTGGATCTTGTAGACTTGTGCAATTATTATTATGATCATGCTATTATCAAGGTGATTATTAACATTTATTTGGGAGGCCATGATTGGGGTTTTGCTAATAAATTGAATGGTTTTTTGGACTACTATGTCCACCAGGCTGATTATTGCTTATGGAACTATTGGTTTCTGATGCATTACCATGTATCATTTCTATGGTTATCCTATATTGGAGGTCCTTGCCTTTGTTCTCCCAGTTGGTTAACTATTTGTTGTCTTGTTTCATGTTGGGTTCTTTTTAAGCTGGTCTTTGGGTTTATGTCTCCTGATTTGCTAACCTGTTGGTTTGTGCTACCCCTTTTCCCAACATGCAAAGATAGAATGCTTTTTTTGCTTGCCATCACAGTTGTTTCCTTGAACGATTGGGTTTGCTTCTTGACTCCCTCTCCTGTTGTAGTTTCTAGTGTTGTTTGCTACCTTGGTTATTTTCCACGGAATTGCGTGATTGTATCTATTATTTTTCAATTTTCATTTTGGTTCATTGCAGTATTGGTACTGCCTACAATATCCTATGTCGGGTTCAGTATATATTTTGCCATTTTGGTTATTGCCAGCATGGTCTTTCAGGTTCTTATGTTTTGCAGCCTAGCTATTGCGGCTTGTTTTGTGGCTGGTTTCTTATCCTGTTGTTTGCTGTATGGATTACCATATTAACTAGGCCTTTGTGGTATGGGTCTATCTGTTATTTCATTTCTCTCTTGGATCTTCTAAACTTGTGCAATTACTGTTGTGATCATGCTATTATCAAGGTGATCGTTAACATCTGTATTGCTAATCCCGAATGGCTTCCCTCTTTACGGGCTGTTTACCTGGACAAGAGCTCTCATATGGGTAGGGATGGTCCTACTTTTATGCGGAAGGGTTTTACTTTGTTCAGCAGGCTGAATATTAATTTGGTTTCCTACCTGGCCTTTTCTTTGATGATTGTTGTGTACTTCACCCCATTATCTGTGGCTTGCTGTTTTGGATTTACCTACTGGTTGTGTTTACTCATGGTTCTACTTGACATTCATATTTATTGTTGTGGTCATATTAATACTATGGTGGATGTGGCCAAGATTTTCATCCGGATTGGGATGTTGTTTCTACAATCTCATGCTTTGTTGACATTAGTTGGTGGTACTTATCTTATAAGGGATTGGTGGCATCCTTTACTATTTAGATCTATGTTGTCTTCTTTCTATAGTGTATGTGGCTATATTTTGGGTATGCGTACTAAAGACCATATGAATTCCTCCCCATATGCTCCACATCGTATGCTATGATGGGGGATGATTTCACTCATCATTTGGCTGGTAGTAACACTTGTGATGTAACCCTTCATTGGAAGTTTGGATGCTCATGTTTGTGGCTGCCCCAATTTTGTGTGACTAAGCCTAAGCCCGTTCTCACACACTCTTCTATAATTCTCTCATACTATTCTACTTTTACTTTTACTTTGATTTGTATCACTTTAATTGTGCTAACTCTTTCTTTTAGATGTTTGCAGACTCAGTGATGTTCTCTTGTTGGCTTCTTCTCTAATGGAGGCATAGGCTTCTCTCATCCTCAAGAGCTTATGATGAAGATGGTCCAAAGGTTTTTCTTTTATCAATTTATATATGTTGCTTTCCTTTCCTTTTGCTTTGTTTTGATTGTAATTAGAAAGGGGATTTACTCTCTAGGCTGTTTGTAGCTCTTTGAGCAGTAGTTCTTGAGTTTATTCCCTCTTAAGGACCGTGTAACCATTTTTTATGGAAATAAAATTCCACTATATGGGGTTCCCTTAAAAAAAACCCTAAACCCCAAACCCTAAACCCTGAAACCTAAACACTAAACTTATAATAAAATAAACCTAAAATAAACAAAAAAATAAAAAATAAACTAAACTAAAAATACCAAAACCTTAACCTAAACCCATCCTCCGCCTGAGCCCTTGACCTCGTGCTCTGGTGATTCACCTTTTCCCCTCTCATTTTTATCTTTCTGGCCACCCTTTGATGGTTGTTTAGTGTGATTCTGGCTGGATTCCTTCTGGAATCGATGGCCACTGGCAACTTTTGTGTTTTACTTGGAGTGATGTTGTGGCTTGGCATCTTCTCGACAGATCCAATGGATACTACTAGGACATCAACTACCTTGGCTTCAACAACTTCAAAATTAATCAAAGACATCCTTACTGGTAAGGATAGCTACTCAGGTGAGTCCCTAGAACTTGTTTCGACTTCTTTTTGAGGCATGATTGTGGTTACATGCACTAATCTGATTGTCGAAAAGCTTATTAAGCTATTTGAATTTACTTTGGCTGGAAAGTTTACTCTTCATAGGCTAAAAAGCATTCGCTCTTTCTTTCAGTGTCTGAAACTTTTAGGTGCTTTTATGATTGGTTTAGCTGATCCCCGCCATATTTTGATTCAGTTAACAAATGATTTGGATTACTCTCATGTTTTTACTCATCATTCTTATTTTGCTTTCAATTGCCAAATGAGGTTGCTAAAATGGATTCCACTATTTGATATTAGAGAAGAATCCCCAATCTTTTCAGTTTGGATTTCTCTTACCAATATGCGAATTCATTTCATTAATCATCAATTGCTTTTTACTGTGGGTGCTTTATTTGGTCAGCTTTTGCAAATTGATCAGGCAACGACTACAAAATCTCGACCTTCTGCGGCTAGAATCCTTGTTGAATTAAACATTACTAAGAAACACCCCAAAGAAATCTGGTTGGGATCTGAAAATTACGGTTATATGTAGAAAGTTGATTTTGAAAATTTCACTATTTTTTGTTCTCATTGTAAATTCCACGGGCATATTAATTGAATGTTTCATTCTACATCCTCACCTAAAAAAGAAAATTCCTATTAAGGAAACTATTGTTCCTAACACTAGGCCGACTACTATTAAATATCAAAAAGTTAATTCAGAAAAAAAAAGGATTCATTGAATGTTTCTAATAAGCTTATTTTACCACTTATTTCTTCTGTGGAATTGAAGTTTTATAATGTGGAAAATAATAATTTCTCTAAACTTTTGGATGATGATTCTTTTTCCTCTAAGTCGATCCCCGCATCCTTACCAATTTTGATTGATGAAAATATAGCTTTAATTGAAAATATTGATGAGGATATCAATGTTATGCGTCATTCGAATTCCATGGAGAATATGGCTTTGGTTTCTCATGATATTCAGTTTGAAAAACTTGACTTTACTTTAGTTCAGGATGATTTATATTCTCAAAAAGATTTGGTTTTGTCTAATAATCTAGGTATTGAAGAAGAAGAGCTTGATGTTCACACTTTCCTTCTTAATAAATCTATTTCAGCTCCTCGCTATACGATGCTCATTTGCCTTTAATAAATTCTAATGGCTTGGAAGAAGGAGAACTCACTTCTATTCAGGAGACTTCCACTAAATCTATGACAAATGTTGCTAAATCCTTCTCGGATGATGATTCTATGAGAAAAGGAAATGGTTTCCAAGTGCTAAAAAGAAAAAAAATGTTAAAAACTTCCCTCCCAAATTGTCCAAAAACACTAGACCTACTGCAGCCTCTCTCTCCTCTCTTAATTAACCTTTTCTTAACCCCTTTTTTTACTTATGTTTAATTTACTTGTTTGAAATGTTAGAGGGATTGGTGCCCTCTCTATTCATAACTATATTAGAAACCTTTGTCGTATTCATAATATTTCTTTACTTATTGTTTTGGAGCCTCTTATTCATGCAAACAAAATTAAACATGTTGCTAGAATGATCAGTTTCAATAAATTTTTCTCTAATGTTAGTAATAAAATTTGGTGTTTTGAATAATTTTGTGGAGGCTTCTATTCTTGATGATTTTCAACAAGTTGTTAATGCTCAAATATCTTATGGTGACTATTGTGTTTTGGGCTCTTTTATCTATGCATCTTATAATAGATCTGTGAGAAATCTTCTTTGGGAAAATTTAAAGAATTTTGCTACCTCTGTCAATAAACCTTGGTTTGTTGGTAGGCATTTTAACACTATTTTATTCTCTTACGGTGGTTGCTCTCCTAAAATTCCTTCCATGGAAAAATTTTCCAATATGATCCTTCATTGCAATTTGATTGATATTGGCTTTAAGGTTTCAAATTTTACTTGGAAAAACTCTAGCCTTTGGCAAAAGTTGGACCAGATTCTTTTTAATACTCATTGGATTACTCAATGGCCTATTACTTCTGTCAATAATTTAAGCAAAACCTTATCAGATCATGCTCCTCTTTTGGTTTCTATTAAACATAACTCTAATAGATTAAAAAATTTCTCTCATTTTAGATTTTAAAACATGTGGATTCAGCATATTAATTTCTTTAATGTCGTGGCTAACAATTGGAAAGCTCCCTTACATCTTGACAATTTGATTTTTGGGATGAATAGAATTTGTTTTAAGTTTAAAAGACTTAAACAAAATCTGGGTTTGTGGAATAAGCATTGGTTTAAAAACCTTTTTGCTAATATCAAAGAAATAGAAAAATTAGTTTGTGATCTTGAAGTCTCTATTATGTCTGGTCCTACTAAGATTAAGGACTTGACTGAAGTGAAAGATAAACTTGTTAATTTTCAAAATATGGAAGAGGCTTATTGGCGCCAAAAATCTACTAGCAAACATATTGCAGATGGTGACATAAATACTAGATATTTCCATGCTTTAGTTAATAAAAAGAAAGCTTTAAATAATATTCAAAAAATTAAAGATGATAATGGAGATTGGATTACAGAGAATAATGATATTAAGGATTCAACCATTAATTACTTTAGAAATGTGCTTAATAAGAGTTGCTATTTCTGAATCACACTTGATTCCTTCTATTATAAATAATAATGACAATGATTTCTTATTATTGTACCTAATGAAGAGGAAATTTTTAAAGTTTTGAATAGCATGAACATAGATTATGTTGCTAGTCTGGAGGGTTTCACTACCTAATTTTTTCAAAAAATTTATTATTAAAATTTTTTGGTTGAGGTTGTTGATATTTTAATGGTAATCCTTTTCCTAGATATTTTTCTAGCACTTCTATTGTTCTCATACCTAAGAAAGATAATCCGGACTATTGGAGTGATGTTAGACCTATTAGTCTTTGCACTTTCTTCAATAATCTGATTTCCAAAATTCTAACCAATAGGCTCAGTCCTTTACTTCATAGGATTATCTCTCTAAAAGAAACTAGTTTTGTTAGAGGTAGATCTATTTCTAATAATATTTTGCTTGCTCAAAAATTAATTCATAATTTGATGCTAAGACTAGAGGTGGCAATATTTTGTTCAAATTAGATATTACCAAAGCTTTTGACAATATCTTTTGGGATTTCCTTATCAATGTTCTAAATTTATTTAGGTTTTATGATAAATTTATCATTCTTATTAAAAAATGTATTAATAATGCCTAGTTTTCAATTTGGTTAATGGGGAAGCCTTGGGCTTCTTTCTTTCTTCCCATGGCCTAAGATAAAGGGATCCTCTAACTCCTACCTTATTTATTATTGCTGTTGAGTACTTATCTAAGAGCATCAATGATCTATTCTTAAACAATGCTAGTATGTATTACAAAACTCTTGGTGGTCTTCCTATTTCTCATTTAAGATTTGCAGATGATTTCATTATTTTTTGCAATGCTTATATTCATCATATCAAGAATCTCAAGATTTTTTTAAATAAATTTGGTAGAGAAAGTGGTATATCTATTAATGATAATAAAAGCTATTTTATTACTTCTTTAAGAATCTCCAATAATAAAATTAATTAAATCCTCCATATCACTGACTTTAAACATCAAGACCTTCCTCTTAAGTACTTGGGTGCTTCTTTAAATGTCCCAAAATGATCCCATCTCTTTTATGAGTTAATTCAAAAAATTTTAAATAAAATTTCTGTTTAGAAATTTCATTTACTTTTCTTTGGTGGTAGGATCACTCTTAAAAGCACTCTCAATTCAATGCCTCATTATTTGATTCAAATTGTTATCCCCACTAATGCTACTCTTATCAGAATTGATTGCTTGCTTAATAAATTTTTTTGGGGATCCAATAATTCTACTAAAAGAATGCATTGGACTTCCTGGCATAAATGTTGTGGTCCCTTGGGTGAAGGTGGTCTCATTTGCAAACGGATTCATGAAGCTATAAATGCCTTCTCTCATAAGCTCTGGTGGAATTTTAGAAAGAATGATAGCCTTTGGGATAATTTTATGATGAAATAATATTTCCAAGGTAAACACCCTCTTATTTGTGCTTATAAATTTGCTGACTCTCTGATTTGGAAAGGCTTTACTCTATTAAATGGGTTGCTGAACCCTTAATATGTTGGGGTATTCAATCCAATTCTTCTTTCTTTTGGCTAGACAATTGGATTGGTAATGGGTCTATTGACTTATTTTTATCTACCCACTCTACTGCAGCTATCAAAGTTAACTCTTTCTGGCATAACAACACTTGGAATGAAAATAAACTTGACAATTATATCCTTATTTCTCTTTTAGATAACTTTATAAATATCCTTATTTTCTCTAACAAACCTGACCAAATTCTCTTTAAGCTTTCTTACAATGGCGATTTTGTTCTTAAAGAGGATTGGAATTTTATTAGAGATAAGCAAAACTCCTCTAATGTTTTCATTAAACTTTGGAACAATATCATTCCCATTTCTTATTAGGTTTTAGCTTGGAGGTTTTTGAATAACTTTATTTTTATGGACATTTTGCTCTGGAATAAAGGGTTTTATTTGCCTTCAAAGTGTTATTGTTTCTTTCATATTGAAAATGTTAATCATGTTTTTGTCAATGGTGCTATTGCTTCTAAATTATGGTTATAGTAAGAAGATTAATTTTATACCAACTACTTTCATGGCTCTCTTTCCATATATGAACTTCTTCAAGTTTATTTCCAAAAAACTATGAAAGGTCATATCATTGTACTAGTTGCTATTATCCTTATCTAATTCATTTGGATGGATAGAAATGATGCTAAATATTGTAGACTTCCTATGAGCCATAAAAGGATCCTAGCTAGAACCAAAGAAAAAAATTTCAAGCTCTGTTTAATGCCAATCTTATTAGTAACATTCATTTTATAGGCTATAAATTTGTGGCTTAAAAATTGGGTATCATTCTGTTTGATGTTGACTCTTATAAAAGAGCTAGGATTATTCATTGGATCAAACCCAAAGAAATTTTGATTAAAGTGAATACTAATGGTTCTATTACTTCGAATAAATATGGATGTGGTGGTATTCTTAGGAATTCTAAAGGTACTGTCATTTGTGTTTTGCCAATCCTTTCAAAGCCTATTATGTTATCTATGTTGAGCTTATGGCTGCCAATGAAACTATTGAAATTTATTTGAATAAAGGTTTCCTCAACATATGGATTGAAGTTGATGAGCTCTTGCTTTTTAACATGCTAAACTCTAATATAACAGGAAATGCTGATTTATTTTTTCTTCTCAATCATACTAAAAATATTCTTTGTCAAGTTTGTTATAAAATTTCTCATATCCTTCGTGAAGGTAATGCTTGTGCTGATTTCTTGAATACTTTAGGTGCTAACTTAACTGGTTTCACTTTAGTTGACAATCAAACTTTATCTAAACTTTTAAGGGTTTGGTCAACTGATAACACTAGATTACCTTATCTCATTTATAATTGGTTTTTTCTATTGGTATTTGATGAGCTATTGCTTTTGGTTCCCCTTTGTTATACCCTCTTTTGATTGTGGCCATTTTCTTATTTTCACTCTTGAGCCTGTGCTGGGTTTTGTTTTTGACCTCTTTCTTTTAGGTTGGCTTGGTGGTTGCTACCTAGTGGTTCCTATTCTTTTTCCTAGGTTGTTTATGTTTTTATAGCCTGGTGGATGCTGTTTTCCTGTCTTGATGATTATTGTTGCTTGGTTGTTTTTGTTTACTTTCATTTGGCTGATGGCTTTTCCTACTATTTTATGTATGGGATTTGCCATATTCTAGGCTGGTTGCTTCCTTAATTGAGTTGGATTTTCTACCGGTGGTTGTTGGGTTGGCTCAAGTGGGTCAAGTTGGATGGGTGGTGTTATGGTTTATCCGATTCGCTGATGGCATCGAGGGACCGCTATGGTGGTCTAAATTGATTTGGCAAGGTGGAGGTTATTTGTTGATAATTATTTCTTCTTTTTTTGAATTGGGTTTTGGTAGTTATTTTTGCTGGTTTGGATTTGTTTCTTTTGGTTCTAGTTTTGGCCTCTTCACTTAATGGTCTTCCTCTCTTGGCTACAACTACATTTGTTTTTGTTGTTATTTTTGGTTGCCTGGTTGATGGCTATTTAGTAGCTATTATTTTTCTTTGGGATCTGCTGACTTGGTTTGGTGTATTGGTGGCTAACTTGGCTATGGTTATGATGCTTACACTCATTGATATTTTTGCTCTTTTTACCGTTGGCTTTGGTGGTGTTCCTGTTGTACTACTGCTGCTCCTGATGGATGGCTTTTAGTTGATCTTACCGATCTTTGCTCCATTTTATTTTTGGCTGGATATTCACCTCAGCTGGATCAAAATTTCTACTACTTTGGTTGGGTTTGGTGGATGTTGTTGTTTGCTTCTACCCTTTTCCTGGTTGTCCTCGGTGGTTTTTGCATGATGGATGTTGTTGGTCTTTTCGCTGATTTGGATTTTCTGCTACTGTGGTGGTTGACTAGGAGGCTATGTTGGCTGAGCTAGGTTGGTTGGATCGGTGGCTATTTTGGCCTTTCTTTCTTGCTCTATTGGTGACATGCTGGTTGGCTTGCTCTTGCTATGGTTCTCCTCTTTTGGTTGCTACTGCTTCCCTTTTTCTAGTTTGGGTGACAACCTTGTTGCCTTTCCTGTTTGCTTATGGAGGACATGAGCTCTTGTATATTTTGTTTTTGGTCTTGGTTTTTTCTGGTTTGTGTTGTTAAGGTCATGATGCTTGCTCCCTTTGATGTTACTATTCCTCTTTGGTGGTGTTTCTACTGTACTATTATTGTCCCTGATGGTTGGTTGATTTTCTGCCTTATTGGGCATATTTATTTTGGTGGCTTTATGGTTGGCTATTATGTCTACTGCTTGGAGGAGTTTGTAGCCTTGTAGGATGATGGACTTGGGATGATGGGCTACAAGCAGTATGGAAATGATCGCCTTGATGTTTCTCTTTCTATATTATTTTGGCTAGTATCACTATATGTAATTGTAACCCTTATTCAGAAGTTTGAATGCTTACATATAGTGTTGCTCCTTAAGAAGATTGTAACTAAGCCCGAGCCTTTTCTTTACTTTTTCTTTGCTTATACTCTTTATGTTTGTTTAATTGTAGTATGTAGATTTCTTTTATAGGTTGGGAGAATCTTGCAAGTGGATCTTGCTGGTATCAAAAGGACCTAGTGGATATTGCTGTTGCGCACATGGATTAGTTGTTGTTGCTGATTTGGTTGTGCTTTTATTTTTGTTATTTTTTTCATAGATTATTGTAATAGTTAGGGGGTTTATCTCTTTAGGACTTATAGTTGCTCTTTGAGCATTAGTTTAGAGATTTACTCCTCTAAGGACTTTGTACTTTTTCTTTGTGGCAATAAAATTCCCCTAATTTTCCTAAAAAAAACTCTTAAACCCTAAACTAACACTAAATTAACCCTACACCCTAAAAAGCTAAAAAGCTAAACCTAAACTAAATAAAACATAAAAATAAAATAAATAAAAAACCTCACCAAAATAATATAAAAAAATATAATAAATTAAAACTAAAACTTAAACCTAAACCTAAAAAAAACTAAAAAAAAATCTAAACTATAATAAATTAAATAAAAACTTAAACTAAACTAAAAAATAAAAAGCTGAAATAAAATAAAAATTAAACCTAAAATAAAAAAAATAAACCTAAAATAAAATAAAATAAAAAACTAAATAAAAATATAAACCTAAAAAATAAACTTAAAAATAAAACCTAAAATAAAAAAAGCTAAACCCTAAACTAAAAAGAAAAAAAAACCTAAACCTAAAATAAAAATAAAATAAACCTAAAACTAAACTTAAATAAACTAAAATAAAAAACCTAAACCTAAACCTAAATAAAATAAAATAAAATAAACTAAAAATAAACATAAACCTAAAGTAAAAAAATAAAACCTAAAAATAAACCTAAAGTAAAAAATCTAAAACCTAAACCTAAAAAAATAAAATAAAAATCTAAACCTACACCTAAAAATTTAAAATAAAGCTGAAACCTAAAAAATAAAATAAAAATAAAACTAAACTAAAAAATATAAATAAATAAAAACAAAAATAAACATAAATAAAAATAAAAAATAAAATAAAATAAAATAAATATAAAATAAGCTAAATAAACCAAATAAACCTAAACATACCAATTTACTTAATTTTAAACAAAATAAAAAAATAAAGAAATAAAAAATAAGTAAAAAATAAAAACCTTAACCATAAACCCTAAACCCTAAAACTAACCATAAATCCTAAACCCTAAATCTACAACCCTAAACCCTAAACCTTAAAACCCTAAACCCAAAACTCTAACCCTAAACCCTAAAACCTAAAATCCTAAATCCTAAACCCTAAACCCTAAACCCTAAAAGCCTAAACCCTAAACCCTAAACCCTAAACCCTAAACCCTAAACACTAAAAACCTAAACCCTAAACCATAAACCCTAAACCTTGAACTCTAAACCCTAAACTAAACCTAAACCCTAAAGGCTAAACACTAAAACCTAAACCCTAACCCTAAACCCTAAACCCTAAAAGCATAAAACATAAAACCCTAAACCCTAAACCCAAACCCTAAACCCTAAACCCCAAACCCTATACCTAAACCTAAAGTAACTAAATAAACTAGAAAATAAACCTAAACCCTAAGAATGGATAAAACCTTGATTGCGGGAACATCATTGTTAACCAGACTCAGTCTAGAACTAACGGTGGAGGTGAAGGCAGAGGCGACAGTTATCATAGTGGTGGTGGGGGATCTGGAGGTGCTGGTGGATGTGAAGGTGGTGGTCAGATCAGTGGTGGTTATGGAAGCGAGAGTAGTGACAGAGGGAAAGATAAGGGATATGATTGTGGATCCTACTAAACCAAAGGTTGGTGTGGTTCTGATGGAAACTAGAGACATTGAAGAACTGTCGATCAAATCTGCTACTTATGGAACTGTTCCTTTACAGTAGAGATTGTTCTAGTTAAGTAGGGCTTTTCATTTGCTCAATGCGAGCTCATTGTTTATTTATGTTGTCGCTTATGTCTTAGAAAACTTGGTGTGTTACTTGGTTGATGAAATCAAAAAGAAGAAATGTTGAATATGAATTTGTTTTCTATTAAAAAAAACCAAAAACCCTAAACTCTAAACTAAAACCTGAACCATAAACCTAAAACCTAAACCCTAAACCCTAAACCATAAACCCTAAACCCTAAACCCAAAAACCTAAACCATAAACCCTAACCCCTAAACCCTAAAAGGCTAAAACCCTAAACCTAAACTAAATAAAACCTAAAAGTAAAATAAATAAATAAAACTTAAACCAAAATAAAATAAAATAAAAAATAAAATAAAACTAAAACCTAAACCAAAACCTAAAAATAAAATAAAATAAAAACAAAAACTAAATTAAAATAAAATAAATAAAAACCTAAATTAAACTAAAAAATGAAATACCTAAATAAAATAAATACTAAACCTAAAATAAAAATAAAATAAACATAAAATAAGATATAATAAAAACTAAATAAATTTCTAAACCAAAAAAATAAACCTAAAAATAAATAAAAAATAAAACCTAAACCCTAAACTAAAAAAAAGAAACCTAAACCTAAAATCAAAATAAAGTAAACCTTAACTAAAAACTGAATGAAAATAAATACAACCAAAATCGAAACCTAAAATAAACTAAACGTAAACCTAAAACCTAACTAAATAAAATAAAATAAAATAAACTAAAAATAAATGAAAACCTAAACAAAAAATAAAACTTAAAAATAAATCTAAAAAGAAAAACCTAAAACTTAAAACTAAAAAAATAAAATAAAAACCTAAACCTAAACCTAAAAGTAAAAAATAAAACCAAACCTAAAAAATAAAATAAAAATAAAACTAAACTAAAAAATAAACCTAAACCTAAAACTAGAAAATAGACTAAAATAAAAACCCTAAACTAAAATAAATAAATTTAGAATAAATAAACTAAAGTAAATAAAAATAAAAATTAAACCTAAATAAAAAATAAAATAAAATTAAATAAATTAAATTAAAAATAAACTAAATAAACATAAACCTACAGGTTTACCTAATTTAAAAAAGAACCATAAACCCTAAATCCTAAACCTATAACCTTAAACCCTAACCATAAACCCTAAACCCTAAAAGCATAAACCCTAAACCCTAAACCTTAAACCATAAACCCAAACCATAAACCCAAACCATAAACCCTAAACCCTAAACCCTAAATCCCAAACCTAAATCTAAAGTAACTAAATAAATTAAAAAATAAACCTAAACCCTAAAACCTAATAAGCCTAAACTTAAGCCTAAACCTTAAGAATGGGAACCTGGTAGGAAGATCAGTCAACCTGCCCGGCCTAGATCGCGTGGTGGCAAGTCGAAATGCTATCGTAGTGGTGGTGGGGGATCTGGAGGCTGGTGTCAATGGATGTGGTGGTCAGAGTAGTGGTGGTTATGGAGGTGGGAAGAATTACAGGTAGCAGGGAGGGAGAGATCGATATGCTTCCGCCACCGAGAGGTCGAGGTTCTGGGAACTAGAAAACCAAGAATGACCTATCTGGTCTACTACTTATGGAATTATGTCTTCATAGTAGAGATGTTTCTAGTTATCTTGGGTTTTTGATTTGTTCTATGCATGCTCATTTTTATTTATGTCGTCACTTGTCTCTTAGAAAATTTGGTGTGTTACTTGGTTGATGAAATCAAAAATAAGAAATGTTGACTCTGAAGTTGTTCCCTGTTAAAAAAAAACCAAAAACCCTAAACCAAAAACCTGAACCATAAACCATAAACCTTAAACCCTAAAAACCCTAAACCCTAAATCAGAAACCCTAAACCCTAAATCAGAAACACTAAACCCTAAAACTTTATACCCTAAACCCTAAACCTTAAACCCTAAACCTAAACCCAAACCCTAAACCTTAAACCCTAAACCCTAAACTAACCCTAAATCCTAAACCCTAAACCCTAAACCCTAAAGCCTAAACCCTAAATCCTAAACACAAAACCCTAAGCTCTAAACCCTAAAACCCTACAACCCTAAACCCTAAACCCTAAAACCCTAAACCGTAAATCCTGAACCCAAACCCTAAACTCTAAACCCTAAACCATAAAACCTACAACTCTAAACTCTAAGCACTAAACCCCAAACCCTGAAACCCTAAACCTATGCTATAAACCTAAAACCTAAATACCGAACCTAAACTAAATAAAACCTAAAAATAAAATAAATAAAGAAACATAAACCTAAATAAAATAAAATAATAAAAATAAAACAAAAACCTAAATTAAAACCTAAACCTAAACCTAAACATAAATCTAAACCTAAGCTTAAAAATAAAATAAAACTAAACTAAAATAAAATAAATAAAAACCAAAACTAAACTACAAGATAAAATGAACTTAAAAAAAAACTTAAATAAAATAAAACCTAAATGTAAAATAAAAATAAAATAAAATATAAACTAAATAAAAACCTAAACTTAAACAATAAACTTATAAATAAAACCTAAACCCTAAACTTAAAAAAACCAAAACCTAAAATAAAAATAAAATAAACCTAAACATAAACTAATAAAAACTAACTTAAAATAAATAAAACTAAACCTAAAAGAAACTAAACCTAAACCTAAACCTAAACTCAATAAAACAAAACAAACTAAAAATAAACCTAAACCTAAACTAAAAAATAAAACCTAAAATAAAAACCTAAAACCTAAACCTAAAAAAATAAAACAAAAACCTAAACCTAAAAATAAAAAATAAAACTTAAACTTAAAATATAAAATAATAATAAAACTAAACCAACAAAATAAACATAAACTTAAACTTAAACCTAAAAAATAAATAAAAAAAAACCTAAACTAAAATAAAAAAGCATAAAATAAATAAACTAAGCTAAATAAAAAATAAACATAAATAAAAATAGAAAATACACTAAATAAACCTAAACCTACCAATTTACTTAATTTAAAAAAAACCTTAAATCCAAAACCCTAAACCCTAAAAACCCTAAACTTAAACCCTAAACCCTAAACCCTAAATTCTTAACCCTAAACTCTAGACCTTAAACACTAAACCCTAAACATACCCTAAACCATAAACCTTAAACCCTAAACTAACCCTAAACCCAAACCCTAAAAGCTAAAAAGCTAAACCTAAACAAAATAAAACCTAAAAGTAAAATAAATAAAAAAACTTATACAAAAAAAGATAAAAAAAAAAATAAAAACATTAACTAAAACCAAAACATAAACCTAAACCTACACCTAAAAAATATAAAAAAAAATAATAAAAACTAAAATAAAATAGAATAAATAAAAAACTGAACAAAATTGAAAAAAAAATCAAAAACCTAAATAAAATAAAAACTAAACCTAAAATAAACTAAAATATACCTAAAAAAAAGAAAAATAAAAAACTAAATTAACCAAAACCTAAAGTTTACATAATTGAAAAAAAAAAATTTAAAACCTAACCATAAACACTAAACCCCAAACCCTAAAACCCTAAACCCTAAACCCTAAAACCTAAACTCTAAATCCTAAACCTTAAACCCTAAAACCTAAACCCTAAAACCTCAACCCTAAAAACCTAAAAACTTAAACCTAAAATAAATAAAATAAATAGAAAAACCTAAACCTAAATAAAATAAAAATACTTAAACCTAAAAACCTAAACCTAAACCTAAACCCTAAACCTAAAAACTTAAACCTAAAAAAACTTATACAAAAAAAGATAAAAATAAAAATAAAAACATTAACTAAAACCAAAACATAAACCTAAACCTACACCTAAAAATATAAAAAAATAATAAAAACTAAAATAAAATAGAATAAATAAAAAACTGAACAAAACTGAAAAAAAAATCAAAAACCTAAATAAAATAAAAACTAAACCTAAAATAAACTAAAATATACCTAAAATAGAAAAAAAAGAAAATAAAAACTAAATTAACCTAAACCTAAAGTTTACATAATTGAAAAAAAAAATTTAAAAACCTAACCATAAACACTAAACCCCAAACCCTAAAACCCTAAACCCTAAACCCTAAAACCTAAACCCTAAATCCTAAACCTTAAACCCTAAAACCTAAACCCTAAAACCTCAACCCTAAAAACCTAAAAACTTAAACCTAAAATAAATAAAATAAATAGAAAAACCTAAACCTAAATAAAATAAAAAAAATAAAAAATAAAAACCTAAACTAAAACCTAAACCTAAATCTAATGCTAAACCAAAACCTAAAAATAAAATAATATAAAAAATAAAAACTAAACTAAAATAAAATAAATAAAAACCTAAACTACACTAAAAATAAAATAAACCTAAAGATAAGAAACCTAAATAACTAAATGTAAAATAGAAAAAATAAATAGAAAAACCTAAACCTAAATAAAAAAATAAATCAAAATAAAATAAAATCGTAAACTAAAACCTAAACCTAAACCTAAAGCTAAACAACAACAACAACCACAAAAAGCCTTTATCCCACTAAGTGGGGTCGGCTACATGAATCCTTCGTCTCCATTATGTCCTATTATGTGTCAAATTCTCATTTAATTCAAGTATACTAAGGTCATTTTATATACATCTTAACCAAGTCTTTTTAGGTCTACGTCTACATTTCTTAACATAAGGCAAATGTAATGCATCTACTCTCCTAACCTGGTCATCGGACGACCGATGCTTTATCTGGACAAACCATCTAAGGCCACTCTCTCTAATCTTATCTACCACAGGGGCTACCCAAACTTTTTCCCGAACATACTTATTTCACATTTTATCTCTAAGAGTAAAGCCACTCATCCACCTGAGCATCCTCATCTCTGTAACACTTAACTTAGTCTTATGCTTCTTTTATTAGCCAACATTCGCACTATAAGTCCTTGTGTCTTACCACCATCTTATAAAATTTTCCCTTAAGTTTAAGTGGAACTTTTCTATTACACAATAGGACAGATGCATTCCTCCACTTCAACCATCCAACTTGAATTCTACTAATAACATCTCTATCTTTCACCATCAGTTTGAACAATAGAGCCTAAATATCTGAATCGCTCACTCTTATTAATGACTTGTTCACCTAATGTCACAACACTACCATTTGTAAATGCCTAGTAAGAACATCCATAACTAAAGAAAAAAAGATAAGGGCTTAAAGCTGATCCTTGATGTAATCTAATTGAAATGAGAAAATATTTTGTCAATCCTCCTTATGTTTGGACACAAGTAACAGCTCTGGTATACATATCCTTAATGACTTGAATATAACAAATATTAACTCCTTTCTGTTCTAGAACTCTCCAAAGAACATCTCTTGAAACTTTATCAAAAGCTTTCCCTAAATCAATAAATATCATATGTAAACCCTCCTTACTTTCTCTATACTTCTCCATCAAACCTATTAACAAATGTATAGCATCCATAGTAGATCTACCTGGCATGAAACCAAACTGATTGTGAGAAACTTGTGTATCACATCGTAACCAATGCTCAATTAATCTCTCCCATAATTTTAATGTATGACACATTAACTTAATTCCTCTATAATTTGCACACTATTGTGCATCACCTTTATTCTTAAATACTGGAATCAACAACCTCTTTCTCCACTCACCCGACATCTTTTTAGTCTTTAAAATAACATTAAAAAGGTTTGTAAGCCAAGAAATTCCTTGACCTCCTAAACATTTCCATTATTCTATTGGAATATCATCAGGTCCTACTGCTTTTCCACATTTCATTTTCTTCAAAGCTTCTAACTTCGATTTACTAATACGATGATAAAATAAAATTTTTTTTTTGTTTAGGTATTAAGGTTGCTAAAATCAATTGTACATTGTGATCCTTCATTGAAAAGTTTATCAAAATATCTCATCCACCTATTTTCAATATCGCTTTCTAAGAAAAGCACTTTATTATCTTCATCCTTAGTATCTCTCACTTGAACTATACATCACATCTTAAATCTTTGTATCATATCTACTTTAGAATCTCTACAAAAGCTAATTTTATATCTTTCCCAATTCTCCAAGCTAAACCAAAACCTAAATATAAAATAATATAAAAAATAAAAACTAAACTAAAATAAAATAAATAAAAACCTAAAATAAACTAAAAAATAAAATAAACCTAAAAATAAGAAACCTAAATAAAATAAAAACTAAACATAAAATAAAAATAAAATAAACCTAAAACAAAATAAAATAAACACTAAATAAAACCTAAACCTAAAAAATAAACCAAAAAAATAAAACCTTAAAGTAAATAACAAAATGAAACCTAAACCATAAACTAAAAAAACTTAAACCAAAAAATAAATAAAATAAAATAAATGTAAACCTAAACTCAAATAAACTAAACTAAAATAAAAAAAAACCTAAACTTAAAACCTAAAATAACCTAAACCTAAACCCAAAACTAAATAAATCAAAATAAATTAAAAATAAATACAATCCTAAATTAAAAAAGAAAACCAAAAAATAAATCTAACCTGAAACCTAAACCAAAAAAAACAAAAAAAAACCTAAACCTAACCCTAAAAATAAAAAATAAAACCTAAACCTTACAATAAAAGTAAAACTAAACTAAAAAATAAACCTAAACCTAAATCTAAACCTAAAAAATAAACTAAAATAAAAATCCTAAACTAAATTAAATAACCCTAAAATAAATAAACTAAAATAAATATAAATTAAAAATAAACCTAAATAAAAATAAAAAAATAAACTAAATTAAATTAAAAATAAACTAAATAAACCTAAACCCTAAACCGTGAAAAATAATAAATAAATAAAATAAAAACCCTAATGCTAAACCCTAAACCCTGAACCCAAAAACTAACCATAAACCCTAAACCCTAAACCTACAACCCTAAACCCTAAAACCCTAAGCCTTAAACCTTAAACCCTAAACAGTAAACCCTAAAACCTATAACCCTAAACCCTAAATTGTGGACATTAAAACCAATACCCTAAACCCTAAACTAACCCTAAACAATATAAAGCTAAAAAACCTAAACCTAAACTAAATAAAACCTCAAAAAAAGTTAAATCAAAATAAAATAAAAAATAAAATAAAATTAAACATAAACTAAAACCTAAACCTAAACCTAAACCTAAACCCAAACCTAAATTGGAACCTAAAAAAAATAAAATAAAAAAGAAAAAATAAACTAAAATAAATAAATAAAAAAAACCTAAACTAAACTAAAAAAAATATAAAACCAAAATAAAATAAACCAAACCTAAAATAAAAATAAAATAAACCTAAAATAAAATAAAATAAAAACTAAATAAAAACCTAGATAAAAATAAAATTAAAATTAAACCTAAGTAAAAATAAATAAAATAAAATAAACTGAAATAAATGAAAATCAAATAAATAAAAATAAAAAATAAACCTACCATAGTTTAAAACCCTAAATATTAAAAAATTAAATCCTAAACCTAAACCCTAAACCATAAACCCTAAACCATAAACTTAACCTAAACCCTAAACTTAAACCTAAACCTTAAACTTAAACTAACTAAATGCTCTAACTCCTAAACCCTAACCCTAAACCTAAACCTAACTTAACCTAACTCTAAACTTTAAACTATACCAAACCCTAAACTTTAATCATAATCTAACTCTAACTAACCCTAACCCAAACTAAATGACTCTAATCTAACCTAACCTCTAACTCCTAAACCTAAATTTAACTAATTTAAATATTAAATAAATCACCTTTAATCTAATCTAATCTATAATCAAACTTAAATCCTAACTTAAATAAATTAAATTTAAACCTAAACTTAACCTTTAACTTAAAACTTAAACGAGAATAAATTTAATCTCCAACTATAATTTAACTTTAATCCGAATAATTTAAATTTAATCGAATCTTAAATAATCTAATTCAACAGAATTTAAAATGACCTAAATCCTAATTTTAACCTAAATCCTTAACTAAATCGAATCGAATCTAATCTTAATCTAATCTCAAATCCTCTAAAGTTTTAACTTAATCCTTAACTATAATCTAATCTAAATCGAATTTAATTAATCTTAAATCCTAAATGACAATTAATTTTCTAATCTTTAATCAATTTTAATCTTAATCTGAAAATCCCGAATTTAATCTAATCTTAATCTTTAATCTTAACCTTTAATCTTAATTTTAATTTAAATTTAAATCTTTAATCTTAATTTTAACTTAATTTTAAATTTAAATCTAACTTTACTCTAATCTTCTACCTGAATTTAATCTATCTTAAATAATCTGAATCTAACTTATTTAAAATTTAAATTTAAATCCTAAACGAATTTAATTAATTAATCTTAACTAATAATTTAACCTAATAACTAATCTAAATTAATCCTAAATATAAATTATAATTAAATCCTTAAACTCTTAACTTTAATTTTAATTTAATTAACTTAATAATTTTAATCCCTAATCAATCCTTTAATTTTAATCTTAATTTTAACTCTAATCTATAACCTAAATTTAAACCTTTAATTTTAACTTAACTCTTAATCTTAATTTTAATCTTTAATTTTAACTTTTTAACCTAATCCCTAACCTAACTCAAATTTCTAACGCTTAACCCTAATCTCTACTCCTTCTAACCTAACCTAATCTCTAACTAACTATAAACCCTAACTTTAACCTTAACCCAAACCCAAACCCATACCCTAAACCTAACCCTATCCCTAACCCTACCCTTTACCTAAATATGTTTCTAGTACTTCTATTATTCTCATACTTAAGAAAATTAATCCAGACTATTAGAGTGATTTTAGACCTATTAGTCTTTACACCTTCTTCAATAAGCTTATTTCCAAAATTTCTACCAAATGTATTTACTACTTAATAGAATTATCTCTCAACCAAATTGGTTTTGTTAGAGGTAGATCCATTTCTGATAATATTTTACTTGCCTAAGAATTAATTCATGATCTTAATGCCAAGACTAAAGGTGGCAACATTCTTTTCAAATTAGATATTACCAAAGCCTTTGATAACATCTCTTGGGATTTCCTTTTCCATATTCTAAATTTATTTGGGTTTTCTGGTAAATTTATTTTTCTTATTACAAATTGTATTAATAATGCATGGTTTCGATTTTGCTTAATGGTGAAGCCTTGGGTTTCTTTCCCTCTTCCCATGGCTTATATCAAGGGGATCCTTTATCTCCTGCTTTATTTATTATTAATGTTGATTACTTATCTAGGAGCATGAATGATTTATTCTTAAACAATCCTAGTATGTACTATAGAACTCTTAGTGGTCTTCATGTTTCCTAAGTTTTTTAGATGATTTCATTATTTTTTCGCAATGCTTCTATTCATCACATCAAGCATCTCAAGTATTTTTTAAATAAATTTGGTAGAGAAAGTGGCCTTTCTATCAATGATAATAAAAGCTATTTTATCACTTCCTCTAGTATCTACAATAATAAAAATCTATCAAATCATGCATATCTCTAATTTTAAACATCAACAGTTACCTCTAAAGTACTTGGGTCCTCTGTTCTTTTAAGGCCCAAAATGTTCCCATCTCTTTGATGAGATAATTCAAAAAATTTCAAATAAAATTTTTATTTGGGATTCCATTTACTTTCCTTTAGTTGTAGGCTCACTATTCTTAAAAGCACTCTTTAACTCAATGCTTTTTTATTTGATTCAAACTATTATCCCCACTAATGCTACACTTATCAGAATTGATCATTTGCTTAACAAAGTTTTTTTGCGGCTCCAATAATTCTACCAAAAGAATGCATTGGACATCTTGACATAAATGTTGTGGTCCTTTGGGAGAAGGTGCTCTTGGTTGCAAGCTTATTCATGAAGCTATCAGTGCCTTCTCTCATAAGCTCTACTGGAATTTTAGATAGAATGATAGCCTTTGGTCTCATTTTATGATGGAAAAATATTACAAAGGAAAACACCCCCATAACTGTGATTATAATGTTGGTGACTCTCTGGTTTGGAAAAGGCTTTGCTCCATTAAATGGGTTACCAAATCATTAATATCTTGGGGTATTCAGTCGGGTTCTTCCATCTTTTGACAAGACAATTAGATTAGCAACGGCTATATTGACACCCTTTTATCTACACACTCTTCTACTGCTATCAAAGTTAATTCCTTTTGGCTTAAAAATAATTGGAATGAACGCAAACTTAAGAATTATATCACTATTTATCTTTTTGACAACTTTAAAAATATCCCCATTTCTTCTAACAAACCTGGCCAAATTCTTTTAAAGCTTTCTAATAATGGTGACTTTGTACTTATTTATTAAAGTTTGGAATAATATCATTCCCATTTCCTATTTGATTTTAGCTTGGAAGATTTTGAATAACTTTATTCTTGTGGAATCTTTGCTCTGGACTAAAGGGTTCTAATTACCTTCAAAGTGTTATTATTGCTTTCATATTGAAAAAGTAAATCATGTTTTTGTTAGTGGAGCTATTGCTTCTAAATTATGGTTTTTGTATAATGATTTATTTAATACCAACTATTTTCAGGGTTCTCTTTCTTTATATCAACTTCTTGAAGTCTATTTCAAAAATATAGTGAAAGGTTAAATTAAAGTTTTAATTGCTATTACCCTTATCTAGTTCATCTGGATGGATAGAAATGATGCTAAATATTATGGTATTCCTATGAACCATAAAAGCATCTGAACTAAAGAAAAATTCATGCTCTTTTTAATGCCAATCTTATTAGTAGTATTCATTTTAGAGGTTATAAATTTGAGGCTAAAAAATTGGGTATCATTCTACCTGAGTTAGACTCTTATAAAAGTGCTAGGATTATCTATTGGGTCAAACCTAAATAATTTAAACAACCTAAACCCTAAACCCTAAGCTAACCCTAAACTCTAAACGCTAAGCTAACCCTAAACCCTAAACCCTACCAATTTTTACTTAATTTAAAAAAAAACCCTAAATCCTAAATACTAAACCGTAAACCCTGAACTTTAAACCCTAAACCCTAAAACCTAAAAAACCCTAAACTAAAACCTAAACCCTGAGCCTAAAATCTAAACCCTAAACCCTAAACCCTAACCCTAAACCTACAACCCTAAACCTTAAAACTCCAAAGCCAAAACCCTAAACCCTAAACCCTAAACACTAATCTCTAAACCCTAAACCCTAAAAACCCTAAACCCTAAAGCTTAAATGCTAAACCCTAAACCCTAAACCCTAAACCCTAATGTTAAACTACAAACCCTAAAACCCTAAACCTTAAAACTCTAAATCTTAAACCCTAAACCCTAAACCCTAAGAACTTAAAAACCTAAACCTAAAAAATAAAATAAAAATAAAACTAAACTAAAAATTAAACCTTAACCTAATAAATAAACTGAAATAAAAAACCTAAACTAAAATAAATAAATATAAAATAAATAAACTAAACTAAATAAAATTAAAATGAAAAACCAAAATTAAAATAAAAAATAAAATAAACTAAATTAAATAAAAAATAAACTAAGTTAACTAAATAAACCTAAACCTACTGGTTTACTTAATTTTTGTTTCTAAAAAAAATAACCATAAATCCTAAATCTTAAACCCTAAACACAAAACCTAAAACCTTAAAATTAACCCTAAACCTATAATACTAAACCTACAACCCTAAAATTTAAACCTAAACCTATAATACTAAACCTACAACCCTAAAACCTAAAAATCTTAACTCTTAAACCTAAACCTAAACCCTAAACCCTAACCTAAACTATAAACTAAACTATAAACTCCTAACCCTAAACCTTAAACTCTAAACACAACCTAAACTTAAACCCTAAACTATAAACCCAACTAAACCCTAATCATAATCCTAATCTAACCTAAACTAACTCCTAAACCCTAAACCTAAACTATAAACTCCCACCCTAAACACTAAACTGTATAAACTAAAACACTAAACACTAAACCTTAAACCCTAAAGCCTAAAGCCTAAACCCTAAAACCTACAACCCTAAATCCTAAACCATGAACCCCAAACCCTAAACCCTATACCCTAAACCCTAATCCCTAAACCTAAAAACCTGAAAACCTAAACTTAAACTAAATAAAACCTAAAAAAAAATAAATAAAAAAACCTAAACCTAAATAAAATAAAAAATAAAATAAAATAAAAACCTAAACTAAAACCTAAACCTAAACCTAAACCCAAACATAACCTTGAACTTAAAAATAAAATAAAATAAAAGAAAAAAAAATTAAGCTAAAATAAAATAACTAAAAACCTAAACTAAAAAATATAATAAACCTAAAAATAAAAAAACCTTAATAAAATAAAAATTAAATGAAAAATAAAACTAAAATAAATAAAATAAAAATAAAAACTAAATAAAAACCTAAACCTAAAATATAAACCTAAAAATAAAACCTAAAAATGAATAAAAATTTAAACCTAAACTTTGAAATAAAAAAAACTTAAACCTAAAATAAATAAAATAAAATAACCCTAAACCTAAACTAAAATAAATAAAACTTATATATAAACCTAAACTAAAAAAATAAACCTAAAATAAAAACATAAAACCTAAACCTAAAAGAATAAAATAAAAACCTAAACCTAAAAATTAAAAATAAAACCTAATCCTCAAAAATAAAATAAAATTATAACTAAACTAAAAAGTAATCCTAAACCTAAACCTAAAAAATAAACAAAAATAAAAATCATAAACTAAAATAATAAACCTAAATAAATAAACTAATCTAAATAAAAATAAAAATAAACCTAAATAAAAATAAAAATAAGATAAACTAAAATAAATAAAAAATAAACTAAATAAACATAAACCTACCATTTTATTTAATTTAAAAAGAAGAAATAAATAAATAAATAAACCCTAACCCTATACCCAAAAAACTTAAAACCAACCCTAAAACCTAAACCCTAAGACCCTAAACCTTAAACCCTAAACCCGAAACCCTAAACCAACAACCTTAAAACCTACAACTCTAAACCCTAAACCCTAAACCTCAAACACTAAATCCTAAACCCTAAACTTTGAAAACCTAAAAGCCTAAACCTAAACTAAATAAAACCTAAAAATAAAATAAATAAAAAACCTAAACCTAAATAAAATAAAAAATAAAATAAAATAAAAACCATAACTAAAACCTAAACCTAAACCTGAACCTAAACCTAAAAATAAATAAAATAAAAAATAAAAATTAAACTAAAATAAAATAAATAAAAACTTAAACTAAATTGAAAAATAAAATAAGCATAAAAATAAAATAAACCTAAATAAAATCAAACCTAAATGTAAAATAAAAATAAACTAAAATAAAAACTAAATAAAAAAGTAAACCATAAAAATAAACCTAAAAATAAATAAATAAATAAAACCTATACCCCAAACTTAAAAAAAAACTTAAACATAAATAAACAAAATAAACCTAAACCTAAACTAAAATAAATAAAACCTAAAATAAACTAAACCTAAACCCTAAACTAAATAAAATAAAATAAACTAAAAATAAACCTAAACCTAAACTAAAAAAATAAAACCTAAAATAAACCTAAAATAAAACCTAAACCTAAACCTACAAAAAATAAATAAAATAAAACATAAACCTAAACATAAATAAAACCTAAACCCTAAACCTAATAATAAATAATAAAACCTAAACCTAAAAAATAAAATAAAAATAAAACTAAACTAAAAAAGAAACATAAACCTAAACCTAAACCTAAAAAAAACCTAAACTAGAATAAATAAACATAAAATAAATAAACTAAACTAAATAAACTAAATAAACCTAAACTTATAGATTTCTTTAATTTTTTTAAATTAAGGAAACATAAACCTAAACTTAAACCTAAAAAAAAACCTAAACTAAAATAAATAAACATAAAATAAATAAACTAAACTAAATAAACTTAATAAACCTAAACCTATAGATTTCCTTAATTTTTTTAAATTAAAAAACCCTAAACCCTAAACATTAAATCCGAAACACTAAACCTCGAACCCTAAATCTACAATCCTAAACCCTAAACCCTAAACCATAAACCCTAAACCCTAAACCATAAATCCTAAACCCTAAACTCTAACCCTAACCCTAAACCCTAAACCCAAAACTTTAAACCCTAAATCCTAAAACCCTAAACCTTAAGCTATAACTAACCACTAACCCTAAACCCTGAAGCCTATACTTCAAATCCTAAAACCCTAAAACCTTATCTAACCCTAAACCGTAAACCCAAACCTAATAAAACAAAATAAATAAAATAAAACTAATAAACTAAATAATAATACCTAAATAAAAAATAAAACTAACTAAATATATAAATAAAACTAATAATAAACCCAAAAAAACTAAAACAAAAAATCTAATTAATACTAATAATAATAACTAAAACCTAATAAACTAACTAAAGCCATAAAACCCTAAAAAATAAACTAAACTAAAAAATAAAATAATAATAATAATAATAATAATAATAATAATAATAAACAAATAAATAATAAAACTAATCCCTAAACTAATAAAACTAAACTAATAAAACCCAATAATAACTAATCTAAAAACTAAAATTAAACAAAATTAAAAACCCAAAACCCCTAAACTAATAAACTAAACTAAAATTGAACCCCAAAAACTTAATAAAAACTAACTAAACTAAGAATAACTAATAAACTAAAAACTAATCAAATAAAACTAATAAAACCCAAAACTAAAAATAGATCTTAAACTAATAACTAAAGAATAACTAAACTATAAACCTTACTAAAACTAATAAAATCACCATATACTAAAACTAAATAAAAACCCAAAACTAAAAATAAACTGAAAAACTCTAAACCATAATAACCCCAATAAATCAAAATAAACACTAAACCTAAAACCAAATAAACCCCAAAATAAGAATAAATAACTAAAATAATAATAATAATAATAATAATCTAAATTAATAATCCTAAACCATAAAAAAACTAATAACTAATGAATAAACACTAAACTAAAACCTAAACCCTAAACTAAAAAAAACCTAAACCTAAAAAAAAAAATTGAACCTAAACCTACACTAAAATAACCTAAACCAAATAATTAATAGCTAAACCTAAACCTAAAATAAACAAAACCTAAACCTAAACTAAATATAATAAAATAAACTAAAAATAAACCTAAACCTAAACTAAAAAATAAAACCTAAAAATAAACATAAAATAAAAACTAAAGACCTAAACCTAAAAAATTAAAATAAAAACATAAACCTAAACCTAAAAATAAATAAAAAGCCTAAACCTAAAAATAAATAAAAAACCTAAACCTAAAAAATAAAATAAAAATAAAACTAAACTAAAAAATAAACAGAAAGCTAAACCTAAATCAAAAAAATAAACTAAAATAAAAAACCTAAATTAAACTAAATAAACATACAAATAAATAAACTAAACAAAATAAAAAATAAACCTAAATAAAATAAAATAAAATAAATTAAAATAAATTAAAATAAATAAATAATAAACTAAATAAACTTAAGCTACTAACTTAATTTTTTTAAAAAACCTTAACACCCTAAACCCTAAACCCTAAACCCTAAATCTTAAACCCTGCCTCAAACCCTAAAATTAATCCTTAACCCTAAACTCTAAACTTACAACCCTAAACCCTAAACCCTAAAACCCTATACCCTAAACCTAAACCATAAACCCTAAATCAGAATAAATAAAATAAAATAAAATAAAAAAAAAATAACCCAAAACCCAAAATCGTAAAACTAACCATAAACCCTAAACCTAAAACCCTAAACCCTAAACCCAAAAACCCAAAACCGTAAACCCTAAACCCTAAACTGTAAACCATAAACCCTAAATCCTAAAACCTAAAAACCAAAAATCCTAAACCTAAACTAAATAAAACCTAAATTAAAATTAATAAATAAACTTAAACCTAAGTAAATAAATAAAATAAAATAAATGAAAACCTAAACTAAAACCTAAACCTAAACATAAACCTACCTAAAAAATATACTAAAAAAAAATTAAAACTAAACTAAAATAAAGTAGATAAAAACCTAAATTAAACTAAAAAATTAATAAACCTAAAAAATGAAAAACCTAAATAAAATAAAATCCAAACATAAATAAAAAAAAATAAACCTAAAAATAATAAAAATTAAACTAAATAAAAAGCTAAACCTAAAAAATAAACCTAAAATAAAAGTTAAAAGAAATAAAAAATAATATCTAAACCCTAAAATAAAAAAAACTAAACCTAAAATAAACAAAATAAAATAAACCTAAACCTAAACTAAAATAAACTAAATTAAAATAAATAAAACCTAAACTTAAACCTAAACCTAAAATAAACTGAGCCTAAGCCTTAAACTAAACAAAATAAAATAAACTAAAAATGAACATAATCCTAAACTAAAAAATAAAACCTAAAAATAAACCTAAAATAAAAACCTAAAACATAAACCTAAAAATAAAAAATAAAAACTTAAACCAAAACCTAAAAATAAAAAATAAAACTAAACTAAAAAATAAATATAAACCTAAACCTAATCCTAAAAATAAACTAAATCAAAAAAATCTAAACTAATATAAATAAACTTAAAATAAAAAACTAAACTAAATAAAAATAATAAACCTAAATAAAAATAAAAAATAAAATAAAATAAAGTAAATAAAAAATAAACTAAATAAACCTAAACCTATGAGTTTACTTAATCTTAAAAAAAAACTCGAAACCCTATACCCTAAAACTAACCCTAAACCATAAACCCTCAAACTATTACCAAAATCTTAAACCCTAAAACCTAAACTTTAAACCCTAAACCCGACACCCTAAAACCCAAAACCTGACACCCTAAAACCCTATATCTTACACTCTAATCTAACCCTATACCCTGAACCCTAAAACCTAAAAACCCTACACCCAAAAGCATAAAGCCTAAACCTTAAACTAACTCTAAACCCTAAGTTAATCCTAAACCCTAAACCCTAACCCGTAAACCTTGAACACTAAACCCTAAACCCTAAATCTTAATCCCTAACCCTAAACCCTAAACCCTAAAACCATAAACCCAAATCAAAAAAATAAACTAAAATAAAAAACCTAAATTAAACTAAATAAATATACAATAAATAAACTAAACAAAATAAAAAATAAACCTAAATAAAAATAAAATAAAATAAATTAAAATAAATTAAAATAAATAAATAATAAACTAAATAAACTTAAGCCTACCAGTTTACTTAATTTTTTTAAAAAAAAACCTTTAAGCACTATACCCTAAACCCTAAACCCTAAACCCTAAATCTTAAACCCCAAGCCTCAAACCCTAAAATTAATCCTTAACCCTAAACTCTAAACTTACAACCCTAAACCCTAAACCCTAAAAAACCCTATACCCTAAACCTTAAACCATAAACACTAAACTGTAAATAAATAAAATAAAATAAAATAAAATAAAAAAACTCTAACCCAAAACTCAAAATCGTAAAACTAACCATAAACCCTAAATCTAAAACCCTAAACCCTAAACCCAAAAACCCAAAACTGCAAACCCTAAACCCTAAACTGTAAACCATAAACCCTAAATCCTAAAACCTAAAAACCAAAAATCCTAAACCTAAACTAAATAAAACCTAAATTAAAATTAATAAATAAACTTAAACCTAAGTAAATAAATAAAATAAAATAAATGAAAACCTAAACTAAAACCTAAACCTAAACATAAACCTAAACCTAAAAATATACTAAAATAAAAAATTAAAACTAAACTAAAATAAAGTAGATAAAAACCTAAATTAAACTAAAAAATTAATAAACCTAAAAAATGAAAAACCTAAATAAAATAAAATCCAAACATAAATAAAAAAAAAATAAACCTAAAAATAATAAAAATTAAACTAAATAAAAAGCTAAACCTAAAAAATAAACCTAAAAATAAAAGTTAAAAAGAAATAAAAAATAATATCTAAACCCTAAAATAAAAAAAAAACTAAACCTAAAATAAACAAAATAAAATAAACCTAAACCAAAACTAAAATAAACTAAATTAAAATAAATAAAACCTAAACTTAAACCTAAACCTAAAATAAACTGAGCCTAAGCCTTAAACTAAACAAAATCAAATAAACTAAAATGAACATAATCCTAAACTAAAAAATAAAACCTAAAAATAAACCTAAATAAAAAACCTAAAACATAAACCTAAAATAAAAAATAAAAACTTAAACCTAAACCTAAAAATAAAAAATAAAACTAAACTAAAAAATAATTAAAAACCTAAACCTAAACAAAAAATAAACTAAATAAAAAAAATCTAAACTAATATAAATAAACTTAAAATAAATAAACTAAACTAAATAAAAAAACAAACCTAAATAAAAATAAAAAATAAAATAAAATAAAGTAAATAAAAAATAAACTAAATAAACCTAAACCTATGAGTTTACTTAATCTTAAAAAAAAACTCGAAACCCTATACCCTAAAACTAACCCTAAACCATAAACCCTGAAACTATTACCAAAATCTTAAACCCTAAAACCTAAACCTTAAACCCTAAACCCGACACCCTAAAACCCAAAACCTGACACCCTAAAACCCTATATCTTACACTCTAATCTAACCCTATACCCTGAACCCTAAAACCTAAAACCCTACACAAAAAAAGCATAAAGCCTAAACCCTAAACTAACCCTAAACCCTAAGCTAATCCTAAACCCTAAACCCTAACCCAGAAACCTTGAACACTAAACCCTAAACCCTAAATCTTAATCCCTAACCCTAAACCCTAAACCTAAAACCATAAACCCAAATCAAAAAATAAACTAAAATAAAACCTAAATTAAACTAAATAAATATACAATAAATAAACTAAAAAAATAAAAAAAATAAACCTAAATAAAAATAAATTAAATTAAATTAAAATAAATAAATAATAAACTAAATAAACTTAAGACTCTTTACTTAATTTTTTAAAACCTTTAAGCTATACCCTAAACCCTAAACCCTAAACCCTAAATCTTAAACCCCAAGCCTCAAACCCTAAAATTAATCCTTAACCCTAAACTCTAAACTTACAACCCTAAAACCTAAACCCTAAAAAACCCTATACCCTAAACCTTAAACCATAAACCCTAAACTGTAAATAAATAAAATAAAATAAAATAAAATAAAAAAACTCTAACCCATAACCCAAAATCGTAAAACTAACCATAAACCCTAAACCTAAAACCCTAAACCCTAAACCCAAAAACCCAAAACTGCAAACCCTAAACCCTAAACTGTAAACCATAAACCCTAAATCCTAAAACCTAAAAAAAAAAAAATCCTAAACCTAAACTAAATAAAACCTAAATTAAAATAAATAAATAAACTTAAACCTAAGTAAATAAATAAAATAAAATAAATGAAAACCTAAACTAAAACCTAAACCTAAACATAAACCTAAACCTAAAAATATACTAAAAAAAAAATTAAAACTAAACTAAAATAAAGTAGATAAAAACCTAAATTAAACTAAAAAATTAATAAAAAAAATGAAAACCTAAATAAAATAAAATCCAAACATAAATAAAAAAAAAAAAATAAACCTAAAATAATAAAAAATTAAACTAAATAAAAGCTAAACCTACAAAATAAACCTAAAATAAAAGTTAAAAGAAATAAAAAATAATATCTAAACCCTAAAATAAAAAAAAACTAAACCTAAAATAAACAAAATAAAATAAACCTAAACCAAAACTAAAATAAACTAAATTAAAATAAATAAAACCTAAACTTAAACCTAAACCTAAAATAAACCGATAAGCCTTAAACTAAACAAAATAAAATAAACTAAAAATGAACATAATCCTAAACTAAAAAATAAAACCTAAAAATAAACCTAAAATAAAAACCTAAAACATAAACCTAAAAATAAAAAATAAAAACTTAAACCAAAACCTAAAAATAAAAAATAAAAATAAACTAAAAAATAAATATAAACCTAAACCTAAACCTAAAATAAACTAAATCAAAAAAATCTAAACTAATATAAATAAACTTAAAATAAATAAACTAAACTAAATAAAAATAATAAACCTAAATAAAAATAAAAAATAAAATAAAATAAAATAAATAAAATAAACTAAATAAACCTAAACCTACGAGTTTACTTAATCTTAAAAAAAATCCTAAACCCTATACCCTAAAACTAACCCTAAACCATAAACCCTGAAACTATAACCAAAATCTTAAACCCTAAACCCTAAACCTTAAACCCTAAACCCGACACCCTAAAACCCAAAACCCGACACCCTAAAACCCTATATCATACACTCTAATCTAACCCTATACCCTGAACCCTAAAACCTAAAAACCCTACACCCAAAAGCATAAAGCCTAAACCTTAAACTAACTCTATACCCTAAGTTAATCCTAAACCCTAAACCCTAACCCGTAAACCTTGAACACTAAACCCTAAACCCTAAATCTTAATCCCTAACCCTAAACCCTAAACCCTAAAACAATAAACCCAAAAATCTTTAACCCTAAACCCTAAACCCTAAACCATAAACCCTAAAAACCTAAATACCTAAAAACCTAAACCTAAAGAAAATAAATCCTAAAAATAAAATAAATAAAAAAAATAAAACCTAAATAAAATAAAAAAATAAAAAAAATTAAAAGCTAAATTAAATCCTAAAAATAAGCTAAAATAAAAAAATAAAAATAAACTAAAATAAAATATGTAAAAACCTAAACTAAACTAAAAAAATAAAATAAACCTAAGAAGAAAAAAACTAAATAAAATTAACCTATAATAAAATAAAATAGAAACTTAATGAAAACCTAAACCTAAAAAATAAACCTAAAAATAAAACCCAAAAATAAATTAAAAATATAACCTAAACCCTAAACTAAAAAAAAATGTAAACCTAAAATAAAAAAATAAGAAAAACCTAAACCTAAACTAAAATAAATTAAACTAAAATAGATAAAACTTAATCCTAAACCTAAAATAAATAAAACCTAAACCTAAACCTAAAATGAAGTAAACTTAAACCCTAAACAGAATAAAATAAAATAAACTAAAAATAAACCGAATCCTAAATATAAAATAAAACTTAAAATTAAACCTAAAAATAAAAACCTAAAACCTAAATGTAAAAAGTAAAAATAAAAATAAAAATCTAAACTTAAAACTAAAAATAAAAAATAAAACCTAAACCTAAAATATAAAATAAAAAAAAACTCAACTTAAAAACAAACTTAAACTTAAACCTAAACATAAAAAATCAACTAAAATAAAAAACCTAGACTAAAATAAATAAACCTAAAATAAATAAACTAAATTAAGTAGAAATAAAAAGTAATCATAAATATAAATAAAAAATAAACTAAATAAACAAAATAAACCTAAACTTATCAATTTACTTAATTTTAAAAAAATCCTTAAACCCTAAATCCAATACCCTAAACTCTAAACCATAAACCTACAACCCTAAACCCTAAACTGTAACCCTAAACCATAAAAACTAAAAGCATAAACCCTAGAACTCTAAGCCCTAAACCCTAAACCATAAAACCCAAACCCTAAACCCTAACCCTAAACCCTAAACCCTAAACACCAAACCTTAAACCTAAACATAAAGTAACTAAATAAATTAAAAATTAAACCTAAACCCTAAAACCTAATAAACTTAAACCCTAAGAATGGGCAGAACCTTGACAGCAGGAACATCATTATCAACCAAGCTCAGTCTAGATCTAGTAGTGGAGGCGTAAACAGAGGAGGTGGTTATCGCAGTGGTGGTGGGGGATTTGGAGGTGCACGTGGATATGGAGGTCACGGTCGGAGAAGTGGTGGTTATCGAGGTGGGAGTAGCGATTGAGGTCTTAGTCATGGTGGTGGTAGAGGGATATGATGGTGGATCCCGCTACTTGAGAGGCTGGGGTGGTTCTGATGGGAATTGGAGAACCTAATGAACGGTTGATCCAATATGCTACTTACAGAACTATCTTTATAGTAAAGACGGTTCTAGTTATCTAGGGTTTTTGATTTGCTCTATGTGTGCTCATTTTTTATCTATGTCATCACTTGTGTCTTAGAAACCTTGGTGTGTTACTTAGTTGATGAAATTGAAATGAAGAAATGTTGAATGTGAATTTATTCTCTATTAAAAAAACTAAAAACCCTAAACCCAAAACTAAAACCTGAACACTAATCCTAAAACCTAAACCCTAAACCCTAAAAACACTAAACCCTAAACCATAAACCCTAAACCCTAAAACTCTAAACCATAAACCCTAAAACCTAAACCATAAACTCTAAACCGTAAACCCTGAACCTTGAAAAGCTAAAAACATAAACCTAAACTAAGTAAAACCTAAAAATAAAATAAATAATAAAACCTAAACTAAAATAAAATAAAATAAAAAGATAAAGATAAACCTAAACCTAAAAAAGAAAACAAAATTAAAAACAAAAATAAACTAAAACAAAATAAATAAAAAGCTAAACTAAATTAAGAAAATAAAAACCTAAATAAAATAAAAACTAAACCTAAAATAAAAAAATAAACCTAAAATAAAATAAAATAAAAAGTAAATAAAAACCTAAACCTAAAAAAAACCAAAAAATTGAACCTAAAAATAAATAAAAAATAAAACCTAAAGCCTAAACTAAAAAAAACCTAAACCTAAAATAAAAATAAAATAGACCTAAACCTAAACTAAAATAAATAAAACTTAAACCTAAAGGAAATAAAATAAAATAAACTAAAAATAAACTTAAACCTAAACAAAAAAAATAAAAGCTAAAAATAAACCTAAAATAAAAACCTAAAAGCTAAACCTCAAAAAATAAAATTAAAACCTAAACCTAAACCTAAAAATAAAAAATAAAAACTAAACCTAAAAAATAAAATGAAAATAAAACTAAATTAAAAAATAGAGTTAAACATAAACCCAAACCTAAAAAATAAACTAAAATAAATAGCCTGAATTAAAATAAATAAACCTAAAATAAGTAAACTAAACTAAATATAAATATAAATAAACATAAATAAAAATAAATAAATAAAAAATAAATTAAATAAACTAAATAAACCTAAACCTACTAGTTTACTTAATTTAACTAAAATAAAAAATAAAAAAATAAAAATAATAAAAAAACCCTAACCCTAAACCCTAAGGCCTAAACACTAAACCCTAAACCCTAAACCCTAAACCCTAAAACCTACAACCCTAAACCCTAAAACCTAAACCCCAAACCCCAAACCCTAAACCCTAAACCTTAAACCCTAAACCATAAACCCTAAACTAAAACAAAAACCTAAATCTAAACTAAATAAAACCTAAAAATAAAATAAATACCAAAACCTAAACCTAAATAACATGAAAAAATAAAATAAAAGAAAACCTCAACTAAAAACTAAACTTAAACCTAAACCTAAACCTAAACCTTAAACCCTCAATCCTAAATGCAAAACCCTAAACCTTAAACCCTAAAACTAACCCTAAACCTTAAACCATAAACCCTAAACCCTAAACCATAAATGCTAAACCATAAACCCTAAACCCTAAACCCTAGACACTAAACCCTAAACCCTAACCCTAACCCTAGGCCAGAAACCCTAAGCCCTACACCCTAAAACCCCAAACCTTAAACTCTAAACTAACTCTAAACCCTAAAGTCTAAAACCTAGAAACCCTAAATCCTAATCCTTAACCTTAAACCCTAAACGTTTAAACCTAAAAACATTAAACCCTAACTCCTAAACCTTAAACTATCCCTAAACTCATGCTAACCCTAAACCCTAAGATAACCTTAAACCTTAAATACTAAAAACAAAACCCTAAACCCTAAACCCTAAACCCTAAACCCTAAAATCTTAAAACCCTAAACCCTAAACTCAAAAAACTTAAAAACCTAAAACCTAAAGCAAAACTAAATAAAACATAAAAATAAAATAAAGAAAAAAACTTAAACTTAAATAAAATAAAATAAAAATCTAAAATAAAATTTTAACCTAAACCTAAAAATAAAATAAAATAAGAAAATAAAAATAGACTAAATTAAAATAAATAAGAGCCTAAACTAAACTATAAAGTAAAATAAACCTAAGAATAAAAAACTAAATGCAAAATAAAAATAAAAATAAAATTAAAAAAAATAAAAAGTATAGGTAATATAAAAATAAAATTAACCTAAAATAAAATAAAATAAAAACTAAATAAAAACCTAAACCTAAAAAATAAACCAAAAAATAGAACCTAAAAATAAATAAAAAATAAAACCTAAACCCTAAACTAAAAACAATCTAAACCTAAACCCAAACCTAAACTAAAATAAATAAAACCTAAAGCTAAACATAAAATAAACTAAACCTAAACCTAAACCTAAATAAAATAAAATAAAATAAAAATAAACATAAACTTAAACTAAAAAGTAAAACCTAAAAATAAACCTAAAATAAAAAATAAAACCTAAACCTAAAAAATTAAATAGAAAAATAACTAAACTAAGAAATAAACCTAAACCTAAACCTAAAAAATAAACAAAAATAAAAAGCCTATTCTAAAATAAATAAACCTAAAATAAATAAATTGAACTATATGAAAATAAAAATAAAATATATTAAAATAAGTAAAAAATAAACTAAATAAACTAATTAAATCTAAACCTACCAATTTACTTAATTTCAAAAAAAATAAAAAAAATAAAAAAATAAAATTAATAAACAAAAATTCCAACTCTAAACCCTAAAACTAATCTTACAGCCAAAACCTACAACCCTAAACTCTAAACCCTAAAACCTCAAACCCTAAACCTAAACTCTAAAACCTAAAACCCTAAACCCTAAAACCTACAACCCTAAACCCTAAACCCTAAATCCCAAACCCTAAACCCTAAAGCCAAAATCCTAAACCATAAACCCTAAAGCCAAAAACCTAAAAACCTAAACCTAAACTATATAAAACCTAAAAATAAAATAAATAACAAAACTTAAACCTAAGTAAAATAAAATAAAATAAAATAAGAACTCAACTAAACCAAACCTAAACCCATACCTAAACCTAAATTAAACCTAAACCCTACACCCTAAACTCAACTCAACCCTAAACCTAAACTAAACCCTAAACATTATACCCTAAACCCTAAAAACCTAAAAACCTAAACCTAAACTATATAAAACCTAAAAATAAAATAAATAACAAAACTTAAACCTAAGTAAAATAAAATAAAAATAAAATAAGAACTTCAACTAAAACCAAAACCTAAACCCATACCTAAACCTAAATCCTAAACCCTAAACCCTAAAACCTAAAACCCTACACCCTAAACTCTGAACCCCAAACCCTAAACCCTAAACCCTAAACCCTAAACATTATACCCTAAACCCTAAAAACCTAAACCTAAACTAAAAAAACCTTAAAAATAAAATAAATAAATAAAACTAGACCCAAATAAAATAAGAAAATTTAAAATTAAATAAAATCCTAAACTAAAACTTAAACCTAAACCTAAACCTAAACCTAAATCTAAACCTAAACCTAAAAATAAAATAAAATAAAAATACTAAACTAAAATAAAATTAAATAAAAAACTTTGATTAAAATAATAAATAAAATAAACTTAAAAATAAAAAACCTAAATAGAATAAAACCCAAATATAAAATATAAATAATAATAATAAACCTAAAATAAAATAAAGTAAAAAATAAATAAAAACCTAAACCTAAAAAATAAAGAAAAGAATAAAACATAAAAATAATCAAAAAAATACATAAACCCTAAACTAAAAAAGAAAAATCTAAACCTAAACTAAAAAAAATAAAACCTCAACCTAAACCTAAAATAAACTAAACTTAAACCCTAAACTAAATAAAATAAAATAAACTAAAAAGAAACCTAAACATAAACAAAAAAAATAAAACCTTAAAATATACCTAAAATAAAAACCTAAAACCAAAAACCTAAAACCTAAACCTAAAAAATAAATAAAAATAAAACTAAACTAAAAAATAAACATAAACTTAAACCTAAAAAATAAGCTAAAATAAAAAACCTTAACTAAAATAAGTAAACTTAAAATAAATAAACTAAAGTAAATAAAAATAAAAAATAAACCTATAAAAAATAAAAAATAAAATAAAATAAAAAATAAATAAACCTAAACCTACTAGTTTACTTAATTTTTTTTTAAAACTCTAAACCCTAAATCGTAAATACTAAATCCTAACCCCTAAACCTTAAACCCTAAACCATAAAACTAACCCTAAACCCTAACCCTAAACCTACAACCCTAATCTAACAATCGAAAACCCTAAAAAAGCCTAAACCCTAAACCCTAAACCCTAAGCCCTAAACACTAACCCTAGCCCGAAAGCCTAAAACTTAAACCCAAAACTCTAAACTCTAAACTAATCATAAGCCTAAAACCCAAACTCAAAACCCAAAACCCTAATCCTAATAATTTGAAAAAAAAAAAAACCTCCTGAGAACCTGATCTCTCTGCGGCGCTCTCTGGTGATTGCATTTTTCCTTCGATCTGATTCCTTTTTCCTAGCAATCTGGTCAATTTTCTACCATTTTGGATCAGCTCTTTGTTATTTTGCCTCTATTTGGAGACGTGTGTGATGCTCCCGTGGTCTTGTTGATGGTTGCGGTTCATTTGGCTGCGCAGCCGAGCATTTTCTCCATGGAGGTGGCAACTAGGGTATCTGATTCAACATGTTTTATGGAACTGCAAGCTCTTTCTGCTTTACCTGCAGTAAAATCATTCAAGGATGCTCTCTCTGGTATGAGCCTTGCCCTATCTGATTTCTTGAATTTGATATTGACCTTGTTTCGTGGTATCCCAGCGGTTATGTGCACGAATAATGATGTTGAGAAGCTAGCCAAGCCTTATGAATTCACTTTAGTTGGTAAATTTACTTTACGGCTACATAATCTAGATAATATCTGATCTTTTTTCATAATCTCAAGCTCCCTAGTGCTTTTTTGATTGGTTTGATTGATCCAAGGCATGTTTTAATTCAGCTTACGAATGATCTAGATTATTTGAGGGTTTTCTCATGACATTCTTATTTTGTTTTCAATTGTCAAATGGATCTTTTAAAGTGGTCTCCCCTTTTTGATAAAAAAAGGAATCTTTGATTATTCCTGGTTGGTTGGCTCTTCCTAACATGAGAATTCACTATGTTACACATCAAGTTCTTTTTGCTGTTGGGGCTCTTTTTGGCCAGCCTCTTCAAATTGATCAGGCCACCATTGTAAGATCCCGGCCTTCTGTTGCTCACATTTTGGTGGAAATTGATATATCTAAAAAGTACCCAAAAGAAGTTTAGATAGGCTCAGAAAAGTTTGGTTACAATCAAAAAGTTGAATTTAAGAATTTTTCTATTTTCTGCTCGCATTGCAAAATTCATGGGCACGATAATTCTGAATGTTTCGTACTGCATCCATAATTTAAAAAGAAAAACTTGACTGACCCTAATCCTATTATACCAACCAATAATGTGGGTAAATCTATTTATGTGCCTATGGTTAACCAAAATGGGAATCCTATTTCCACTTCCTTAACACCAACTGCTTTTCTTAATGAAGTGCTCCATGAGGATAACACGAAAATTCAATCAGAGCAGGTAAAAGATATTGATAATGTTAATCATAATGTTGAATATGACGTTTTGGATGTGAACCCTATTTACATAATCATTTGCCTCCTCAAGATATTGCCTCTACTCAGACTCCTTTGCCTCTTTTGATTACTGAACATGAGGAGGAGCATGTGAACCTTAGTAGTAATTTGAATGGAAACATGATGATGAGGGAAAATCTAAAAAACAATTCTGAAGATGCTCTTGAAATTTGTGTTGCTCCTGAAATCTGTGCACTAAATGGTTTTACTACATCTCCTTCTAATCTTGAGACTGACATACATGCTAATCCGACCTTCCAGAGTAATACTGAAATAGAGGAAGGAGAAGTTATCATTAGAATGCTTTGATTGAATTTGACCCCATCCTTAATACAACTAAACAGTCTCTCTCGGATGGCGATTCTTTGGATAAAGATAGACCATTTCAAACTATTTTAAAAGAAATCACTAAAACCAAAAATGTTTTCTAACACCTCAACTAGATCTACTATATCTGGTTCCACATCTTATAAATAATGGTATTATGTTCCTTCTTATCCCTCTTATCTATTTGTTTGTTCTTTACCTTATCTTTAGTTTTGTTATGTTTAATGCTCTTATTTGGAATGTTTGAGGGATTGGGACCATTCCGCAACTGTTAGAAGTCTATGACGTATTAATAATATTGCTTTACTAGTTCTCATTGAACCCCTCATACATTCTACTAAGATCAATCATGTTGCTAGAATGCTAGGTTTTAACAACAAAATTTGGTGATTTTGGAATAGTTCAGTCAAGGTCTCTATTCTTGATGATATTCAATAAGTTGTTAATGTCCATAACTCTCTGGGTGATTTCTCCGCTTAGGCTCTTTTTTATGCTTCTTGTAACAAGACTGGTAGGAACATCCTTGGGACAATCTAAGAACTTTTGCTTCTACTGTTAACAAACCATGGTTGGTTGGGGGCAACTTCAACACTATCCTCTCATCATTTGAAAGAAGGGGTGGTTGTTCTCCTAACATTCACTCCATGGAAGATTTTTCCAATATGATTCTTGGTTGCAACCTTTTTGACATTGGCTTCTCGGGTTCGGATTACACTTGGCACACTCTAGACTCGGCAACGCTTGATAGAACTCTCTTTAACTCTCTTTGGACTAATCAATGGCCTTGTACCTCTGTTGAGCATTTGAGTAGAACTTTGTCCGACCACACTCCTCTTTTGATATCCATTAAAAATCCCTCTAATAGACTTTCCTTCTTTAACTCTTTCAAATTCCAGAATATGTGGATTCAGCACATTGATTTCTTGAATGTTATCTCCACCAACTGGATGGCCCCTCTTCACCCTGATAATTCTGTTAAGGGCATGATTCGTCTCTAGTTTAAACTTAAAAGACTTAAACAAAACCTAACTTGGTGGAACAAGCACTGTTTTAAAAATCTCTTTGCTAACATCAAAAACATGGACCAATTGGTTTATTGTCTTGAAAATGCTATTTTGACTGACTCTTCTAAACTAAAGGATTTAAATGAAGTAAACTATAACCTGGTTATCTATCAGAATATGGAAGAAACTTATTGGCAGCAAAAGGCTGCTAGTAAACATATTGCTGATGGGGACAGAAATACCAGATATTTCCATGCTCTTTGCCAAAAAAGAGAGCTTTAAACTTTGTCCAAAAAATTAAAAGTGATAATGGCAACTGGATCACTGACAATAATGAGATTAAAGACTCTGTCACTAATCATTTTAAAAATTTGTTGAACAAGAGCCACACTTTAGAGGCTACCTCCAATCCTCATTTGATTCCCTTAACAATTACAAGTGATGATAATCATTTGCTTACTATGGTCCCTACGGAAGCAGAGATTGGTCAAATTCTTAATAACATGAACGTTGATTCTACTGCTGGTCCGAAAGGTTATACAACTCAATTTTTTCAGCATTGTTGGTCTGTTATCAAGTATGACTTAGTTGATGCTGTGGTTGATTTCTTCATGGGTAATCCTCTTCCTAGATATTTCTCTAGCACATTCATTATCCTTATACCAAAAATTGATAATCCTGAGTGCTGGGGTGATTTCAAACCAATCAATCTATGCACCTTCTTTCATAAAATCATTGCTAAATTTCTTTCCAACTAGACCACCCAGCCCACCATGAACCCAACTTGACCTAAAAGGTCAAATCAACTTGAAACTTAACCAAATCAAATTTGATTGAAACTAGAGCTTTCAAAACATTTCAAATGATCAACCAAGCCTAAACCAATCCATGACCTAACCCAATTGGGTCAAGTGGGTCAAATTGGTCTACTTGATCCATTTGACCAAAGTGAACTCAAATGAACCAAAGCCAAATATAAATCAAATCAAACCAAACTAAAGATACCAAATCATTACAAATTTGAACTTGACCTAACCCATGATTTGACCCAATTTAACCAATTGGTCAACTTCATCCAAGTTGAACCATTTTGACCTAAAAAGATCAACTTGAGCCAAATCATATCAAATCAACACCAAATTCATTGAAAATTGGAACAACACATTTTTCAATCATTCTAAATATGCCCAAATCAAATCAAACCCTGACCATTTTACCCTTTGGTCAAAGGTAACTTATGGCCAAATCCACTTGGAATTTGGTCAATTCCTTTCATGGCCCCTTGGCATCCTCCTAGTGGACCATTTGGACACCAAGGGAGGTGGTGCACATGACCCAATGGGTTTGGGTCAGCCATGACCCAACCCAAGGCCAAAATGACCCCTACAATCAAAATTCCCCACATGGATCACCTTCCACACTCATTTAACACATGTGCACCTCCACACTTCCACTCCTCTACCAAAATCGAAGCACATGGCACTCTAAACAACCAAAATAACCCATTCAATGTCCTCAATTTGATCAAAATAGCAAGGCAAGCTTCGGTCATCCAATCCAAGTAGGGGAAGATATACTCCCCCTCATTTCCACTCAAACCAAGTTCTTGCATTTGATTGAGCTGAGAGGATCAAAGGCAAGCTTCTCCAAGTTTCCACAAGCATTCTTAAGCTCATTCCAATTTATACTTCACGGATATTTTCAAAGTCAAAATAGGGGAGGTTAGGGAGATTTCCACTTTGCTCAATTCTCAATCAAACTCCAATTGCTCTTGCAAGCACCATCAAGGCACCAAGTTGAGCTTACCCAAAGATTTTCCCAAGTCTCCAAGACACAAGAAGGGGGAGTTCGATCGAATTCACAAGCCATTGAAGCAAGCTTTGTTCAATTGGAAGATCCACTACAAATTGAACCTTGAAACCTTAAAAAGGGCTTCTTTCCCACTAGATGAAGCTGCCTAAAATGTTGGAAGCACCTGATAGCCTCCGTGAGGTATGCCCCAAAATTGAGCTTAAGTTGAAAAATGCTTGTCCTTTGTGAAGGGAATTGTAATCCCATTAAAATTCAACCTGTGGTTGTTCTCTCCTTACTTCTAGATGGTGAGGGTTTTAATCTCAACCTTATCCAAGCTCAAGTGAGCTCAGATCAAGCCATGGAGGATGGACGGTCTCCGTCTCCCGCAGTATAAGTGTGGGATGAATATGGACCGCCCATCCTCGCATGTTTTGATGGACACCCGACAATCCATTAGATCCTTGATTTAATCCTTCAAAATTGTGGTTTGATCGACCATCCCATCCTTAATCGACGCTGTGGGAAAGTGTGGTGCAATCCGACATGGCAAATGATGATAACTTAAATAACCAATCCCATCACGTGGAAAGCATGTGCCGCACAAGAGTCCATTACATGATTCCAATGAGATTAGTTATATAATTAGGTTATTTAATTACTTAAATCACTAAAACTTCATAAATTCATAATTAAATGTAGAAATATCTAAAAATACAAACTTAACTTCATTTTAAAATAATTCAGAGGGGAATTCAATAAAATTATTCCTAATTAATTTTAAATAGTGAATTTTCCTTAATTAGGGTTTAAAAAACTTAATAACATTACTAATCATTTCATTAATCAATTCCAAACTTCTCAGACATGTTTAGGGGGATGACTTCTACCTCCCCTAATTTTCTTGGAATTTATTAATGAGTTAATTAGGAAAATCAATTAATGAATCCCTAATCACCCTCTTAATGTAATTAAGAGTAATTAAGCATGTGAAGTGGTTTAATCACTTAATTAAGATAATTAAGCATTGTTTAAGTGAAGAGAAAGTTTATGGAATGAGTTTGGGGTACTTTCCCTAAGTTATTCCCTAAACCCCCTTTCTTCCTTAATCAAAACATAATTAAGGATTAATCCACTACTGATCTACTTAATTAATCTAATCAAACTTTCAAAACCAATCTGAAATTAATCAATCTCTTTTTGGTAGATCCTTAGGTGTTCAAAAGCTTAAGGTAAGCTTAAGGAAATTAAAATGCAACCCACATGTATGGAGAGATTATGAAAGTACTTAATGAAAACCCTTAATTTAATTAATCAATAATTATGAGGCAATTGCATTAGGCCCCTTTCTTTCTTAGGAGCATTGATGATTTAAATTCCATGTGGTTGCATATCATATGTTGGCTCACAATTGTTTGAATAATTATGTTAAAGTGGTGTAGGTAAGGGGTAATTAATGAATTTAATCTACACCTTAATCTAAACAAAACATAAAATCAATCTAATTATTCTAAAATTAAAATAAATCAATTCACACATGGGGAAATGGGTTAGGACCAAAACTCTTTTCACATTTCTAAATCAAATTCAAAACAAAAATAAAAATCTCTTTATGAAATGTTGATTCACTTTAAATGATCTAATTTCATAAGATTGTCTTTAGGAATTAATTAGGGTGAATGAAGTTACATGCTTACATCACTTTATTTCTTTCCAAACATGCTAAAATGTTGTATGCCATATGAAATCATGCATTCATATCTTTTGAAAAATCAAAATAAATGAAATGTTTCCTTTATGTCAAATTGCATGTTTTGGCTAAAGTAAGAATATGAGTGGCTATTATCACTATTAAATCAAAAATTATTTTCAAAACTTATGAATCAAAGATTATAAATGAAGGTATGCTACTTATAAATACTTATAAGCTTGCATGTGATTGTAGCATAAAATGTGTTATGTGATTTTCTTCTCTTTTCTTAACATAGGTTTGTATAGGATTTGCAAAGTGTATAGTTCATTTGAAAAGAACATAACACTTGCTTAAATCCATTCCTATACACTTCTATGTTATGGCTTAAGAAGGATCTTCACATTACACATGTAAATTAAACAACCAAAATCAAACAAACAAACATAAACCTTTTGCATGATTCTTCATCCATTTGTTTTGTTTTTGCACATGCACGTGTATTTAAAAAAAGTGGTATATTAGTCTGGACATCCCGGGGTTGCGAGGCTTTAAGTAGCCCTAAGAAGGTCTTGTACCTTATACCCTTAGTGTTGAAAACAATGGTGCCATACTCACTTATGTCTTTCATACATGTAAATGTGCATTTGATTAATGGATAAAAGAACCCCTCTCTTTTCTACTTAACAAAATCATGCATCATGAAATATAATTTTTCTAAAATAACATTTCTTTCATTCATCATCAAAGTTTGCTAAGGTTTGCATTTGCATGTATAGATATGCTTAAGATCATTCATATGCATGATACACATGTTAGAAAGAAATAAATAGTGTGTGTTTTGTGATAGTAATTCACTTTAATTAATTCTAAGATGCCTTTCTTATTGAATAGGTTTATTTAGAGCAAATCTAAACTTAGGATTAATTAAAACACATAATAAAATATTCACTAAAGAAAAATCATTAATGAATCTACCTTAGAAATTACTTAAGGTAGGGAGGAAAGAGAAGTTCTCTTCTCTTTTCCTCTCTTTACAACACTTAATAATTAAGTGTAGGTTCATTCAAACCAAATCAAATCATCAAATAAAATTAACAAATCAACAAAATCACTTAAATGAAACCACCCTCTAAGTTGAATCCTTCACACTTAGAAAATTCTAACTTAAAGCCTAGCTAAGACATGCCACACAACCTTAAATGGCACACACATTAGGCTAAGTCACCATTTCTAGCTCTATGTTAGGCGATGCATGGTTTGATGCGATTTTGTTTGTGATGTAATATTTTAGTCTAGATGTTAGGGTGTATGTGCATAGACTGGATGATAGGATGATCTTAGTTTAATCATTATTTTTTGCTGGTGATTGTGCTTAAGGGATATTGTAATAAAGAAATATAAAATATTTTTCTTTGTGCATGTTGCTTATACCCCTAATCATAATCCAAATTAGAATAGGTGGACTTGGTTACCCATGTGTGGGGTTCTAAGTCCAATTTATTCATATACATGCTTAGGATTGTGTGGTATGTTTAGTTAATCTCTGTTGTACAGGTTTAGCAAGATTTACTTTTCCTTTTTCATGTAATTTTAAAATTAAGATTTGTAATAAATGTTATGGGGGAATTAGGATGAGCATTGGTCATAGAGAGTGTCTTATGCACCATGTAAAGTATTGGAGCAACCACATCCCAACCAACCAAAAGAAGGAAAGAAAGAAAGAAGAAAGAAGGAAAGAAAGAAATGAAGAAAAGAAGGAATGAAGAATGAAGACCCCCATAACATGAATTCTTTCTAAATTGTAATTAATTCATTTTTAATCTAAGTTGTGTAAGGGTAGAGCCCAGCTACCCATTTCTTTTCAGGTTTGTGCTGTGGAGCCCGACCACAAAGGTCTCATATTCTTTTGTGTTAGCTTTATAAAATTGTCTGATGTTTGTTTAGCTTGTGCATTTAGATGACATGTTTTTCCTAGTTTCTTTCTTGCTTTGATGAATGGCCTGGATGTGATTAGACTCTTAGGGAAAAATAAATTTTCTATCCAATTAATCAACTCAAACTTAAAAATTATTAACTCATAACTTCACATAAAGTCTAGGTTATAAATCAAGATAAAAGATTTAACAACCCCTTAGCTGGATTTTGTATATCTCACATCATGCATAAAAAATATCTTGCTTCACTCTTGCTAATAGAGCGTTTCCACATTTGCCAGAGAACTTGGCATGATCTTTGAGAGCCATGGTGGAAAGAGACCTCTTTCTTGCTAATTTTGGCTCATAACCAATTTCTCATGCATTAGGCATATGAATCCCATAGCCTGTGTCAAATAAATTGTCCAAAAATAAAAATAAAACTTAACAAAAAATTGCATTAGATTTAAGTCATTAATCATGCCCTACATGATCTAGTCTCTTAGAGAGTATGTTTAAGGACTTAGTCTTTTTCTAAATAAAGAATATCCTAGCTATCTTGCAAAACCATATGACTTGCTTACATATATTTAAAATCATAGGAGTTAGTTGGCGGCCACCCCCAGGTGATTGTAAGTCCAATTGTGGGTGGTTTATCTTCTCTTGTGGAGGTAAACCATATGCCCACTTTTCCTTTGATTTAGATGGTGCTTTGTCCCTTGCCAAAGCTCCCTATAATCTATGGTTTTGTTTCCCTTTGTGGGCTACAAGTAAAATCCTCATCTCTTAGAATTTCCGATCTTGTGTTGTGGAATTGTAGGCCTTAGATTTCCAATAAAAATTCAACTCAAACACATAATTCTCATCAAATTTTAAAAATATAAAGACCAAACATAGGATAGTTTGGGATGCTCGCTAGGTTTCCTAACGTCGTGAGCATCCCCTACTTATCTCCCTTTAGCTTCGATAATATCTCCCTCTAATTGATCAATCCCACTTGATCTCTTAAAAATATAGCCCTATCTTTGAAATCTTTGGAGATAATGATCATTTACCTTATTTGAGAGTATTCTTAATGAATCTCATTCCTTAAAATGTAATTAACTATTGGGGGCTTACATCCATAGGGAACTTAACGAACAAAATAAACCCTACTTTACTTTTCCATATAAAGTAGGGGAAGAATCTGGTACATCCAAGACCCATAATGTAGGAGTCCTCATTAGGTGATTAGCATTGCGGGATGGTGACTCGTCTCTTTAGATAGCACATCATCCCTCAATGTTGTACGATCACCCTAATAAGAACATCTGGATCTACGTGTCTACCAAGTATGTAATTTTGCCTTCATTTATTTTTTTTTCCAATAGATAGATGAAGATGAAAATAATTCACCATAGATTTTTCTAGCGACTGCCAGGGATAGTTCCTCTCTCCATCTTTGGTAAATGATCATGTCTCCAAGCGAATAGTGGATTTGTATTTCATATGAATCTCGAGACTATCCTTCTTTTCATTGGCTTAGTTTATTTCATTCTTAAGCTAAGCTAGCCAACATCCTTTACGTTTTAGGACCTCACTACATGTAGTCTTGAAACCTATTGGGTTCCCGAATAGGTGAAATTAAAATTTAATAAAATAAATAACTAATGACTTCCTCCTTATCATTTCTAAAGTAAAGGTTCATTCAAAAAAATAAATAAAATAATTAAATCCTTTATAAAACAACAATTTCCAAAAGTACTTTTTCAAAATACACCTAATAAAATATTTCAACCTCATACTGGATTCCTTTGCCTCTTTGCATCAACAAAGGAGCATTAACCTTAGAGTAATTTGAATGGAAACATGATGATGGGAAAATAAAAACAACCTCCTTCTTTGAAATTTTGGCCCAAATCCAAATGGTTTTACTCATCTCCTTCTAATCAAACATACAAAATAAATTCCAAATAATAAATAAAAAAAAGTTATCATTAGAATTTTGATTGAATTTGACCCCATCCTTAATACAACTAAATGTTTGATGGCATTCTTTGGATAAAGATAGACCATTTCAAACTATTTTTAAAAAAGAAATCACCAAAACCAAAAATGTTTTCTAACACCTCAACTGATCTACTATATGGTTCCACATCTTATAAATAATGGTATGTTCCTTCTTATCCCTCATATCTATTTGTTGTTCTTTACCTTATCTTTAGTTTTTGTTATGTTTAATGCTCTTATTTGGAATAAAAATTCACCATCATTTCGCAAATTTTAAAATATGACCAAATAATATTGCTTTACTAGTTCTCATTGAACCCCTCATACATTCTAATTAAGATCAATCATGTTCTAATGCTAGGTTTTAAAAACAAAATTTGGTTATTTTGGAATAGTTCTCAATCTCTATTCTGATGATATTCAATAAGTTAATGTCCATAACTCTCCTGATTTCTAATAGGCTCTTGTTTATGCTTCTTGTAACAAGTGTAGGAACATCCTGGGGACAATCTAAGAACTTTTGTTTCATATAACAAACCATGGTTGGTTGGGAACTTCAACACTATCCTCTCATCATTTGAAAGAATGGTTGTTCTCCTAACATTCACCCATGGAAGATTTTTCAATATGATTCTGGTGCATTTGGACCTTCTGGGATTACACTCACTCTGTGACTCCAAGCTTGATAGAACTCTTTAACTCTTTAGACTAATCAATGGCCTTGTATCTTTTGAGCATTTGATAGAACTTGTCACCAGTCTTTTTTGATATCATTAAAAAATCCTTTGACTTTTCCTTCTTAACTCTTTCAAATTCGTATATGTGGATTAAACATTGATTTCATGAATGTTATCTCCACCAAACATCCCCTCTTATCGAAATTTTGTTAAGGGCATGATCCCTCTAGTTTAAATTAAAATTAAACAAAATAAATAAACAAGACTCCTTAAAATCATTTCTAACATCAAAACATAAATTGGTTTATTGTCTTAAAATGCTATTTTGAGACTTTTCAAAAAATTTAAAATAAGTAAACTATAACCTCATCTATCTCATGAAGAAACTTAAAATAAAAACATATTTCATACAAAATGATATTTCATTTCAAAAAAAATAAACTTTTTCAAAAAAAAAAAATAATCAACAATCATCTTTTCAATAAAATCAACAATCATCTTCAAAAAAAATAACAATCATCATTTTAAATACCTCCAATCCTCATTTGAATAACTTATTTTCAAATTTGTAATTTTAAAAAAAAATAACTTTCAACAAGCACATATTTGAAAATGAACAATTTCAATGTTCAATATAATTTTATTTGAAATGAAGATTTCATTTCCAAATAAAATCATATTGAAACATTGAAATTCCATTTCAAATATCTTATATGTTGAAAAGGTGATTTTATTTCTTTTGTAAAATATTATTGAATTTGAAAAGATGATGCTATTTTGTTTTCAAAAGATTGTTGATTTTATTTTCAAAAGATGATTGTTGATTTTTTTTTTAAAAGATGATTGTTGAATTTTATTTTTTTAAAAAAATTGTTGATTTTATTTTTTGAAAAATTGACTCCGCTTTGACATACCCAAATTTGTCAAAAGAGAGTTTTATTTTTCAAAATAAATTTGACTTCATTTAGCATACCCAAATTTGCTAAGTAAAGATCCCCTCTTCAAAAAATAAAAATAAAATAATCATAAAATAAAACACATTTGATTCTTTATTTAGCATACCCAAATTTGCTAAGTGATGACCCTCTTTTCAAAAAACAAAAACAAAAATAAAAAAAAAAATCTAGATTCTTCATTTAGCATACCCAAATTTTCTAAATAAATATCCCACTTTTCAAAAATCAAAACATCAAAATTGGAAACACATTTGAACTTTATTTAGCATACACAAATTTGGTAAGTAAAGTTCTCATTTTCAAAAAATCAAAATTAAAAAATTACAAATCAAAACACATTTGATTCTTCATTTAGCATACCAAAATTTGCTAAGTGAATATCCTCTTTTCAAAAATCAAAACATCAAAACATAATATACATTTGGATTCTTCATTTAACATACCCAAATTTGCTAAGTGAAGATACTCTTTTCAAAAATCAAAAAATCAAACACATTTGGATCTTTTATTTAGCATACCCAAGTTTGCTAAGTAAAGGTCCATCTTTCAAAATTAAAAAATCAAACACATTTGGATTCTTCATTCACATACCTAAATTTGCTAAGTAAAGATCCTCTTTTCAAAAAATCAAAATAAAAGAAAACAATTAGATTTTATTTAGCATACACAAATTTGCTAAGTAAAGGTTCCATTTTCAAATTCACACATGATTCACCAAACAAGCAAAAGAAGAAGAAATTTGTTTTCAAACAACTCATTTAGCATACCCAAATTTTCTAAATGAGTAAATCCCAAATAGAATCAATTGACCCTTTATTTTAACATACTCAAATTTGTTAAATAAAATGTCCCCAAACACAAAATCAAAATCAAATATGAACCAATGGAAGCATCAATGAAATATTTCAACCCATTTCCAACATACACAAATTTGTTGAAAATGGATTCTAAATTCAAAAATCTCTTCCCAATTCTAAATTCAAAAATGTCTCCTAAATTAAAGAGCCCCACTTAACATATTCAAATTATTGAGTGTAAATTCTAAAGTCAAATTAAAGCAGAAATCTTATTTGAGTTTATTTTCCCAAAATTGTAGAATTTCAACTCAATTTCAGTTAGTTCAATTGTTCTAATAAAAGCTCAGAAGTATGTGTTTATTTTTCCTTTTGGGATGGATTTGGCCTTGGATCGGGCCAGCCTCCCACAGACTGACTTTGCCCACCTCATTCATTTGGCCGAGGTTTCAAGGGAGCTAGGATCACTTGTGAGGGGACCACTCTCACAACCGTCAGTAGGAGTGTGGTGACTGAGCAGAAGCCAGTCATCTATGTTGAGATGCCATCAAATTTAGAGTTTCCCTCACTGAAGAGGAAGACTATGGCAGTTCTCGTTACAGTTGTAGTTTCAACGCCACTGCGTTCAGTGGTTCCCTTTTCTGCCCTAATACATCCTAACACCCACTCATTATCTTCTTCCAAGGGAAGGCTCCCCTAGTTCTAGGGATAGTCTCCCATACCTAGGAGGTAAGGTCTAGTTCCCATACTGCTCCTCCCAGCAGGACCCAATGCCACAATAGATGCCTCAAGATCAAGTGGTATCATGTGCACATAGCCAAAGAGATGGAGGTAGTTGCTCAATCTACAGTAGAGGAGTTACCCAGGATAGTCTCTCCTGTGATCACAAAGAACAAGTTTCATCCCCTCTCTAGATGGAGAAGAAGATATTAGGAGGATCTCGCCACCTCAACCGCAGTTCACTTTTAGGCTCCTACCGAGATAGAGAAGGTCAGATGTCGCCTTAGATCAATTTGCACCTAGTGGTGCTTACTGACGATCGAGTCGAGGCCCAATTTGACTACCGGCCATCATCCCTGTGTTAGTGAACACATCAGAAGAGGTTTAGAGAAGCTGTATTTGTACATATCAGAGAGACATAGGTATGCTAGCATACACTACTTGTGGACTTTCTCGATCGTGCTACCCGCACTCCATATTGATAGCATTGTATTGATTGGTACTACTCACCATAAGAGAGAGTTCTGTAGAGAGAGTCGTGGTGCCTCTGCTACAGAGCTCTACTCCAAGCGCACCATCTCTAGTATAAGCTCCCATCATCCACAGTTCCAATAGAAGCCATGAAGGCTGCATCCAGGGAAAAGAGAGCCCCACTGGTGATCCGGCTATGACCAAGAGATCTTATTCCATCTACATCACTAAGAGGGAGGTGAGCTCTCCGCTGACCTCTGCTCCAATTGGTGAAGAGGAATGGTGTCCATGGAGTATCAGAAGTTGTGCCATCACCACGACCACCACAATAGAGCATGGAGATAGCAGCAGCAAAGGGGGGAAGGAGATAATACTATTATCCCCATGGCGATAGATCCTCCCAGGAGTATCACTCCTATGATAGATGATACCCATGAGCATATTTCTTATAGTGAGTGTAGCCCTCATAGGGTTAGATCTCCAACATCGAGGGGGGTTAGACATATTTTGTACATGGGCATGATCCTACCACTAGTCACCACACTCATTTGTGCCCAATGAGTTAGACCGCCCTAAATGCTATTATAGCACAGTATCTTATAAAAAGGAAGGAAATTCTAGGATATGATTGGTCCTACCTATAGCATAAGAAGGTTAGTTTTGATCATAATGAAGATGATTTGTTGGAGGATTCAGCAGGAGTACATATGGTTGATGCCAGGGGTTCCCCTCTTCGGGATCAGTAGAGTTTGGAAGGTTTTGTAGAGCAAAATGATGACTTGACCCAACACAACACCTCCTTCAATAACTAAAATAGAAGGATGAATAAATTGATAGGATGGAAAAGAGGCTTGAAGACTTGCTAGCAGCAATTTTGGCACTTCAAAACCAAGCCCAAGCAGTGCATCCTACTATTGTAGAGACAGGTCAACCTGAGTTGTTGCATGTTGTCGATCAAGCCAAGACTTCACCACCAAGAGAGTAGCTTGTATAGGATGGTAGTGGACAATACCTCTATAAAAGAAAAGGAAATTAAACTCATGGTAGAACCATTGGCGCAAGCCCGAGGTAGATCACCGATTCTAAAGGGTAGACCCTACCCAGAGGAAATCAATTCCAAAGGGTATACCCTACCTAGAGGTATCAAAAGGGTTTTGTGCCACCTTCTTTCAAGAGCTTTGATGGTAGGGAACCCGCGACATAGCACTGGGCCAATTGTAAAATGGTAGGATGCATTACTATTCTATCTTTTGTCGAGTTTCAAGCATAGCCTTTGATTGGTATGTTGAACTCTCAGCTTTAGTGAAGACTTTTGAGTTTGAGCAACTCTTCATTAAGAGGCTTGCTGGAGCTCAACAATGGGTGACTATAGTTGAACTCGTTGTGGCTTAACAGCAGCCCGGTGAGTCCCTCATTGATTATATTCTTATATGGCACAATTTGAATTTGAAATGCGAACCAAAGCTACCTGAACAACATGCCATTGAAATTCTACTAAAGAATATTCATGTCCTGGTCGCCTTCTTGCTCAAAGGTTTTACCATCAAGATATTTGAGAAGCTAATTAACAAGGTGGCTAGTCTACAAGGAGAGGCCAAACAATTATCTTTTCAAGATCAGTCAACAAAGCCAAAGCCATAGAAAGCTTATGAGAAGAATCCAGGGGCAGTAGCAGTGTTGGACAAGGGGAAGCAAGCGACCAAAGATTAGCATTAGAGACCTCGCTCCTACAGCCATCACTTTCACCTCCTTTACCACCACCTAGGCCATCCTACCGACTGCCACAGTAGCCTCCACTCACCGCCCTCCTCCCCAAACTCACAGAAGTACACATACCCGCTAGGTAGCTACCATCCACCTACTTTAAATAAATAAACCATATTCATTTAAGAGATAGATAAACAAGAAAATCTTTAAGAATCTCTTAAAGAAACCTAATTTTCAACTACCCGAGCCTAGGAAGCTAGAGAAAGTGGGCAGGAGCAATGATCCTAACTTTTTCCCCTACCACCACATGCTAGGTCCTGTTTTGGAAGATTATTTTACATTCAAGGATTGGATTAAGAATAGCTACAAGACAGGAGCCATAGTTATCCCAAAAGAATATCTAGTAAAATAACCATCTAATTTACTTAGGGTAGTACTTGGGGATACCTGTGATCCTCTCAAAACCAAAGAAAGTTGGGATATCTCCTTATCCTGAACCTCTAAAAAGATTGTTTCAAAATCAAGAAACTTTCAGAGTGCAAACTTGAACCTCCAACATCAAGGAAGGCTTGCAAGTTTCCAAAGATAACTTGGGAAGGTAGGAGCTCACAGAGAAAGATCCTATACTTCATAACCAAGTAGTGCAACCATTGACTGAGCCCAATCTCCATTCCACCGTTATAGCTACTACTTCAGTTGGAACTTCTATTTCAGCTAGCTCTTCCTCTAGTATAAATCTTATATTGGTGGATGAGGGCATCAAATCCCTCACCCCACTTACTTTACTTAATTTCTACAATGTACCTCCTTCAAAATCCATGAAATTGAGGAATAAAGCTAGTTTCAATTACAACTTTGTTACTTTTGATGGGATTTCTAAATCCACTCTTACAAAAAAATCTTCAAGTCTAAATAATAATTATAATAACTCTAATCTTCCTTTTTGATTCAGAGTTGGACTTTCTTTTTTTGAATACTATGGGTTCACCTTTTTAGATAGACTTGGAATCTTCTCGACTAGGGTCCTATAAGAGAGAAGCTGATGAGCAGGTAGAATCTTCCACTAACCTACCTCAAGAGATTACAAAAGTTAACCTCCATAGTAGCAAGGTTCTACCTCCTAGGGCAGCATCTAAAGATAAGGAGAAATAAGTCATTGGTTCTGATGATTGAGAAGCCCTCCACAGGATGCTCCACCCTTGGATATGCTTGTGGAGGATCTCGCTGAAGGATTACAATGTCCTCGCCACCTAAGAAAGTTGCCAACTAAGCATATATGATGCCCCCCATCCAAAGAGATGAGGGAATCATTAATCAAGGCTATTCTTGATCTAGAGATATGCTTAGCTCAGTTGATTGCTATTGAAGAGGAGAAACATTGTTCAAGAGAAGCCCAAGGAGTCACATTCACAGATGAAGACCTTCTTTTTGGGGACATGGAGCACAACTGTCCCCACTACATTATAGTGGATATGGGCAAGTTTAGACTTTCCGTGCTTGATCCGTGCATCTGAATATTATGAGACTAAAGACCCATGCCTACTTGAGGATTGACATCTCTACACTCCAAGGAGATTGGATATTGTTGAGAGGATTCAATGAATAAGGCGAGAGGGCATTAGGTTCCGTAGTGTTACCTTTGAAAATAGGTGACTGGAAGATTGAAGCCAAGTTTTATCTAATTGATTCAAATACATCATTCACTATTTTGCTCGATAGGCCTTAGATACACCAGAATAAGATGATTCAACCCTCCTTTCATCAGTGCATCAAGTTCAGAAGGGATGGAATCGAATACTATGTCAAAGGAGATGAAAAGTCATTTTCAGTTAGAGAGGTTGAGATATATGAGGATGTGACCTACTATCTTCCTCAAAACACCTTTTCTCATGAACTTGATCAAAATTAAAATACAAAAGAAAAAGAAAAAGAAGAAAAAGAAAAAGAAAAGAAAAAAAAAGTGAAAATACAAGTGAACGAGAAAAGTACATCAAGGATGAAGTAGAGCCACATATCACATTCCACCCACAGTTCATTCCACCATACAGGTATATGGGTTGAATGACACCTCCACCATGCAACTGAGGAAGATATAAAGGAAATTCCAAAGGTGGAAGACCCCCTAATTGGCAGCCAGCCAACAGGGGTTATGTTCTAGTTCATAGGAGTATCCCTACTATTCACATAGACTTGGAATCTAGCTAGGAGGATGAGTCTAATGTGATTAGCATACCAGCCAACCCCTCTCAATGGGTTTCATTGGAGGTGACACTTGAGCCAGACAACGATGAAGACCAGGCCTCCAAGCAAAGAATGAATGTATTCGAATCAAGTTTATGTGAAACTATCAGGCCACAGTTAGGAACCTTAGCTCTAACCTCACTTTCCTCTCAAAAAGTTGAAGGTTTAGTAGTTAAGTAAGCTCCATCCATGGATGTCCACCAAAGAGACTCTTTTGGGAGCATTATCCTCAAGTCCGTAAGTTGATGTAGAACTTGAGGATAATTCATATATAAAAATTAATGGAATTACCTTTCAATTGGTACTCACCTTGTGTTCTTAATCTAGTAATGAAAGGTTTGATTCCTTATACATGGTCTAAGCACAAGTCAGAGTACTTCAAGAAGTTGTGGAACAACAGAGGCAGGGATGCAGAATCATGATCAGGACTAGGATTTGGTACATTGTGTCTAGTCGATGACGATGATTATTGCTTAATTGTTACCAATCATCTAGAATATGATAAGTTCTTCTTACACTAACTCTTATGAGGAAGTATGTTTAGAAACATTAGATGATCCAATGATCTCCAAATCAAAGATGCACCACCAAAATTTGAAGAGGAAATCCATTCAATATTGATAAGCTCAAAGAAATCAACCTTGGGATAGAAGAAAATCCATGCCCGACATACATTAGTTCGTTGTTGAATGAAGAAGAAACCAGTGACTTAATTAGGCTTTTGATTGAGTTTAAGGACTACTTCGCATGGAGTTATGAAGAGATTTTTGGATTTTCTCGATGTAGAAAGGCACAACCAATTAACTCTAACGCTAATCCTATCAAGCAAGCTCCTAGATGCATGCGATTAGAAATCAAATAATAGGTCATTTCTGAAGTCAAGAAATTGATTAATGCTGGTTTCATCACGAAAGAAAAATACCTACCGGGTTAGCCAATGTCGTGCCAATTAAGAAAAAGAATGGCCAAATTTGCATATGCATCATTTTTAGGGACTTAAACAAGGCATGTCCTAAGGTGGAGTTTACTCTTCCTATACCAAAATTAATGGTGAACATCGCCTCATCTCATGCAGTATTCTCCTTCATGGATGGGTCATCTAGCTACAACTAAATTAAGATGGCCCCTGAGGATGAAAGAAACACTGCTTTTTAAACCCCGATCATAATCTATTATTATAAGGTCATGCCTTTCGGCCTTAAAAATGTTGGTGCTACATACCAATGGGCCATGACTCAGATATTCAATGAAATCATTCATCATCAAGTTGAGTGTTATATTGATGATCTAGTAGTCAAAAGCAAAGAAAAAGAAGGCCATCTCTTTGACTTCAGAGTAGTTTTCCAACAATTAAAACAATATAACCTCAAAATGAATCCCCTAAAGTGTGCATTCGGAGTAGCTTCAAGGAAGTTCCTTGGGTTTATTGTCCGACGCGAGGGAATAGAGATAGATCCAAAAAAGATCTAAGCTATCTTAGAAATGCCACCACCTAAAAGTTTAACTCAACTCAGATCTTTCCAAGGGAGGTTGGCATATCTAAGATGCTTTATCTCCAATCTATCGGGAAGATGCAATCCATTTTCAACACTTATCAAAAAGGATGCTAAGTTCAAGTGGGATGATAAGTGTCAGAATGCCTTTGAAAATATCAAGGAGTATTTGGTGATGATGTACATTCTAGCTACCCCTATCCTAGGCATGCCACTTATCATCTACACTATTGCATTGGATGACTCCCTTGGCACTTTATTAGCCCAAGCCAGTGACAAAGGGAAGGAGAGTGCTCTCTACTACCTCGCCCTGATTCCTCAGTTTAACTACCACCTATTAAGAAACATTGCCTAGCTTTAATATTTGCATCCCAAAAGCTACGACACTATATGCTTTCTCATAAGGTGAACTTGATTTCAAGAATCAATCCACTGTAGAATCTCATGACACGGCTAATATTATCTAGATTATTGGTGCGTTGGTCCATGATTCTCTCATAGTTTGATATTACATTCGTACCCCTCCGTGAGGTGAAAGGTCAAGCACTAGCAGATTTCTTAGCAGCACACCCACTTCCTGCTAATTCCCCGCTTAGTGACGATCTCCCTGATGAACAAATCATGAACTTAGGGGAGATTTACAATCACCATTGAGCGATGTATTTTGATGGTGTGGCTAGCTTTCACAAAGGAGAAGAACCACTATCTACTCTTCCAGAAAGGCGTGTGTAGGAATAGTTCTCTAACCCAATGATGTGTTGAGATTCTCGTAATATCTCTCTAATCCCTGCTCCAACAATGAAGCCGAGTATGAGGCTTTGATTGCAAGTTTAGAGTTAACCATTATAGTCACAAGAGCATCAAAATCTATGAGAATTCTTAGCTGGTTATCAACCAAATTACTGGGTCCTTCAAGGTTTAAAACCTAAGCTTCATCACAACCATGAGCATATCATGAAGATGTTGGCCCAAATCTCCAAGGTCACCATCTACAAGGTCCCTCGAGGAGAGAACACAATAGTAGATGCCTTGGCCAAACTTGCCGAGGAATTGGCATGTCCGAAAGATGATTTCATTCTAATAAGGGTCCAAAATAGATAAATCCTATCCTTTATTGATGTTGAACTCATAGACTTTCTAGATGGGGAAGTTGCCTTGCCAACAAAGATGAGGAGCTTGATTTTGGAAGCTCAAAGATTATTTAAACACCGACAAACTACCTCAAGAGAAATCATAAGCCCATCGATGAAGCAAATAGCTCTCTCCTATGCTCTCGTGGATGGAACCTTGTACTGACAATCTTTTGATCAAATGTGGTTACATTTTTTAGACAAACATGAAGCATGTAGGATCGTGATCGAGGTAATTCAGGTCTATGTGGAGCGCATCAATCCAATTCAAAGATTAAAGTAAAGATGAAGAGACTAGGATACTACTGGCCTTTGATGATTACATACTACATCAACGTGGCTAGTATATTCCATCAATGTTAGGTACACAGTGTGGTCTTACATCAACCACCCAACATTCTACATCTTATATTGGCCTCATGGCCATTTGAGTGTTGGGGTACTGACATAGTGGGTCTGATCGATCCTCCTTCTTCTAAGGGTCATTGATTTATCTCGCCATCTTACTTTTGGAAAAGGCAATCCCACTAATAGAGGTCACAGCAAAGATGTGCTTAAGTTTTCGAACCATATCATATATAGGTTTGTTATATCCAATAATGAATTTCAAAGAGCACCAAGATTAATTTCTAGGAGATACGATAGGTGATACTCCACCATCTACTATCCAAGGGAAAATGACCTAGCAGAAGCATTCAACAAAACTCTCATCCAGATACTAAAGAAGACACTCGACAACAACAAACGACAGTGGCATGAGTAGTTGGTTGAAGCCTTGTGGGCCTACCGCACCATATACAAAACTCCAACTCAATCTACCTTGTTCTCCTTAGTGTATGGGTCCGAAGCCGTTCTACCATTAGAAGTTCAACTCTAAGATACAAGCAATGGGTAGCAAAATCACTACATAGCGTAATGCAAAGTTGTTAGAAGAGCTCGATGGTTTGGAGGAGAAACACTACGAGCATGCTATAACCTCAAGTTATACAAATCCAAAATGATTCAAGCTCATGACAAGCTAGTCCACCCTAGAGCTTTTCAAGTAGGAGAGCTTGTCCTAGTTTTAGGGAGACCAATTATTGCCCGTCGAAAGATGGGAGGCAAGTTTGAACCCACTTGGGAAGGCTCTTTTATCATAGAAAAGGCCTACCAAGGATGATCTTATCAGCTTATTGATTGCAAAGGGAACACCCGATGCTTCTAATTAATGGGCTCTATTTGAAAAAATATTACCCATTAAAATATATTTGAAAATAATTATCATCAATAGAAAAAAATTTCATTCCAATTCATCAAAATCTTCCCTTCTTTCGAAGCATTATTTGCTTATTTTGTGAATCTTCCACAATGTATTTTGGATAGTGTAAGAGAACCCAAGCAACATCCTCTCCTCTTCATAACATGAACACAATCAAACACAATTCCCCAATGCTACGAATAGGTGTGAGAGAACTCAAGAGGCATCCTATTACTACACAACAAGTTAGGTGTAAGAGAACCCAAACAACATCCTTTCTTGGTGGGATCACAACTACCATTCATGGCACCATTTCATCAAGTAAATGATTTTAGGATAGGTATAAAGAACCCGAGAGGCATTGTTTTCCTTTAACACAAACATAAACACAAATCTTTTATCTAAGCTAATTTGATGTGGGAGGTATCCTGTGGCACTCACTCATTATTCTAAGTTGGGATAACATGCTACCTTGCTAGTATGTCACCCTAGTAGTCACTTGTCCAACGGATGTGAGTCCCCATGCTTTCTTCCCAACTTGACCATTGCAAACCAACGAGCACCTTATTAGTTTGGTAGACCTCACTGCCCAGCTAATAAGCTATCTGATGTTGATTTTGTTTAAGAAGATGTGAGTCCTCGTGCTTTCTTCTTTTATTAACCATCATCACTAACTAGGTCGAGTATCTCTGAGGTTTAGGATAAGTCCCCTAGAGGCTCCTTTCCTCTTGACTACTCTTGAGTTGATATAAGTCTCCCAGTGGCATTCACTCAATAGTCGCCCCTATGTCGACAGCATCCGGCCGAGTCAATGACTATCCCAATCACTTGAGGAGGATGTGAGTCCCTGATGCTTTCTTAATAGATTATTGCAAACCGATAAAGTACCTTAGGTTGGTTGATGTTCACTATGTCGACAACCACTCACCGTGGATACCACTGTATGAGTCCTCATGCTTTCTCCTTGAGTTGGCCACCGAATACCTACATATACTATCTTCTCCACAGTTTTGGATTAAGCCTTTAGTGGCCCCTCTCCCCTGCGGGTACTCTACTTGGATCACGTCCTATGCGACCCCATTTAAACAATACACGAGTTACTCTTAGATTGGAATGTCCCCCTTTCATAGTAGCCACCCTTGTGGTTGGATAATTTGTTCAAATGGATGCAGATTCTCTCCGGTTCAAGAAATTTAATGATATAAGCTCATTCTCAGGATGATCCCTCGCAAACCAATAGGGTCCACAATAAATAAACAAACAAATAAACAAATCTATTCACTTGTGGATTAGGAATTCAAACTCCCAGAGGCCCCTTTCCCAAGCATGCATCCTATCTTTAAGGCGGTCGCTAAACTCCCTATAGAATTTCGACTATGCTTGAGTTGAGATAAGTCCCCGGGTTGGCACTCTCTCCGTAGTCACCCTTAGATCAGGTTCAATCTATTTTTTTGACAAATAGGTTGCCCCGACAATCATTCATCTTTGGAAGATGTAAGTCTACTACGCATTCTTTCTAGCATGATTGTCGCAAACCGACGGGCAACCCTTGGTTGGATTGACATGTTACCTCGCTAATGTGTCGCCCTAGTGGTCTTTTATTTAGAATTGATGTGAGTCCCCATGCTTTCTTCCCTGAATTAACCATTACAAACCAAAAGACATCCATTTGGTTGATAGTTCTCCCCTCGATTGGGAAGCTACTCCTTTTGGATTGGTAAATCTGAGTTAGACCAACAAGGCCAATATGTCCCCTACTCAGTGCAGTCCATCGCAAACTGATGGGATCCATCAAAAATAATTAAAAAATGAAATTAATCTTGACTATCTTTGAGTTGATTTAATTCCCTGAGGTATTCACTCAAAAGTCAGCCCTAAGTCAGGTTCGATTTGTTGCACAACCAACCAATCACCCTAGTGGTTCCTTATTTTGGAAGATGTGAGTCCCTGCACTTTCTTCTTAACTTGACCATTACAAACTGAATGACAATCTCTTTTGTTGGATAGTCCTACTATGTGGTTGGTAGACTACCCTTCTGGATTGGTAAATCTGAATGTAGACCAAAGCCAACACGACCCCTACTCAGTGCAGTCCATCGCAAACCGATGGGATCCATAAAAAACAACTAAAAATGAAATTAACTTTGACTATCTTTGAGCTGATTTATGTCCCCCAGCAGCATTCACTCAATAGTCGGCCTAAAGATGGGTTCAATCCATTGCCTCGCCAATGGATCACCCCAGCAACTGATCCCTACTTTGGAGAATGTAAGCCTACTAAGCTTTCTTCCTAGTACAGCTACTGCACAAAAAGGGAATCCCTTTGGTTGGATAGCCCTACCATTTGGTTAGTAGACTACCCCTTTGCATTGGAAAATCTAAGCTAGATTAAAGCCAACATGGCCCCTACTCTGTGTGATCCATCACGAACCGACGAGGTCCATCTCAAAATCCATAAAAAATTTTAAAATTTAAATCTAAAACAAATTCAACCCTCCTCCGTCGGTAGAGTCAAACTAATCAAATAAAACAAATCCAGTCAAATAATCAAAACAATCAATCAATCAAATCAACCCACTTCTCCTCGCAGAGATGCTTATGGAAGTGGAATCAATTCAATGTTTGAACTTGCTCTAGGAGTGTTCACATTTTCATCCCTAAAAGCGGATCCCGAATTCTAATCACCCAGTGGATTTCATAACCTCTTTTCCTTAGTGGATGACTTGAACTTGCTCCCCTAGTGGAGAGTTCACTTTTTCATCCCTAGAAGAGCATCAAATCAGAAATCAATAAATCAAATCTCTACAATGAGTCGCAAATCAAATCAAACCTCTCATCCTTAAACTAAACATAAAATAAAAAAAATTAAACATAAAATAAAGTAAAATAAAGACTAAATAAATACCTAAACCTAAAAAATAATCTTAAAAATAAATAAAAAATAAAACCTAAACCCTAAATTAAAAAAAACCTTAACCTAAAAATAAAATAAAATAAATCTAAACCTAAACTAAAATAAATAGAACCTTAATCTAAACCTAAAATCAACTAAACCTAAACATAAACCTAAACCTAAACTAAATAAAATAAAATAAACTAAAAATAAACCTAAAATAAACCCAATAACCTAAACCTAAAAAAATAAAAAAAAATAAAACCTAAACCTAAAAAATAAAATAAAAATAAAACTAAACTAAAAAATAAACCTAAACCTAAACCTTAAAAATAAACTAAAATAAAAAAACCTGAATTAAAATTAATAAACCTAAAATAAATAAAGTAAACTAAAATAAATAAACCTAAATATAAATAAAAAATAAAGTAAAGTAAAATAAATAAAAAATAAACTAAATATAGTAAATAAACCAAACATATCGATTTACTTAATTTAAAAAAAAAACCTAAAACCCTAAATTCTAAACCCTAAACCATAAACCCTAGACCCTAAACGTTAAACCTACAACCCTAAACCCTCAATCCTAAATTAAAAAAAAAATTTAAATAAACAAAACAAAAACCCTAACCCTAAAACCTAAAATCTAAAACTAACCCTAAACCCTAAACCCTAAACCTAAACCTACCAGTATACTTAATTAAAACCTCTAAACCTTAAACCCTCACCACTAAGCCTTAAACCGAAAAGCCTAAAACTAACCCTAAACCAGAAACCCTAAACCTACAACCCTAAACGTACAACCCTAAAACCATAAACCCCAAACCTTAAATCCTAAACCCTAAAACTAATCATAAACCCTAAACCCTAAACTTACAACCCTAAACCCTAAACCCTAAACCATAAACCCTAAATAAAAAATATAAAAATATATAAAACCCTAACCCTAAGTCCTAAAACTTAAAACTAACCATAAACCCTTACCCCTAAACCTTAAACCTACAACCCTAAAGCCTAAACCCTAAACCCTTAAATCTTAAACGATAAACCCTTAACCCTAAACCTGAACCCTAAAACCTAAAACCCTAAACCCTAAACTCTAAACCCCAAACCCTAAACCATAAACCGTAAACCATAAAACTTAAAAATAAAATAATAAAAAAACAAAAACCTTAATCAAATAATAAATAAAATAAAATAAAAACCTAAACTAAAACTTAAATGTAAAAATATAATATAATAAAAAAATAAAAAACTAAACTAAAATAAAATTAATTAAAACTTATACTAAACTAAAAAAAATAAACCTAAAAATAAAAATCCTAAATTAAATAAAACCCAAACATAAAATAAAAATAAAATAAAAACCTAAACCTAAAAAATAAGCATAAAAATAAAATCTAAAAATAAATAAAAAATAAAACATAAACCCTAAACAAAAAAAAACCTAAACCTAAAATAAACAAAATAAAATAAACCTAGACCTAAACTAAAATAAACTAAACTAAAATAAATAAACCTAAACAAAAAAAAACTAAACCTAAACTCTAAAATAAATAAAATAAAATAAACTAAAAATAAACCTAAACCTAAATTATAAAATAAAACCTAAAAATAAACCTAAAATAAAAACTCAAACCCTAAACCTAAAAAAATAAAATAAAAACCCAAACCTAAACCCAAAAATAAAAAATAAAACCTAAACCTTAAAAATAAAATAACAATAAAATTAAACTTAAAAATAAACATAAACCTAAACCTAAACCTAAAAAATAAACTAAAACAAAAAATAAAAACTTAAAGAAAATAAACATAAAATAGATAAACTAAACTAAATAAAAATAAAAAATAAAAAACTAAAATAAATAATAAATAAACTAAATAAACCTGAACCTACTAGTTTACATAATTTAAAAAAAACCCTAAACCTTAAACCCTGAATAATAAACCCTAAATCCTAAACCCCAAACCCTAAACCTTAGACCATAAAACTAACCTTAAACCCTACAACCCTTAATCCTAAACCCCAAATCGTAAACCCTAAATCGTAAACCCTAAACCCTAAACTCTAAACCTTAAACTCTAAACTCTAAACTAACCCAAAACCCTAATTCCTAAATACAAAAAAAGCCTAAACCCTAAACTTAAACCGCAAACTAACCCTAAACCCTAAGGTAATCGTAAACCTAAAATTCTAAATGCTAAAAATCCCAAAGCCTAAAGCCTAAATACTATATCTTAAACCCTAAACCCTAATCGTAAACCCTAAACCCTAAAACCCTAAACCCTAAACCCGAAAACCCTAAGCCCTAAACCCTAAACCATAAACCCTAAATCCTAAACTATAAACATTAAAAACCTAAAAACCTAAACCTAAACTAAATAAAACCTAACAATAAAATAAAAGAAAAAATAAAAAATAGAATAGAATAAAAACCTAAACTAAAACCTAAACCTAAACCAAAAATAAGAAAATAAAAAAATAAAAAACTAAAATAAAATAAATAAAACCTAAACTAAACTAAAAAATAAAGTAAACCTAAATAAAATAAAAACTAAACGTAAAATAAAAATAAAATAAACCTAAAATAAAATAAAATAAAAATAAATTAAAACCTAAACCAAAAGAAAACCTAAAAAACATAAAAATAAATAAAAAAATAAAACCTAAATGATAAACTAAAAAAAACTAAACCTAAAATAAAAATAAAATAAACAAAATAAAATAAACCTAAACCTAAACTAAAATAAATAAAACCTAAACCTAAACCTAAAATAAACTAAAGCTAAACTTAATAAAACCAAATAGACTAAAAATAAAACCCACCTAAACTAAAAAATTAAACCTAAAAATAAACCTAAACTTAAAATATAAAAAATAAAAACCTAAACCTAAACCTAAAAATAAAAAATAAACTTGAACCTAAAAAAAATAAAATAAAAATAGAACTCAACTAAAAGTTAAACCTAAACCTAAACCTAAACTAAAAAATAAACTAAAAATAAAAAACCTAAACTAAAATAAGTAAACCTAAAATAAATAAACTAAACTAAATAAAAATAAAAAATAAACATAAATAAAAATTAAAAATGAAGTAATCTAAAATAAATAAAAATAAACTAAATATACTAAATAATCCTAAACTTACAGGTTTACTTAATTAAAAAAACCTTAAACACTAAATCCTAAACCATAAGCCCTAAACCCTAAACCCTAAATCGTAAACCCCCAACCCTAAACCCAAAACCCAAAACCCTAATCCTAAACCCTAAACCCTAAAAGCATAAATCGTAAAACCCTAAATCCTAAAACCTAAACCCTAAATCCTAAACCCTAAACCCTAAACCCTAACCCTAAACCGTAAACCCCAAACCCTAAACCTAAACCTAAAGTAACTAAATAAATTAAAAAATAAACCTAAACCCTAAAATAAAATAAACCTAAACCTAAACCTAAACACTAAGAATGTGCAGAACCTTGACAATGTGAACATCACCACAACCGTGCTCAATCTATATCTAATGGTGGAGGCTATATGAGGCGCGCTATCATAGTGGTTGGGGGATCTGAGGGATATGGAGGTGGTGGTCGAGGAGGCTTATGGTGTGAGGGATGAGCATGAGATTACAAGTGGTGGCGGAGGAGAGAGCATATGATGGTCGATCCCACTACTGAGACAGTGGTGGTTCATGGAAACTAGAGAAATTGAAGAATGATCGATTTGATTTCGCTATGGAATTGTTTCTTTACATTGGGATGATTCTAGTTATCTAAGGTTTTTTACTTTGTTCTATATGCTCATTTTTTTATTTAGGTCATCGCTTGTGTCTTAGAAAACTTGGTGTGTTACTTAGTTGATGAAATCAAAAAGAAGAAATGTTGAAACTGAATTTATTCTTTGTTAAAAAAATAACAAAACCCTAAAATCTAATCCAAAGCTTGAACCCAAAAGTAAAAAAAAAACTAAACCTAAAATAAAAATAAAATAAACCTAGACCTACACTAAAATAAATAAACTAAAATAAATAAAACCTAAACCTAAAATAAACTAAACCTAAACCTAAAACTAAACCTAAACCTATACTAAATATAATAAAATAAACTAAAAATAAACCTAAACTAAAAAATAAAACCTAAAAATAAATCTAAAATAAAAACCTAAAACCTAAACTGAAAAAAAATAAAATAAAAACCTAAACCTAAATGTAAAATTAAAAAAAATAAAATCTAACCTAAAAAATAAAATAAACATATAACTAAACCTAAAAATAAACATAAACCTAAAAAATAAACTAAAATAAAAATACCTAAACTAAAATATATATAAACTAAATAAAAATAAAACAAAAACCTAAATTAAAATAAAAAATAATGTAAAATAAAGTAAGTAAGCTAAATAAACCTAAACCTACCGATTTACTTAATTAAAAAAACCCTAAACCCTAAACCTTAAAAACTAAACCCTAAACCCTAAACCTAAACCTAAACCTACAATATTAAACCTACAACCCTAAACCCTAAATAATAAGAAACCCTAAGCCATATACCCTAAACCATAAACACTAAACCCTAACCCTAAATCCTAAACCCTAAATCCTAAACCCTAAACCCTAAACGTTAAACTCTGAACCATAACCCTAAAGCTTAAACCCTAAACTTAAACCTAAAGTAACTAAATAAATTAAAAAAATAAACCTAAACCCTAAAACCTAATAAACCTAAACCTAAACCTAAACCCTAAGAATGGGAAGAACCTTCATGGTAGGAATGTCACCGTTAACCAGGCTTAGTATAGATCTAGCAGTGGAGGAGAAGCCATGGTTATCGAGTGGTGTTGGTGACGGAGGTTATGGAGGTGGTGTGGTGATCGTGAAGGGGAGGAGGGATGGAGGTTACAACCTGGTGGTGGTGGAGAAGAGATATATGATGGTCGATCCTACTGAGAGTCCGGGTGGTTTTGATGGGAACCGAGAAATCAAGAAAGGTGATCCATCGCTTATGGAACTGTGTCTTTACAGTGGAGATAGTTCTAGTTATCTAGGGCTTTTGATTTGCTCTATGCGTGCTCATTTTTTATCTATGTCATCGCTTGTGTTTAAGAAAACTTAGTGTGTTACTTGGTTGATGAAATAAAAAAGAAGAAATGTTAAATTTAAATTTATTCTCTGTTAAAAAAACCAAGAAACCTAAACCCTAAACTTGAACCTAAATCGTAAACCTTGAAACTAAAAAATAAAAAAATATAAAAATATAAAAAGCCCCAACCCTAAACCCTAAAACTAACCCTATACCCTAACCCTAAACCTTAATCCCTAAAACCCCAAAACCTTAAACCCTAAACCCTAAACCCTAAACCCTAAACCCCAAAACCTACATCCTTAAACACTAAACACTAAAACACAAACACTAAACCCTAATCCCTAAAACCTAAAAATCTAAACGTAAACCTAAACCTAAAAAAAAAATAAAATAAAAAACCTAAACTAAAAATAATAAACTAAATAAAAGAAAATTACAAATTAAACCTAGATAAAAATATAAAATAAAATAAACTAAAATAAATAATAGATAAACTAACTAAACTAAATAAACTTAAACCTACCAGTTTACTTAATTTTAAAAAAACCCCCTAAACCCTAAATACTAAATCCTAAACCTTAAACGCTAAACACTAAAACTAATCTTAAACCATAAACCTATAATACTAAACCTACAACCCTAAACCCTAAGCTTTAAAAAACCCTAAATCCTAAATAATCCCTAACCCAAAACCCTAAACTTTGAAAGCATAATCCCTAAAACCTAAACCCTATACTTTAAACCCTAAACCCTAAACCTAAAAATATAAAAATAAAACTTAAACCTAAAAAAGAAAATCAAAATAAAACTAAAAAAAATAAACCTAAACCTAAAACATAAACTAAAATAAATAAACTAAACTAAATAAAAATAAAAATAAACCTAAATACAAATTAAAAAATAAATTGAACAAAAATAAATAAAAATAAACTAAACTAAATAAACTAAATAATCCTAAACCTACCAGTTTAGTTAATTTAAAAAAATAAATAAAAGAAATCCTTAACCCTAAACCCTAAATCCTAAACCCTAAAACCTAAACCCTAAACCCTAAACCCTAAACCCTAAACCCTTAAACCCTAAAGCCTAACCCCTAAACCCTAAACTCTAAACCTTAAAATCTACAACCCTAAACCCTAAACCTTAAATCCTAAATAATAGAAACCTAAAAACCTAAATTTAAACAAAATAAAACCTATAAATAAAATAAATAAATAAGCATAAACCTAAATGAAATAAAAAATAAAATAAAACTAAAACCTAAACTAAAACCTAAACCTAATCATAAACCTAAAAATAAAATTAAATAAAAAATAAAAGCTAAACTAACATAAAATCAATAAAAACCTAAACTAAACTAAAAAAATAAAATAAACCTAAAAATAAAAAACCTAAATAAAATAAAAACTAAATGTAAAATAAAAATAAAATAAAACTAAAATAAAATAAAATAAAAACAAAATAATAAACTAAACTTAAATATAAAACCTATAATAAATAAAAAATAAAACATTAAACCTAAACTAAAACTAAAAACTAAACCTAAAATAAAAATAAAATAAACTAAATTAAATAAACCTAAACATAAACTAAAATAAACTAAACTAAAGTAAATAAAAGTTAAACCTGAACCTAAAATAAATGAAACCTAAAATAATTTATCTACCACTGGAGCTACTCCAACTTCTTTTGAACATACACATTTTGCATTTTATCTCTAAGAGTAAAGCCACTCATCCACCTAAGCATCCTCATCTATACAACACTTAACTTAGTCTCATGCTTCTCTTTATTACAACATTCGCACCATAAATCGGTGTCTTACCATCTTATAAAATATTCCCTTAAGTTTAAGCGATACTTTTTAATCACACAACAGGCCAGATGCATAAAGCCTAAAATAAACCTAAAAATATATCTAAAATATAAACCTAAAAAAATAAAATAAAAACCTAAACCTAAACCTAAAAAATAAAAAATAAATCCTAAACCTAAAAAATAAAATAAAAAAAACATAACAAAAAATAAACATAAAGGTAAACCTAAACATAAAAAATAAACCTGAATAAAAAAAATAAAATAAACTAAAATAAATAAAAAAATAAATTTAATAAACTAAATAAACCTAAACGTACCAGTTTACTTAATGTTTTTTTAAAAAAACCCTAAACCCTAAATCCTAAACCCTAAACCCTAAAACTAACCCTAAACCCTAAACCTACAACCCTAACCCTAAACACTAAACCACAGACCCTAAACCCTAAACCCTAAACTAACCCTATAGCCTAAACCCTAAACCCTAAACCCTAACTCCTTAACCCTAAAGCCTAAAACCTAAACCTTAACCCTAACCCTAAACCCTAAACCCTAAAACCCTATACCCTAAACCTTAAATTAACCCTAAATCCTAAACCGTAAACACTAAACACTAAAAACCCTAAACCCTTAACCCTAAACTAATGTTAAACCCTAAACCCTAGACTAACCCTAAACCATAAACTAATCTTAAACCCTAAGAATGGGATGAACCTTGTTGGCACGAACATCACCGTCAACTAGGCTTAATCTAGTTCTAGCAGTGGAGGAGAAAGCAGAGGCGGTGGTTATCGCAGTGGTGGTGGGGGATCGAGAGGTACTAGTGGATATAGAGGTGGTGGTAGGAGCAGTGGTGGTTATGGAGGTGGGAGGAGCGACAGAGGTTCCAGTCATGGTTGTTGCGGAGGGAGAGATTGTGAATATGATGGAGGATTCGCTACTCGAGAGGCGAGAGTAGTTCTAATGGGAACTGGAGAAACTAAAGAATGACCGCTATGTTCTACTGCTTATGGAATTTGTCTTTATAGTAAAGATGGTTCTACTTATGTAGGGTTTTTAATTTGCTCTATGGGTGCTCATTTTCTATCTATCTCGCTGCCTTAGAAAACTTGAGGTGCTACTTGGTTGATGAAATTAAAAAGAAGAAATGTTGAATCTAAATTTACTCTCTGTTAAAAAAAAATCTTAAACCCTAAACCCTAAAGCCTAAACTAAAACATAAACCCTAAACCTAAAGCCTAAACCCTAAACCCTAAACCTTAAACCCTAAACCCTAAACCATAAACCCTAAACCTTAAACACTAAAACACTAAATCCTAAACCCTAAACCCTAAACCTCTAAACCCTAAACCTTAAAACCTTCAACCTTAAACCCTAAATCCTAAACCTTGAACTCTAAACCCTAAACCTTAAACCCTAAACTAACCTTAAATCCTAAATCTTATACTAACCTTAAACCCTAAACTAGCCCTAAACCTTAACCCTAAATCCTAATCGGTAAACTTTGAATAAAGATTTTATTAGGAGTAGATATAAAGAATGACTTAATCCTAACATAATTATGGTAGTTAAAGACATTGTCTTCAAGAGACTTTCCCTTAGCTATTAGAGATTTGAATACCCTAAACCCTAACCCTAAATCATATTATAATACATATATTATAGTATAATGTAGCATCATATATTTGAGTATGCAAATGCAATGAGGTTTTTTTGGATGTTATAAGATGTTTTGAAATGTTTTAGTATATTATGGTATTGTGCCCTATAGTCTATATTAATATAGATCATAAAAAGATTGATTTAATAAATTAGTTGATGAAATTTGTTAAATTCAAAGTGGAAATTAGGTTATAGTACAAAAGATGTGATGCGCCACTTGTAGTCTAAAAAGTAAGATTTTATGTTCAAAATAAATATTATATGTTGTAGCATAGTATAACATCATATATCAAAATATGTTATTCTACACATTTTAATTTCTTTCAGTATTTTACAATCATGCAGTTGAGCCTACACTAACATTATTTTAAAAAAAATGTTGATTTAGACATTAAAATGGTGCAATTTGGACAAATTCATATTAGGTAGTGTATGGCATCATAATGTGTTATTTCAATTTAAAATATGTAAGTGATAATGATTAAAATATATAGTTTTTTATTGTTTAGACTAGATTTATGATTTTTTATCTTAAGCAAATCCTCATGATGTGATATGCAATGTAATATAAAATAATATATTTTAGTGCATTATAATATAGGATGCCATAATATAGTGTAACATCATGCATTATAGCATACTATTGTGTATTACTACTTATTCTTTAGCATATTTTAGTTTGTTATAGTATGATGTAGTAGAGTTTTTTTCATGTAATTCTTAAAAATATTGATTTATAGTCGAGATGATGGAATTTGGTCAAATTGAAGGTAAGTTTTAGGGAACATCATTGAGGTGTGCTATGGTGTGTCGTTTAATCAAAAGAATGGAATTTTGCATCTAAAATAAATGTTCATTTTTCAACCAAATTTTATAACTTTTTTACTTAAAGTGACTCATTTTAAGATGTAATGTAAGATAATATATTATATGAAAGCATATTAAATTATAATGTACATAAAAATATAACTTTAAATATATATATGAATGTGGTCATTTGTTACTAAATGTTATTGTACATTTTAGTATGTTTTACTTTTGTTATAATACATTGGGTCAAAACTCACCAAAATGTTAATTTGGAGATTGAAGAATTTGGCCAAATTCACCCCAAGAAGAAACACCAAGATTATGCTATTTTGTATTTCTAATAAAAAAATAACAATTTTACATCCAAAATGAACATTATTCATATTTTGAAAAAAATTTGTTGTTTGTTCCCTTTAAGTGATTCTAATGAGGTGTAATGTTAGAAATATATTATATTATAATAAATTATAATATAACATCATATATTATAATATAATATAGCTGTTAATTCACAATATAATATAAAATTTTAATTTCTTTCAAGATTTTACAATCATGCAAAGCCTACACTAACATTATTTAAAAAAAAATGTTGATTTAGACTTTAAAATGGTGGAATTTGGACAAATTCATATTAGGTAGTGTATGGCATCATAATGTGTTATTTCAATTTAAAATATGTAAGTGATACGATTAAAATCTATAGTTTTTTTATTGTTTAGACTAGATTTATGATTTCTTATCTTAAGCAAATCCTCATGATGTGATATGCAATGTAATATAATATAATATGTTTTAGTGCATTATAATATAGGATGCCATAACATAGTGTAGCATCATGCATTATAGCATACTATTGTGTATTACTACTTATTGTTTAGCATATTTTAGTTATAGTATGATGTAGTAGAGTTTTAGCATAATTCTTAAAAATATTGATTTATAGGTCGAGATGATGGGATTTGGTCAAATTGAAGGTAAGCTTTAGGGAACATCATTGAGGTGTGCTATGGTGTGTCGCTTAATCAAAAGAATGGAATTTTGCATCTAAAATAAATGTTCATTTTTCAACCAAATTTTATAACTTTTTGCTTAAAGTGATTCATTTTAAGATGTTATGTAAGATAATATATTATATGAAAGCATATTAAATTATAATGTACAAAAAAATATAACTTTAAATATATATATATGAATGTGGTCATTTGTTACTAAATGTTATTGTACATTTTAGTATGTTTTACTTTTGCTATAATACATTGGGTCAAAACTCACCAAAATGTTAATTTGAAGGTTGAGATGGAAGAATTTGGCCAAATTCATGGCACAGTCCAAGAAGAAACACCAAGATTATGCTATTTTGTACCATTTAATAAAAAAAATAACAATTTTACATCCAAAATGAACATTATTCATATTTTGAAAAAATTTTGTTATTTGTTCCCTTTAAGTGATTCTAATGAGGTGTAATGTTAGAAAATATATTATATTATAGCAAATTATAATATAACATCATATATTATAATATAATATAGTGTGTTAATTCACACTATAATATTTTTAGCATGATATTGTATAGTTAGTTTGAGTTGCACCATCAAAAAATTCTAAAATGTTGATTAAAATGTTAAGATGATGTAATTTGAATGAATACATTATTAGCCTTTTGGTTGAAGTATTAAAGGTGTGCATAAGCAAAGAAATAAGATTTGATGAGAATTCCATGTCAAGGACATGGAGGGAGATCTACTAGGGGATCACACATGCATTGGACATGACATAGAGGGGTCTGTCGAGGGCATAAGAAGAAAATTTATTGGGGATAAGTTTTGAATTTGATTTGATTATGTGATCCGTGGAAAGAAGTTTCGCTTAACAATCCATAATCCACTGGGAATTAAGATCGAATTGACTTTAATTTGTTTTATTTTGAATCATGTGGAGGCATATCTGTCAGAGATATAGTCTAATCACTGGGATTGAGTATATGAACCTTCCACTGGGAAGGTGTGCAATCTACTGATTGGGATTTGAGTTTGATTTCATAGATTTGTTTGGGGATGTATCCATTTGGGAATAAGAGTTTGGATTTCTTTGATTTAGACTCTACTAGGGAGTTGGTTTAATTTGGCTCCACTTGGGAGGTTAGTTTTGAATTTAATTTTTTTGTTCAACTTGTTTACATATGATTTGGGGATCCACTGGGGAGAAGGGTGTGATTTAACTCCACTAGGGAAAATCTGATTGGGTTTAATTTAATTTGAGTTAATGTATGAACCATATCGGTGTGCGATGAACCCATTGAAAATGGGCTATATCAACCTTGACATACCTTAGGTTTACAAATCCAAAGGGATAGTCTACCGAATGCTGGGTAGAGCTATCCAACTTAAGGGGTTGCCTTTCAGTGTGCAACGATTGTGCTAGCAAGAAGGTGTAACAGACTTACAAATTCCAAAAGTAAGGAACAACTAATGGGGTGACCTGTTGGATGCACAATAAATCAAACCTGACCTAGGGAGACTATTGAGTGAATGCCACCAAGGACTTCTGTCAACTCAAAAGTAGTTAAGATTATGTGATTTGATATTGTTTGTTTGGTTTAGTTTGATTTCAAATTGATGGAATATCCATTTGGGATCTGAGCTTGATAAAATTTGATAGATTTAGTTTATGGACCATGTTGGTGTGCGATCGACCCACTAAGAAGGGGCTATATCAGACTTATCTTATCTTAGATTTACAAATCCAAAGTGATGGTCTACTGGCTGTGGGAGCTAGCCATCCTAAGGGGTTGCCTTTCGGTGTGCAATGGCTATGCTAGGAAGAAGGCGTAGCAGACTTACATCTTCTAAAGAAGGGAACAACTGCTGTGGTGACCTATTGATAGCACAATAAATGGAAGGTGACTTAGGAGCGACTACTGAGTGAATCTTGTTGAGGACTAATATCAAATTAAGAGTAGTTAAGCAACTTTTATTGAGGTTTTTGCTAACACTATTCTAATGATAGGATGCCTGTTTGGAAAAAGGTACCGCTAAGGGTGTCCTCCTAATCCACAAGTGAATATATATTTTGTTTATATGTTTATGTGGACCCTGTGGTGTGCGAGGGAGCACACTGAGAATGGGCTATATCAGGCTTGACCTATCTCAAATTTACTAGACCAAGGGAGAATCTACACATCCATAGGACATATTCTCCAACCATAGGGGTGGATACTGGGAAAGGAGAATTGTCCAATCCGATAGTAACCGAGGTAGTGTCTAATTGTGGTTGCAAAGGACGTAATCCATATATAATGCTCATAGGGGAGATGCACCTAGGGGCATTATCCTAAACCCTAGAAAAGAAAGCTTATAGGTGTACAGTGGCCAACTCAATGAGAAAGTGTAGTAGAATTACAACTGTCATGAGTGGTATATCCTAAGGTGCGAGAACCAACCAACCTAAGGTGTATCCATCAGCATGAGCAGTGTATCCATCAGCATAGTAAGAACCAACCAACCTAAAGTGCCCTTCAGTGTGCAATGATCAATCTAGAAAGAAATCATGTAGGCTTATAATTTTCCAAGTGGAACTGATCATTGGGATAGTATCGATGGGACATATACTACCTAACCTAGAGCGACTACTAAGCACAGAGCCCCAAGGAAGGACTGGACTCAAACTTGAAGCTATCAAGAGGGAAGGAGCCACTAGGGGACTTATCCTAAACCTCAAATATACTCGACCCAGTCAGTGCACGAAGGCTAATCCATGGTGAAAGCATAGCAGACTCACATCCTCTTAAATGAAGCCAACATGAGGTAGTTTACCGGCCACACAGTAAGGCCTACCAAACTAATAAGGCGCTCATTAGTGTACAGTGGCCAAGAAAAGAAGGAAAGCATAGCAGACTTACATCCTTGAAAGCAAGAATACCACTGGGGTGACACACTAATAGGGACATCAACCACCGAGCAAGCATCGAAAGTGAGTGTCACTAGGGGCGTTATCTTAAATCAAATTATCTTGAGATAAAAGATATGTGTTTATTTTATATGTTTATGAGTAGTTTATGTTTGTGTTATGCCGACGAAGGATAAGATGCCACTTAGGTTACCCTAAACACATCATGATTTGCAAATAAGAATTCTTTCAAGATGTAAGAGATTGAATTCAAAATAGAATTTTCATTGATGATAATGAATTTTAAACATGATTTATAATATTTCTAGAGCCTATTGATTGGAAGCATTGGACACTATCTCTTATGATTAATAAGTTGATAAGATCCTCCTAGGTAGGCCTTCTCTACAGTAGAAGGGCCTTTCCAAGTGGGTTCAAACTTGCCTCCCATCCTAAGTTGAGCAACAATCGATCTTTTTAGAACTAAAATAAGCTCTCTTACTTGAAAAGCTCTAGGATAGACAAACTTGTTATGAGCTTGAATCATTTTAGCTTTGTATAACTTGATGTTTTAGCATGCCCATAGGCATCTCTCCTCCAAACCTTTGAGCTCTTCTAACTATAACTTGGTGTTCTGCTCTATTGTGATCTTTTTACCCATAGCTATCCTTAGTGATGAGAGTCAAACTTCTAATGGTAGAACGGCTTCGGACCCATACACTATGAAGAAAAGAGTAAAATGAGTAGGAGTTCTATATGTGAGCCCATAAGCTTCAACTAACCCATGCCATTCATGGGTGTCTTATTCAGTATGTGGATGAGAGTTTTGTTGAGGGCTTCTGCTAAGCTATTTTTCCTCAAGTAGTCGATGGTAGAATATCTCTAATCTATGCTGTGTCTCTATGAAAGTTGTTGATCTCAGTACTCTTGAATGCAGTACCATTATTAGATATAATTCATCAAGGCACTCTGAACCTATATATAATATGGTTCCTAAAAAACTAGAGCACATGCTAAGTTGTGAGCTATTTGAGCAGAATTGCCTTTGGCCATTTAGAAAAGTAGTTAGTAGCAGCTAAGATGAATTGATGACCCTTGGAAGAAATGATTAATCACTGAATTCCACGGCCATGAGTGCCAATGAGGATGTAGAATGTTGGTGTAGGACCACACCATGTATTTGACATTGGTGGTATCACCTAGCCATATCCATGCAATTTTTTATCATCAACGGCCAATAGTATCCTAGTCTCTTGATCTTGGCTTTCAACTTCAGACCAAATTGGTTGGCTCAACATAATCCTGAGTGTACTTCGATCACGATTTTATAGGCTTCATGCTTTTTAAAATAACATAACCACATATGATCAAAAGACCACCAATACAAGGCACCATCCACAAGAGCAAAGGAAAGTGCTCTACTCATCGATGGGCTTGAGACTTATCTTGAGGTAATTTGCCTTTATTTAAGTAATCCATGAATGGTTTCCTCCAATCTAACTCATCATTATTCTTGGCAATGACAACCTACCCTTCAAGAGAGTACTTTTTGATGAGTTCAATACCAATAAAATATAAGACTTGTCTATTTTGGACCTTTATTGATATGGACTCATCCTCCAGACATGCCAACTCTTTATCAAGCTTTGCTAAAGCGTACACTATGGTGTTCTCTCCTCGGGGAATCTTATAAATGCTAACCTTTAGGATTTAGGCCAACAAGTCCATGGTGTAGTTATGGTTGTGATGGAGCTTGGGCTTTATAACCTTATAGACCCAATGATCTGGTTGATAACTAGCTGAGAATCTCCAAAGATGTTGATGTGATGTTTAGTAATGGCTAACTTAGACCGGGAATGAGCCTTCATTGTTGGTACAAAGATTAGATAGATGATATGTGAATCTCATCACATCATGTTCCAGAGTTAAGAGAACTATTCCTACCCTTGCTTTTCCTGGAATAATATATTATGATTCTTCTCCTCTTTGAGATAAATCCACACCATCAAAGTACATCTCCCAACGGTGAATGCTACTATCCCTTAAGTTCATATTTGTTCATTAGAGATATCATCACTAAGCGGAGAGTCAACAGGAAGTGGGTGTACTGCTAAGAAATCTGCTAGCTCTTATTATTTCACTGCACAGAGGGGTGTGAAGGTAATGTCAAACTGGAAAAGGATCATGGTGCCAACCATGGGATAGCACAGACATGAGATACTATATAGGATTGATCTTAGAGATTAAGTTCACCTTATGAGGAAGCATGCTGTAGCTTTTGGGATGCAAAGATTAAAGCTAGGTAATGCTTCTTAATGTGTAGATAATTAGCCTCCGTAGGAATTAGATGATAGCTAAGGTAGTAGAGTGCATTTTCCTTCCCTTCATCATTGGCTTTGGCCAACAAAGCACCAAGTGAGTCATTTAACATAGTAGTGTAATGTATGACCAGCATGCCTGGGATAGGGGCAGTTAGAACCGATGACATCATCAGGTAATGCTTGATGTCTTCAATGGCATGCTCACACTTGTCATCCCACTTAAACTTGGAATCCTTTTTGAGAAGTGCTTAGAATGGATGTCATCTTCCCGATAAGTTGGATATAAAGCATCTTAGAATTGCATACCACCCTTAGAATAATTTGAGTTGAGTTAAACTTTTAGGGGTGACATTTCTAATATTTCCTTGATCTTCTTCAGATCAATTTTGATTCCTTGGTGTCAGACAACAGACCCAAGGAATTTTCCTGAAGCTACTCCGAATGCACACTTTAAGGGATTCATTTTGAGGTTATATTGTATTAACTATTCAAAAACTACTCTCAAGTCAAAGAGATGGTCTTTCTTTTCTCTACTTTTGACCACGAGATCATCGACATAGCACTTGACTTGATGATGAATGAGTTCATCAAAGACACGAGTCATAACTCACTGGTATGAGGCACCGCCATTTTTAAGGATGAAAGGCATGACCTTATAGCAATAGATTTTGATCGGGGTTCTAAAAGCAATATTTCTTTCATCTTTAGAGGCCATCTTTATTTGGTTATATCTAGATGAGCTATCCATGAAAGAGAAGACTGCATGAGATGAGACAATGTTCACCATTAGCTTTGAGATTGGTAATAGAATTCATCTTTTGGACATGCCTTATTTAAATCTCTAAAATCGACGCATATGTGAATTTGGCCATTATTTTTCTTAACTGGGACGATGCTAGCTAACAAGAAGGGTATTTTTCTTCTCAGATGAAGCCAACATCGATCAATTTCTTGACTTCATAAATGACTTATTGTTCTATGTTTAATCACATGCGTCTAGGAACTTGCTTGATAGGGTTCACAGTAGGATGTATTACTAGTTTATGGACCACTACGTCAGGAGTCAATCCAAGCACCTCTTCATAAATCCATTCAAAGTAGTCCTTAAACATAGTCAGTAGCTTAACTAAGTCATTGGTTTCAATTTCATTCAACAAAGAACTGATGTATGTCACGCGTGGATCTTCTTCAGTTCCTAAGTTGATTTCCATGAGCTTGTCTATGGTTGACTTGATCTCTTCTTCAATTGGGTGCATATTTGACTTCAAAATCATCTAGATCATCTAAAGTATCTAAGCACAACTCCTCATATGAGTTAATGTGATTTGAAAAGAACCTATCAGATTCCAAATGGTTGGTAATGACTAAGTAGTAATCATCATCGTCAACTGGACCCATTGTACCGAATCCTAGTCGTGGTCATGATTGAGAGCTTTTGCATTTGCTCTTCCATATTCTTTCGAAGTAGTCTGGCTTATGCTTTGATCAAATATGTGGTATTAACCCTTTCTTTGGTAAATTATGAACACAATGCAAGTACCAATCAAAACATAATTATATTAAATCTTTATATTAATCATCCTCAAGTTCTACATCAACTTCTTGACTTAAGGATGATGCTCCAAGAAAGAACCTTTGAGTCTTCACACCTATGGATGACTTAGGGGCTTCTTTAACTACCAAACCCTTAGCTTTTTGATAGGAAAGTGGGGTTATAGCTAAGGTTCCCAACTGATGCCTAACTATTTCACATATAGACTTGGATACACTTATGCTTTGCTTTGGAGCCCGGTCTTCATTACTATCTCGCTCAAGTGTCACCTCCAAGGGAATCTACTATTGAGAAGAGCTTTTTGGTGAGCTGACCATATAAAACTCATCTTATGAACTAGATTCTACGTATATATGGATAGTAGGTGTACTCCTGGTAGCTAGACATATCTTTTGTTGAGTGGCCATTATAAAGGTTTTCCACCCTTAGGATGGTGTATGATGTGATGCATCTATTTTTTATGATGTATTATTTTAGATTGGATGTTAGGGTGTATGCTTCGTAGACTAGATGATAGGCCAATATTAGCTTAATCATGCATTTAGGTATAAGAAATCCTATAGCCTCTATCAAAATAATGTGTCTAAAATGAAATAAAATTTGAAAAGATTTTGCATCTATAGATTAAGTCATACGCTTATACCACTCATGCTCTTGTCTCTTAGTGAGTGTGTTTAGGACTTTAATCTCTTTCTAATTAAATAACTATCCTAGCTATCTTGTAATTCATAAGACCGGTCTACATGGTTTTAAAATTGTAGGATGAGTTAGCTGGTGGCCACTCTAGGCGGTTATAAGTCCAAAAGTAAGACATTATTCTCTCTTGTGGAAGTAAACCCTTATGTCTACCTGTCACTTAGATTTAGTCCGTGTTTTAGCTCGTACAAAAGATCCCTATATTTAGATCCGAGGTAGCTATTTCTTTCAGGCTACGAGTATAAATCCTCACCTCTTATGCATTCTCACAACCTTGTGTAGGTGGATTATAAGCCCTAGTAATCTAATTTAATTTCAACTCAAAACATATAAATCTCTTCAACTTCAAAATTATAAAGCCCAACCATAGGATAGATTGTGATGCTCACTAATCTTCCTAGTATCATTACTATTTCTTACTTATTTCATTTAGATTCTAAAAATAAGTCTTCTCGTTGAACTTTCCCAATTGATTTTTCAAATATAACAAATCTTTTGATAGTCTAACCTTGAAATCTTTGGAGATGACAATTGTCTACTTTAATCGAGAGTATTCTTAAGAAATTTCAATTCCTAAGATGTAATTTACTATGAAGGCTTACCTCCATAGGGAACTTAAGAACCTGGTTTAATATAAACCCTACTTTATTCATCCATATAAAGTAGGGGAAAATCTCGTGTACATTCAAGACCCATCATGCCTTATGAGTCCTTATTATGTGATTATGTCCATTATGGTGATGCCTCTATCTTTCCGAGTACATCATACCCTCAATGTCTGATCACCTCAAAAAAGTACCCCTCCATACATCCAAAAATAAACACCACAAGGCCCTCTCACCTTGTTCATTGAATCCTCTTAACATCATCCTTTCTTTTTCGAGTTAGGAGATGTCGATCTTAGACTGATAAACTTGGGTGAACCAGAACTCTCGAAAGCCTGTATCTGCCAACATCCAATGTAATGTAAAGAGATGGTTATGCTCGGTTGTCCCTAGGAGTAAGTCTTCATCATTGAATGTAACTAAATAAAAACTAACCCTAAATAATAAAAAAACATAAAAAAATTTAAAAAAAAACCTAAACCCTAAACTAAAAAAACCTAAACCTAAAAAAAAATAAAATAAACCTAAACATACTCTAAAATAAACTAAACTAAAATAAATAAAACCTAAACCTAAACCTAAACTAAATAAAATAAAATAAACTAAAAATAAACATAAACTTAAACTAAAAAATATAACCTAAAAATAAACCTAAATTAAAAACCTAAAACCAAAATTTAAAAATAAAAAATTAAAAAAAATTAATCCTAAACTTAAAAATAAAAAATAAAACCTAAATCTAAAACTAAAATAAAAATAAAACTAAACAAAAAATAAACCTAAACCGAAGCCTAAACCTAAATAAAAAAACTAAAATAAATAAACTAAACAAAAAAAATAAAAATAAAAAAATAAAAAAATAAAATAAACTAAAATAAATAAAAAATAAACTAAATAAACCTAAACAAGTAACTTTACTTAATTTTAAAAAAAAAAAAAAAAAACAAAACCCTAACCCTAAACCTTAAACCCAAAACTAATCTTAAACCATAAACTAAACCCTAAAAAAACCAAATCTAAAACCCTAAAACCTAAACCCTATAGCCAAAACCCTAAACCCCAAACCCTAAACCCTAAACCCTAAGCCCTAAACCCTAAACCCTAAGCCCTAACCCTAACCCTAACCCTAAACCCTAAACCCTAAAAACCCTAAAGCCTTAACCTTAAACCCTAAACTAACACTAAACCCTAAGCTAACCCTAAACCCTAAACCCTAAAAACCCTAAACCCTAAAGCCAAAACACTAAATCGTAAACCCTAAACCCTACAACCCTCAACCCGAAAACCCTAACCCTAAATGTTAAACCCTAAACCATAAACCCTAAAAACCTAAAAAGCAAAACCTAAACTAAATAAAACCTAACAATCAAATAAATAAATAAACCTAAACCTAAATAAAATAAAAAACCAAATCAAATAAAAACCTAAACTAAAACCTAAACCTAAACCTAAAAATAAAATAAAATAAACCAATGAAGATAAACTAAAAAATAAAAAAATTTAAAACTAAACTAAAAAATAAAATAAACCTAAGAATAAAAAACCTAAATAAAATTAAAACTAAACCTAAAATAAAAATAAAATAAACTTAAAATAAACCTAAATAAAATAAAACTAAATAAAACTTAAACCTAAAAAAAACCTAAAAAACATAAACAGATAAAAAATTAAACCTAAACCCTAAGCCAAAAACAAAAAATCTAAACCTAAAATAAAAATAAAATAAACAAAATTAAAAAAACCTAAACCTAAACTAAAATAAATAAAACCAAACCTAAACCTAAAATAAACTAAATAGAAACCGAAACTATAAAATAAAACCTAAAAGTAAACCTAAATTAAAAACCTAAAACCTAAACCTAAAAAAATAAAATAAAAAACCAAACCTAAATCTAAAAATAAAAAATTAAAACCTAAACCTAAAAAATAAAATAAAAATAAAACTCAACAAAAATTTAAACATAAACCTAAAATAAAATAGAAAAAAAAAAACTAAATAAAAAAAATAAACTAAATAAATCAAATAAACAACAGAAGGAATGTTGAATATGAATTTATTCTCTGTTAATAAAAAAATAACCAAAAATCCTAAACCTTAAACTAAAACTTGAACCCTAAACCTAAAACTTAAACCTTTTACCCTAAACACTAAACCCTAAAATCTCTAAACCATGAACCCTAAACCTAAATGCTAAAAAGCCTAAAACCCTAAACCAGGAAATTAAACCTAAACCTCATACCATAAACCCTAAACCTTAAACTCCAAAAAGCTAAAATCCTTAAACCTAACTAAACAAAAATAAAAATAAAAATATATAAAAATTAAAAATAAAATAAATAAAAAATAAACTAAATAGACCTAAACCTACCTCTTTACTTAATTTAAAATAAACCATAAAACTAAAATAAACCCTAAACCCTAAACCCTAAACACTAAACACTAAACAATAAAAAACCCTAAACCTTAAACTGTAAACCCTAAAACCCTAAACCCTAAACCCTAAATCATAAATCCTAAAAAACGATAAACCCTTAACCCTTAACACTAAACCATAAAAAACCCTAAACCTTAAACCCCAAACCCTAAAACCATAAACCCTAAAAAACCATAAACTTTAAACCCTAAATCCAAAACCACTAACCCTACAACCTTAAAACCTAAACCAGAAACCCTAAACTTTAAACCCTAAACCTTAAACCATCAAAACTATAAACCATAAATCCTAAACCCTAAACCATAATCCCTAAACCATATCCCTAAACCATGAACTTATTTTTTAAAAACCTTTTGCTTCCTAAACTGGTTCTCTTTCCAAAAGCTTATCTTCTACCTAACAATGAGATAGTTTCGCTTGGATTTAAAAAGTTATAAAATATTACTATTAATGGGTGGCCAGTAACTACTATAAGCCTCTTGAGAATGTCAAGTTCCTATTGTTGTTAACCTATTCCTATTAGCTTTACTATTGTTAAAAAGACATTTTGTGTTATTATTATGCCATAAGTCTTTGTTAAAAGTTGGGTTTTTCACTGGTCCTAGCTAAATGTCACCTAAAGGACCTTTGTTGTGAGGTGCTTTATCGATTTTATGTTTTCATAAATGATTCCTTTATTGGTTAATTATGATGGGTTGTTCTCTAGTGGTTGACTTATGGCCATTTTAACCTAGGAGTTTTAGTTGTCCTTGAATCTTGGTTGGTTGATTTTTCCTTGTTGGTCTTTTCCTTCTTCTTGACAATTTATGACCTTGTCAAACCTTTGTTGATCCTTTTGATTGACTTTTGGTTTTTGTGGCAACCTTTGGCCACCTTTTGTGTAGCTGTTTTGTCTTCTGGTGATTTGCACTGGCTGCAGCTTATGTTTCCTTCAATTGATGGTTTCATTTTTGAGCTATTTAGTCATTTATGGTTGCTCACCTTAGTTTAGCTTGGTGACTGCTACTTGTTGGGACTTTGGCTTGAGGGCTCCTATCTTGGTTTTGTTGGTTATTTCTCTGTTAATTCGCTAGTGCTTGCTGATGGCTGGTTCTGGTTTTTCGTAGTTTGGAGTTTGGATGGGTATTTGGATAATGGTTGTTGTTGGTGTTCTGACTTTGTTCTAGCATCTCTCTAGGTAATTGTGATTAGTCTATTATGGTTTTTGTTTGGTGGTTTGGCTACTAGCTATTTGCTAGCGGTTGCTCTTTATTTAATGGTGCAAGATTTGGAACTCTACGGACTGTTGGCCTTCGATGTTTGCTCGTATAAGGTATGCTGGCCATAATGGCTTTTCTCTCTAGTTGGTAGCATTACATATAAGTGTAACCCTTCTTTATGATGTTTAGATGCTCATATGTATTTGTTGCCATTTGAGATGATCCTAACTAAGCCTGAGCCTTATCGTTCTCAATTATCTCCTTTTCCTCTCTTTATCCTTATCCTTTTTAGCTATGAATTTTTCCTTTGTAGTGTTTTGCATATTTATTTTACAGGTTGGAACTTTATTGAAGGAATGGTCCTTACTTAGTCAAGCCAAGTGTTGTTGTTGTGGATCTTGCTTATCTTGCTTTCTCAAAAGAATCATGAACTACTGCTGACTCATCCTTTTACTATTTTCAGGTTTTGCTTTAGCCTTACTTTGTGTCTTTTTCTCTTATGCTTTTTAGCTATAGTATTTCCTTTTTTTTCTTTTCTTTTTCTAATGTATTTAGATGGGGGTTTAGCTCTTTAGGTTTCTTGTAGCTATGAGAGTAGTAGAATTTTAGAGCTTTAGCACTTTTAAGGACATTATATCCTTTCCTTTTATGGTAATAAAATTCTAACTTTCCCAAAAAAACCCCTTAACAACACTAAACCCTAAACCCTAAACTCTGTTAAAAAAAAACTTAAACCCTAAACCTTAATCCCTAAACCCTAAACTAAAACCTAAACCCTAAACCCTAAACCCTAAAAACTAAACCCTAAAACCCTAAACCATAAACCCAAAACCATAAACCTTAAAACCTAAACCTAAATAAAAGAATAAACAAAATAAAATAAAAACCTAAACCTAAAATAAAATGATATAAAAAAATAAAACTAAACTAAAAAAAATAAATAAAACCTAAATTAAACTAAAAAAAATAAAATAAACCTAGAAATAAAAATTCAAATAAAATAAAACTAAACCTATATAAAATAAAATAAACCTGGATAAAATAAAATAAAACTAGATAAAACCTAAACATAAAAAAAAAAATAAAATAAATAAAAGAATAAACCTAAACCAAAACTAAATATATCTAAACTAAAATAAATAAACCCTAAACTAAACCTACTAAATAAAATAAAATAAACTAAAGTAAACCTAAGCTAAAAAAAATAAACTTCGATACTAAAATAACAACCTAAAACCTAAAATAAAATAAAACCTAAACCTAAAATAAAAAAATAAACCTAAACCTAAATAAAATAAAAACCTAAACCTAAAATGATAAAAAATAAATAAGATAAAATAAACCTAAACCTAAACATAAACTTAAAAGGGTTAAGATTAAAACCTAAAATAAATAAAATAAATTAAATAAAATAAAATAAACCTAAAAAAAATATAAACTAATATATAAAATAAACTATACTAAATAAATCTAAACCTCTTGGTTTTATTAATTTTTTTTGCAATAAACCCTAAACCCCAAACCACACTAAATCCTAAATCGTGAGCCCTACCCTAGGCAAACTCTGATCACCCCAGGCCACTGACCCTGGTGCACTCTGAGCTATAACATACACTCAGCCTGACCCTAAATCCTGAGCCCTAACCTGAGCTTTGGCCACAGACCCACAGGCCACTGACCTGGGCTCTAGATCATGGGCCACTAGGCCTAAAAAACCTGCCCTACCAGGCCCCCCCTGCCCCAGATGACCACTGGCAGGTGAGCACAGGTCGTGCCCTAGGCCAAAGACCTGGGCCTGGCATGACCCTAAAGCTGGCTCACCACCTAAACTTGGGCACCCCAGACCCAACATGGGCCACAGATCCTGAGGCCCACAACCTTAAACCTGATCAAACTAGGCCTAAATCCACCCTAAACCCTAAACTAAATCTACACTAACACACTGGGCCCTTCCTAAACCCTGGCAGTGACCCTAGGCCAAAGCATAAAACCTGGGCACTACCTAAACCACCTCCCAATCCTCCCAAACCACTAAAGTAATTAAGTAAATTAAAAAGTAAATCTAAACACTAAAACCTAGTAAACTTAAACCTATACCTAATCCCTAAGAATGGACAGAACCTTAATGGCAGGAACATCACCATCAACCAAGCTCAGTCTAGATTTGGTGGAGGCGAATGCGGAGGCGACGGTTATCATAATGGTGGTGGGGGATCTGGAGGTGTTGGTGGATATGGAGGTGGTCATCGGAGCAGTGGTGGTTTTGTAGGTGGGAGGAGCAACGAAGGTTACAACCGTGGGGGTGGTAGAGTGAGAGATCAGGGATATGATGTTGCTCTCGCTACTCGAGCGATCGAAGTGGTTCTGATACGAACTGGAGAAACTGAAGAACGGTCGATCCAATTATTTGCTTATGGAAATGTGTCTTTACAGTAGTGATGGTTCTAGTTACCTAAGGTTTTTGATTTTCTCTAAGCCTGCACATTTTTTATCTAAGTTGTTGCTTATGTCATAGAAACATGGTGTGTTACTTGGTTGATGAAAAAAAAAAAGAAATATTGAATCTAAATTTGTTCTATGTTTAAAAAAACCAAAAGCCCTATACCCTAAACTAAAACTTGAACCCTAAACCTAAAACATAAACCCTAAACCCTAAACTCTAAACCTTAAACCCTAAACCCTAAACCCTAAACCATCAACCCTAAACCGTAAATCCTAAATCCCAAACCCTAAACCCTAAACGTGAAACTCTACACTAACCCTTAACCTTTCTTAACTAAACTAAATGACCTAAAATAAATAAATTCTAAAAAAATAAAATTAAAATAAAATAAAACCTAAACTAAGACCTAAACTAATAAAATAAATAATAAAATAAAATAAATAAACTAAACTAAAAATAAAAACATAAATATAAAACTAAACCTAAAATAAAAATAAACCTAAAATAACTAAATAAATGCTAAACATAAAAATATTACTAAATAAATAATAAAACATAAACCCTAAAATAAATAAATAAATAAATAAATAAACTAAAAATAAATAAAATAAACTATAAACTAAAACTAAATAAATAAGATAAACTTAAACCTAAACTAAATTGAAAAAATAAAATCAAAATAAAAAAAACCATAAACCTACTAAAAAAAAATAAAATAAAACCTAAAAAACCAAAATAAAATAAACTAAACTAAATAAAATAATTAAAACTATAAAATAAACTAAACATAAAACATAAACCTAAAAAAATAAACTAAAGAAAAAACCTAATTGAATAAATAAACCTAAAATAATTAAACTGAACTAAATAAAAATCAAAATAAACCTAAATAAAAATAAAATATAAAATAAACTAAAAAATAAAAAAATAAACTAAATACACCTAAACCTACTAGTTTACTTAATTTAAAAAATAAATAAATTTAAAAATTTTAAAAAAACGCAACCCTAAACCCTAAACCCCAAACCCTAAATCCTAAACCCTAAACCCCAAAAATTTGAAACAAAAACTTAAACTAAATAAAACATAAAAATAAAATAAATAAAAAAACCTAAACCTAAATAAAATAAAATAATAAAATAAAATAAAAGGCTAAAGTGAAGCCAAAACCTAAACCTAAAAATAAAATAAAATAAAAAATAAAAAATAAACTAAAATAAAATAAATAAATAATCCAAACTAAATTAAAAAAATAAAATAACTTAAAAATAAAAATGTAAACAAAATAAAAACTAAACATAAAATAAAAATAAAATATACCTAAAATAAAATAAAATAAAAACTAAATGAAAACTTAAACCTAAAAAATAAACCTAAAAATAAATAAAAAATAAAACCTAAACCCTAAATTAAAAAAAAAAAACCTAAACCTAAAATAAACAAAATAAAATAAACCTAAACCTAAATTATAATAAACTAAACTAAAATAAATAAAACCTAAACTTAAACCTAAAATAAACTAAACCAACCAAAACTAAATAAAATAAAATAAATACTAAAAGAATAAACTAAAACATAAAATAAACCTAAAATAAAACCTAAACCTAAACCTAAAAATAAAATAAAACTTAAACCTAAACCTAATGAAAAAGATCCTAAAAGCAAAATAATATAAAATTAAACTAAAACATCAACCTAAACCTAAACCTAAAATAACTAAATAACCTAAATTAAAATAAATAAACTAAACTAAATAAAATAAAATAAATAAAATAAATAAAATAAATGAACTAGAAAACTAATGCTAAAATAAACTAAAATAAACCTAAATCTGCCACTATACATAAATGTTTTTTTATAAAACCCTAAACCTAAAATAAATATAAAACAAAACAAAAAACCTAAACCCTAAATACTAAAACCCTAAAAAAACCAAAACCCCCTAAACCCTAAATCCTAAACCCTAGAAAACCATACACCCTAAACCCTAAACTAACCTAAACCCTAAACCCTAAACCCTAAACTAACCCTAAATCCTAAATCCCCAAACAACCTCAAACCCTAGACCCTAAACCATAAAGCCTATACACGATACCCTAAACCCTAAACCCTAACCCTAAACCTAAACCCTAAATCCTAAACTTACTTTCACTTTTTGGCTTAAGTTGGGTTATGTTTTTGGCCTCTTTCTTTTGGGTTGGCCTAATAGTTGCTACTTAGTGGTTTCTGTCTTTTCAGCCTAGGTTGGCTAGGTTTTTTCAGCCTGGTTGCTATTGTCTTCTTTGCCTTATTACTCTAGTTATTGGTGGATGAGATGGTTTCTGCTCTAGCTTTATTTTATTTTCTACGCTAGCTAGTTTGTTGGCTCTACTCTTGAACTCGAATTACTTTTTTGCTAGTTTTTCATGGTTGGATGGGTGGCCTTCCTTATGGGAACCACTGCTATTGTTCCCTTTAGCCTTCCTTGAAGAATTTCCTTGTTCTTTTTTGTGGGTTGCCTCCCGCCCTTTGTTGTTGTCGATCCTTCTTTTGCCTTCATATTGTGTTTGGTTATTCTCCTAGGATTAGCCTCTATTGGGTCCTTTGTTTGAAGCACGTTTTATGTTGTTATTACGCTTCTTGTTGGGTTAGTCTTTATTGCTAGGGAAGTTTAGTTTTTCAGCTTGTCCTAGGTAGCTACTGCTGCTGCCTTTCTATGGTGGTTGTGCTTATTTTGGATCTCTATTGTGTGGTTCTTTGTTGGTTTTTTCCTTTGCCTTGGCTGCTGGGGATGCTTCCTTTATTGGTTACTTTTGAAGGGTTGTTCTCTGGTGGTTGCCTTATGGCTATTTTACTAAGCTGGTTTGCTTGGAGAACTTTTAGTTGTCTTTGAAATCTTGGTTGGTTCATTTTTTTTCCTTTTTGTTGGTTGTTTCTCTATTAATTGGCATGGGTCTAATGCTTGCTGATGGCTAGTTCTAGTTTTCTTTAGTTTGGAGCTTGGATGGGTATTTGGATAATGGCTATTGTTGGTGTTCTAACATTATTCTAGCCTCTCTCTAGGTTATTTTGATTAGTCTATTGTGGTTTTTGTTTGGTGGTTTGCCTGCTAGCTAGTTGCTGATCGGTTGCTCTTTATTTAATGGTGTAGGATCTGGAACTCTATGGACTGCTGGCCTTGGATGTTTGCTTGTATCAAGTATGCTGGCTATGATGGCTTTGATGTGACTCACATCTTTTCTCTGGTTGGTAGCATTACATATGATTTTAACCCTTCTTTATGAAGTTTAGATGCTCATATGTATTGTTGCCCCTTGAGATGATCCTAATTGAGCCCGAGCCATCTCTTTCACAGCTCTCTTCTTTTCATCTATTTATCCTTATCCATTTTAGCTATGACTTTTGCCTTTGTAGTGCTTTACATATCTCTTTTACAGGTTGGAACTTTAAAAAGGGAATGGTCGTTACTCAGTCAACCTAAGTGTTGTCGTTATGGATCTTGCTTATCTTGCTTTCTCAAAGGAAATATGAACTGCTTCTGACTCATCCTTTTACTATTTTCAGGATTTGTTTTCATCTTACTGTGTCTTTTTCTCTTATGCTTTTAGCTTTTGTATTTGCTCTTTTGTTTTCTTTTCTTTTTCTAATATACTTAGATTTTAGGTTTCTTGTTGCTCGTGAAAGAGAATTTTAGAGCTTTACCACATTTAAGGACATTATATCTTTTCCTTTTTTGATAATAAAATTCTAACTTCCCCCTAAAAAATTCCTAAACCCTAAACCCTAAACAGCCTTAAACCCTAAAACCAAAACCCTAAATCCTAAACCCTAAACCCTAAAAAGCTAAAAACTAAACCTAAACTAAATAAAATCTATAAATAAAATAAATAAAAAAACCTAAACCAAAATAAAATAAAAAATAAAATAAAGTAAAACTAAAAGATAATCTTAAACCTAAACCTAAAAAAAAAATAAAATAAAAAATAAAAAATAAATTAAAATAAAATAAATAAGAACCAAAATTAAACTAAAAAAAATAAAAACCCTTAATAAAATAAAAACTAAACCTAAAATAAATATAAAATAAATCTAAAATAGAATAAAATAAGAACTAAATAAAAACTTGAACCTAAAAAATAAACCTAAAAAATTAACCCTAAACCTAAACCCAAAACCCTAAAAAAAATTTTAAAAAAATTAGAAAAAAAACCCTAACCCTAAACCCTAAACCCTATACCTTAAAACTCTAAACCCTATACCCTAAACCCTAAACTCTGTTAAACAAAACCCAAAACCTTTAACCATAAACCCTAAACGCTAAATAAAAACTTAAACCCTAAACCCTAAACACTAAACCCTAAACCCAAAACCCTAAAACCCTAAACCATAAACCCTAAACCCTAAACCCTAAACCCTAAAACCTAAACCTAAATGAATAAAATAAAATAAAATAAAATAAAAGCCTGAACAAAAACCTAAACCTAAATCAAAAATTAAAATAAAATAGAAAATAAAAACTAAAATAAAATAAAATAAATAAAAACCTAAACTAAACTAAATAAAATAAAATAATCCTAAAAATAAGAAACCTAAATTAAATAAAAACTAAATCTAAAATAAAAATAAAATAAACCTAAGATAAAATAAAATAAAAACTAAATAAAAACCTAAACCTAAAAAATAAATCTAAAATTAAAACCTAAAAATAACTAAAAAGTAACACCTAAACCCTAAACCAAAAAAAAAACCTAAACATAAAATAAAACAAAAATAAACAAAATAAAACAAACCTAAACCTAAATTAAAATAAACTAAAATAAAATAAATAAAATCGAAACCTAAACCTAAAATAAACTAAACCTAAAAAATAAGCCTAACCTTAAAAATCCTAAGCCTAAACTAAAAAATAAAACTTAAAATAATAACCTAAAACCTAAACTTAAACCTAATAATAAAAAAAATAAAACTTAAACCTAAAATAACAAAATAAAAATAAAACTAAACTAAAAAATAAACCTAAACCTAAACCTAAACCTAAAAAATAAATAAAATAAAAAAAACCTACACTGAAATTAATAAACCTAAAATAAATAAATTATACTAAATAAAAGTAAACCTAAAGAAAATAAAATAAAAAAAAACTAAAATTAATAAAAAAATTAACTAAATAAACCTAAACTAATTACTTAATTAAAAAAAACCCTAAACCCTAAACTATAAACCCTAAACCCTAAACCCTAAACCTACAACCCTAAACCCTAAACCGTAAACCCTAAACCATAAAACTTTAACCCTAGACCCTAAACCTTAAACCCTAAACCACAGAAAACCCTAAACCCTAAAAGCCTAAACTCTAAACCCTAAACCCAAGAAAACCATAAACCTTAAACCATAAAACTTAAACCCTAAACCCCCACACAACCCTAATCCTTAAACCCTAAACCTTAAACCCTAAACACTAAACCTTAAACCCTATACCCTAAACTAACCATAAACCCTAAACCCCATACAACCCTAATCCTTAAACTCTAAATCATAAACCCTAAACCGTAAACCCTAAACCTTAAACAACCTTAAACCCTAAAACCTAAATGCTAAACCCTAAACCCTAAACCCAAACCCTAAACCCTAAACCCAAACTCTAAACCCTAAACCCTAAACATTAAACCCTAAACCCTAAATCCTAAAGGCATAAATCCTAAAACCCTAAACCATAAACCCTAAACATTAAACCCTAACACTAAACCCTAAACCTTAAGCCCCAAACCCTAAACCTAAACCTAAAGTAATTAAATAAATTAAAAAATAAACTTGATCACTAAAACCTAATAAACCTAAACCTAAACCTAAACTTTAAACCACAAACCATAAACTTAAACCTAAAGTAACTAAATAAATAAGAAAATAAACCTAAGCCCTATAACCTAATAAACCTAAACATAAACCTGAATCCTAAGAATGACTTGATGGTGAACATCACCCAACCGCTGGGTGATATGGCATGGGAGTTGAAGGCAGAGGCCACGGTTATCACAGTGGTGGTCATAGTAGTGGTGGTTATGGAGGCGGGAGGAATGACAGAGGTTATCGCCGTTATGGTGGCTGAGGGAGAAATCGAGATATGATGGTGGATCCCGCCACTCGAGAGGCCAGGGAGGTTCTGATGGGAACTGGAGAAACTAAAAATTGGTCGATCTGATCTGTTGCTTATAAAACTTTGTCCTCATAGTAGAGATGCTTCTAGTTATCTTGGATTTTTTATTTGCTCTATGTGTGCTCATATTTTATCTATGTTGTCACTTGCGTCTTAGAAAACTTGGTGGGTTACTTGGTTGTTGAAATTAAAAAGAAGGAATGTTTAATCTAAATATCTTCCCTATTAAAAAAAACCAAAAACCCTAAACCCTAAACTAAAACCTAAACCTAAACCAAAAACTTATACCCTAAACCATAAATACCTTAAATCCCTACCTAAAACACAAACCCTAAACCCTAAACCCTAAACCAAAGAAAAAACCCCAAATCCTAAAATCTAAGCCCTAAACCCTAAACCCTAAATCCTAAACCCCCCTGCAACCTTAAACCCTAAACCCTACAACCTTAAACACTAAACCCTAATCCATAAACCATAAATCCTAAACCCAAAACCCAAAACCCTAAACCATAAACCTTAAACCCTAAACCCCAAACACTAAACCCTAAACCCTAAACCCTAACCTAAACCCTAAAAACCTAAAAACCTAAACCTAAACTAAATAAATCCTAAAAATAAAATAAATAAAAAAACCTAAACCTAAATAAAATAAAATAAAAATAAATAAAAACCTAAACAAAAACCTAAACCTAAACCTTAAAATAATATAAAATAAACTAATAAAATTAAAGTAAAATAAAATAAATAAAAACTTAAACTAAACTAAAAATGTAAAAAAAATCTATAAATAAAAAACCTAAATAAAATAAAAACTAAAAGGAAAAATAAATAAATAATTAATCCAAAAATAAACCAAAAAAAAAAAAAATAGAAACCATAAACCATAAACCCTACACTCTAAACCCTAAACCTTAAACCTTAAATCATAAACTCTAAATCTAAACTCTAAGCCCTAAACCCTAAATCTACAACCCTAAACCCTAAGCCCTAAACCCTAAACTTTAAACCCTAAACCTTTAAAAACCCTAAACCTTAAACCTTAAACCCTAAAACCCCAAACTCTAAACCCTAAACCTTAAAAAACCATAAACCCTAAACTTTAAACCTTAAACCCTAAATCTTAAAATAACTCTAACCCCTAAACGCCCATATAACCTTAATCCTTAAACTTAAACTGTAAACCCTAAGCTTAAACCATAAACCCTAAATTATAAACCATAAATAGTAAACCCTAAACCTTAAACCCTAAAAAACCCTAAAAAACCCTAAACAACCCTAAACCCTAAACCCTAAACTCAAACTCTAAAGCACAAACCCTAAACCTGAAACCCTAAACCCTAAACCATAAAAACCATAAATCCTAAAACTCTAAACCGTAAAACCTAAACCCTAAACCCTAAGCCTATACCTAAAGTAATTAAATAAATTAGAAAATAAACCTGATCCATAAACCTAATAAACCTAAACATAAACCTAAACCTTAAACCACAAACCATAAACCTAAACTTAAAGTAACTAAATAAATAAGAAAATAAACCTAAGCCCTATAACCTAATAAACCTAAACATAAACCTGAATCCTAAGAATGGGCAGAACCTTGATGGCAGGAACATCACCGTCAACCGGGCTTAATCTAGACATGGCGGTGGAGTTGAAGGCAGAGGCCACAATTATCACAGTGGTGGTCGCAGTAGTGGTGGTTATGGAGGCGGGAGGAATGACAGAGGTTATAGTTGTTATGGTGGCTGAGGGAGAAATTGAGATATGATGGTGGATCCCGCCACTCGAGAGCCTAGGGTGGTTCTGATGGGAACTGGAGAAACTGAAAATTGGTCGATCTAATATGTTGCTTATAGAACTGTGTCTTCATAGTAGAGACGCTTCTAGTTATCTAGGATTTTTTATTTGCTCTATGTGTGCTCATTTTTTTATCTATGTTGTCGCTTGCTTCTTAGAAAACTTGGTGGGTTACTTGGTTGTTGAAATTGAAAAGAAGGAATGTTTAATCTGAATCTTCTCTATTAAAAAAAACTAAAAACCCTAAACACTAAACTAAAACCTGAACCTAAACCAAAAACCTATACCCTAAACCCTAAAAACCATAAACCCTAAACCATAAATACCCTAAATCCCTACCAAAACACAAACCCTAAACCCTAAACCCTAAACCCTAAACCAAAAAAAAACCCTAAATCCTAAAATCTAAGCCCTAAACCCTAAACCCTGAACCCCCCTGCAACCATAAACCCTAAACCCTACAACCTTAAACACTAAACCCTAACCTATAAACCATAAATCCTAACCCCCAAACCCAAAACCCTAAACCGTAAACCTTAAACCCTAAACCCTAAACACTAAATCCTACACCCTAAACCCCGAACCCTAAACCCTAAAAACCTAAAAACCTAAACCTAAACTAAATAAATCCTAAAAATAAAATAAATAAAAAACCTAAACCTAAATAAAATAAAAAAAATAAATAAAAACCTAAATAAAAATCTAAACCTAAACCTTAAAATAATATAAAATAAACTAATAAAAATAAAGTGAAATAAAATAAATAAAAACCTAAACTAAACTAAAAATGTAAAATAAATCTATGAATAAAAAACCAAAATAAAATAAAAACTAAAAGGAAAAATAAATAAATAATTAATCCAAAAATAAACCAAAAAATAAAAATAAAAAATAGAAATCATAAACCTTAAACCCTACACTCTAAACCCTAATCCTTAAACCTTAAACCCAAAACACTAAATCCTAAACTCTAAGCCCTAAACACTAAATCTACAACCCTAAACCCTAAACCCTAAACCCTAAACCTTAAACCCTAAACCTTTAAAAACCCTAAACCTTAAACCTTAAACCCTAAAACCCCAAACTCTAAACCCTAAACCTTAAAAAACCATACACCCTAAACCCTAAACCTTAAACCTTAAACCCTAAACCTTAAAATACCTCTAAACCCTAAACGCCCATACAACCTTAATCCTTAAACCCTAAACTGTAAACCCTAAGCCATAAACCCTAAACCCTAAATCATAAACCATAAACCCTAAACCCTAAACCCTAAAAAACCCTAAATAACCTTAAACCTTAAACCCTAAACCCAAACTCTAAAACCTAAACCCTAAACTAAAACCTAAACCCTAGACCATAAAACCATAAATCCTAAAACCCTAAACCGTAAACCCTTAACCCTAAACCCTAACCCTAAACCCTAAACCCTAAACCCTAAACCCAAAGCCTATACCTAAAGTAATTAAATAAATTAAAAAATAAACCTGATCCTTAAAACCTAATAAACCTAAACCTTAAACCACAAACAATAAACCTAAACCTAAAGTAACTAATAATAAACCTAAACCCCATAACCTAATAAAATATGAATCGATTGATGAACATCACCAACGAGGCTCAGTCTAGATATGGTGGAGGAGGCGTAGGTAGAGGCGGCAGTTATCATAGTGGTGATCGAAGTAGTGGTGGTTATGGAGGCGAGAGGAACGACAGAGGTTATAGCCGTTGTGGTGGCAGAGGGAGAAATCGGGATATGATGGTGGATCCCGCCACTCGAGAGGCCAGGGTGGTTCTGAGGGGAACTGGAGAAATTGAAAAATGGTCAATTTAATCTGCTACTTATTGAACTATGTCTTCATAGTAGAGACAGTTCTAGTAATTTTATATTTTTGATTTGCTCTATGTGTGCTCATTTTTTATCTATGTTCTCGCTTGTGTCTTAGAAAACATGGTGGGTTACTTGGTTGATGAAATTGAAAAGAAGAAATGTTTAATATGATTTTATTCTCTATTAAAAAAACTAAAAACCCTAAACCCTAAACTAGAATGTGAACCTTAAACCAAAAACATATACCCTAAACCCAAAACCCTAAAAACCATAAACCCTAAACCCTAAAAACCATAAACCCTAAACCATAAAAACCCTAAACCCTAAACCCTAAAAACTATAAACCCTAAACCATAAAAACCTTAAACCCCTAAACCCTAAAACCCAAACACTAAACCCAAAACCCTAAACCCTAAACCCTAAACCCTAAACCCTAAACCCTAAACCCCAAACCTTAAACCCTAAAATCTATGCCCTAAACCCTAAACCCTAAACCCTACAACCCTAAACCCTAAACCCTAAACCCTAAATCCAAAACCCTAAAACCTAAATCATAAACCTTAAACCCTACATAATAAACACTAAACCCTAAACCCTAAACCCTAAACCTTAACTTTAAATCGTAAACCCTAAAACCCTAAACCCAAAATAATAAGCCCTAAACCTCGAAACCTAAACCCTAAAAACCTAAAAATCTAAACTAAATAAATCTTAAAAGTAAAATAAATAATTAAACCTAAACCTAAATAAAATAAAATAAAAATAAATAAAAACATAAACAAAACCTAAACCTAAACCTAAAAATAATATAAATAAACTAATAAAAATAAACTAAAATAAAATAAATAAAAACCTAAACTAAACCTAAAAAATAAAATAAACTTAATAATAAAAGACCTAAATAAAATAAAAGCTAAACGTAAAAAAAAACCAAAAATAAACCGAAAATAAAAAAATTAAAAATAGAAATTGTAAACCTTAAACCCTAAACTCCAAAACCTAAACCTTAAACCTTAAATCCTAAATACTAAATACTAAACTCTAAGCTTTAAACCTTGAACTTATAACCCTAAACCCTAAACCTTAAACACTAAACCCTAAATCCTAAACCCTAAACCCTAAACCCTAAGAAACGAGAGGGGTAAAACTCTAAACCCTAAAACCCTAAACCCTAAATCCTAAATAATATACCCTAAACCCTAAATCTTAAAATATCCATAAACTAAAATAAACTAAATAAAAACCTAAACAAAAATAAATAAAAACCTAAACTACATTAAAAATAAAAACCTTAAATAAAATAAAAACTAAACCTAAAATAAAAATAAAATAAACCTAAAGTAAAATAAAATAAAAACTTAAACCTAAAAAATAAACCCAAAAATAAATAAAAAATAAAACCTAAAGCTTAAACTAAAAAAAAACCTAAACTTAAAACAAAAATAAAATAAACTAAACAAAAATAAATAAAACCTAAACTGAAACTAAATAAAATAAAATAAACAAAAAATAAACCTACACCTAAACTTAAAAATAAAACCTAAAAATAAGCCTAAGATAAAAACTTGAAACCTAAACCTAAAATATAAAAAATAAAAACCTAAACCTAAACCTAAAAATAAAAAAATAAAATTTAAACCTAAAAAATAAAATAAAAATAAAACTAAACTAAAAATAAATGTAAACCCAAAACCTAAAAAATAAACTAAAATAAAAACATAAACTAAAATAAATAAACCTAAAATAAATAAACTAAACTAAATAAAAATAATAATAAAAAATCAAAAAACAAAAAAAATAAAAAATAAATTAAATAAACCTAAACCATTTTGTTGACTTAATTTAAAAATAATAAATAATAAATAAATAATAAAAAATAAACCAAAACCCTAACCCTAAACCCTAGTCCCTAAAACTAACCTTAAACCCTAAAACCAAAAAACCAAAACTATAAACCCTAAACCTTAAACCCTAAACCCTAAACCCTAAAAATTCCAAAACCTTAAACTCTAAACCAAAAAACCCCAAACCCTAAACCCTAAAACCTAAACCTAAACTAAATAAATCTTAAAAATAAAATAAATAAAAAATGTAAATCAAAATAAAATAAAATAAATAAAAAAGAGCTGAAACTAAAACCTGAACCTAAACCTAAAAATAATATAATATATACTAATAAAAATAAACTAAAATAAATTAAATAAAACCTAAACTAAACTAAAAAATAAAATAAACCTAAGAATAAAAAACCTAAATAAAATGAAAACTAAATGTAAAATAAAAATTAAATAAACCTAAAATAAAATAAAATAAATATCTAAACATTAAAGCCTAAACCTTAAACCCTAAACCATAAATCCTAACTCATAAACCCGAAACTTTAAGCCCTAAACCCTAAACTTACAACCATAAACCCTAATCCCTAAACCCTAAAACCTAAACGTACAAACTTAAACCTTAAATCCTAAAGCCTAAACCCTAAACCAACAACCTTAATCCTTAAACCCTAAACACTAAACATAAACCCTAAAAAACCCTAAACCTTAAAACCTAAACCCTAAAACCCTAAACCCTAAACCTTAAACCCAAAGTCCTAAACTAACCCTAAACCCTAAACACTAAACCCCCTACACCCAACAACACAAAACCATAAACCATAAACCCTAAACACTAAATTCTAAACCCTAAACACTAAATTCTAAACCCGAAACCCTAAACCCTAAATCATAACTCTAAATCATAAACCCTAAACGCTAAATAATAAACAACACTAAAACCTCAAACCTTTAACCCTAAACCCAAAACCATAAATCTTTAGCCCTAAAACCCGAAAACCCTAAACCCTAAACCCTAAATCCGAAAAACTTTAAACCCTAAAGCTTAAAGACTAAACCCTAAATCCTAAACCCTAAATATTAACCTTAAACCCTAAACCCTTAAAGCATAAACCTTAAACCCTACACCCTAATCCTAGAAATAAAAAATAAACATAAATAAAAATTAAAAATAAAATAAACTAAAATAACTAAAAAATAAATTAAATAAACCTAAACCTACAAGTTTACTTAATTTTTTTAAAACCCTAAACCTTAAACACTAAACCCTAAATCCTAAGCCCTAAACTCGAAACCCTAAACCCTAAAACTAACACTAAACCCTAAACCCTAAACCTACAACCCTAAACCATCAATCCTAAATCCAAAACCCTAAACCCTAAAAAACCCTAAACACTAAACCCTAAACCCTAAACCCTAAAAACCTTAAATCCTAAAGCTTAAACACTAAACCCTAAACACTAAACCTTAAACCCTAAGCCCTAAACAAAAAACCATAACCCTAACCCTAAACTCTAAACCCTAAACCCTAAACCTTAAACCCTAAACCCTAAAACCATAAATCCTTAAATCCTAAGCTAACCCTAAACCCTAAATGCTAAACCATAATTACCCTAAACCATAAAGCTTAAACCCTAAACCCTAAACTAACCCTAAATCATAAGCTAACCCTAAATCCTAAACCTTAAAAACCTTAAACCCTAAAGCCTAAAGACTAAACCCTAAAGCTAAACCCTAACCATTAACCAAAAACCTTAAAACCATAAACCCTAAACCTTAAACCCTAAACTTAAAAACCTAAAACTCTAATCCCAATCTAAATAAAAAACCTAAACTAAATTAAAAAAAATAAAATAAAATAAAAATGTAAACTAAAACCAAAACCTAAACCTAATAATAAAAAAATAGAACAAAAATTAATTGAAAGGAAATAAATATAAACCTAAACTAAACTAAAAATAAAATAAACCTAAAAATAAAAAAATAAAATTAACTAGAAACTAAATGTATAATAAAAATAAAATAAACATAAAATAAAATAAATATCCTAAACCTTAAACCTTAAACTCTAAACCCTAAATCCTTAACCCTAAACCCTAAACTCTAAACCCTACACCCTTAACCTACAACCCTAAACCCTAAACCCTAAGCCCTAAACCTACAACCCTAAACCCTAAACCCTAAGCCCTAAACCTACAACCCTAAACCCTAAACTAGAAAAACCAAAAACCTTAAACCCTAAACCTTAAAACTAAAAACCTTAAACCCTAAAGTCTTTAATAACCCTAAACCCTAAACCATATAACCCTAAACCCTAAACCCTAAACCCTAATTCTAAACCATAAAACCCTAAGCATAAACCTTAAAACCCTATACCCTAAACCTTAATCTTAAACCCTAAACCCCAAACCCTAAAACTAAACCTAAAGTAACTAAATATATTTAAAAATAAACCTAAAACCTAAAACCTAATAAACCTAAACCTAAACCCAAGCCCTAAGAATGGGCAGAGCCTGGGTAGGAACATCACCATCAACTAGGCTCATTCTAGATCTAGCGGTGGAGGTGAAGGCGGAGGTGGTAGTTATCACAGTGGTGGTGGGGGATCTAGAGGTGTTAATGGATATGGAGGTGGCGGTCAGAGCAGTGGTGGTTATGGAGGCGGGAGGAGCGACAAATGTAATAGCCATGGCGGTGGCAGAGTGAGAGATCAGGGATATGATTGTGGAACCTACTACTCGAGAGGCTAGGGTAGTTCTGATGGGAACTAAAGAAACTGAAGAATGGCCTATCTGATCTATTATTTATGGAACCATGTCTTCAGAGATGATTATAGTGATCTAGGGTTTTTGATTTGCTCTATGTGTGATCATTTATGATCTTTGTTATCATTTGTGTCTTAGAAAACTTGGTGTGTTACTTGGTTGATGAAATTGAAAAGAAGAAATGTCGAATCTAAATTTATTCTCTATTAAAAAAAATCTAAAAACCCTAAACCTTATACCTTAAACCTAAACCCTAAATCCTAAACCCTAAACCTAAACCCTAAACCCTAAAATCCTAAACCCTAAATCGTAAGCCCTAAACCCTAAACCTTAAACCCTAAACCCAAAAAACTTAGCCCAGAAAAATTAATAATAAATAAATAAAAGCTGAATTAAAACCTAAACCAAAACCAAAACCTAAACCTAAACCTAAAAAGAAAATAATAAAAAATAAAAACTAAACTAATATAAAAAAAAAAACCTAAGCTAAACAAAAAATAAAAAACCTAAATAAAATAAAAACTAAACCTAAAATAAAAATAAAATAAATCTAAAATAAAATAAAATAAAAACAAAATAAAAACCTAAACCTAGAAAATAATCCTAAAAATAAATTAAAAATAAAACCTAAACCCTAAACTAAAAAAAAACCTAAACCTAAAATATATATAAAATAAACTAAAGCTTAAACTAAAATAAACTAAACTAAAATAAATAAAACCTAAACCTAAACTAAATAAAATAAAATAAAGAAAAAATAAACTTAAACCTAAACTTAAAAATAAAACCTAAAAATCAACTTAAAATAAAAACTTGAAACCTAAACCTAAAAAAATAAATAAAAACCTAAACCTAAACTTTAAAGTAGAAAAATAAAACCTAAACCTAAAAAATAAAATAAAAATAAAACTAAACTAACAAATAAATGTAAACCAAAACCAAAACCAAAAAAAAAACTAAAACAAAATCCTAAAATAAGATAAATAAACCTAAATAAATTAATTAAACTAAATAAAAATAAAAATAAATCTAAATAAAAATAAGAAAATAAAATAAACTAAATAAATTTAAACCTACTTGTTTACTTAATTTAAAAAAAATAAAAAATAAAAAAATAACCTACCCCTAAACCCTAAACTCTTAAACCAACCTTAAACCCTAAACCCCAAATCCTAAAACCAAAACCCTAAACCCTAAACCCCAAACCTTAAACCCTAAACCCTAAACCCTAAAAGCCGAAACCCTAAATAATAAACCCTAAACCCCAAACCCTAAACCATAAACCCTAAACCCTAAACCTTAAACCTTAAAAACCTAAAAACCTAAACCTAAACAAAATAAAACCTAAAAAGAAAATAAATAAATAAATCCTAAACCTAAATAAAATAATAAAATAAAATAAAAACCTAAACTTAAATCTAAACCTAAAAATATACTATAATATAAATAAAAACTAAACTAAAATAAAATAAATAAAAGCCTAAACTAAACTAAAAAAATAAAATAAACCTAAAAAAACCTAAATAAAATAAATACTATGCGTAAAATAAAAATAAAATGAACCTAAAATAAAATGAAATAAAAACTAAATAAAAATCTAAACCTAAAAAATAATCCTAAAAATAAAATCTAAAAATAAATTAAAAAAAACTAAAGCCTAAACTAAAAAAAACCTTAACTTAAAATAAAAATAAAATAAGCCTAAATCTAAACTAAAATAAATAAACCTAAACCTAAACATAAAATAAACTAAACCTAAACCTAAACCTAAACTAAATGAAATAAAATAAACCAAAATAAACCTAAACCTAAACTAAGAAATAAAACCTAAAAATAAACGTAAAATAAAAACCTAAAAACTACACCTAAAAATAAAATCTAAACCTAAAGAATAAAAAATAAATAAAACTAAACTAAAAAATAAACATAAACTTAAACCTAAAAGATAAAACAAAAATAAAAACTAAACCTAAACCTAAGCCTAAACCTAAAAAATAAACTAAAATAAAAAACCTAAACTAAAATATATAATCCTAAAATAAATATACTAAACAAAATATAATATAAAAAAACTAAAATAAAAAATAAAATAAACCAAAATAAATTAAAAATAGACTAAATAAACCTAAACCTACTTGTTTACTTAATTTAAAAAAAACAAAAAAAACCTAAAATTGACCCTAAACCCTAAATCCTAAATGCTAAAACTAACCCTAAACTTTAGCATTAAACTCTAGCCCTAAACCCTATACCCTAAAACTAACCCTAAACCCTAAAACCCAAAACCCCAAAACCCAAAGCCCAAAACCCAAAACCCAAAACCCAAAACCCTAAAACTTACAACCCTAAACCTTAAACCCCAAACCCTAAACCCTAAACCCTAAAACATAAACCTTAAACCCTAAAAACCTAAACCTAAACTAAAAAAAACATAAAAATAAAATAAATAAAAAAACCTAAACCTAAATGAAATAAAATAATAAATAAAATAAAAGACTAAACCTATACCTATACCTATTCTTAAACCTAAAAATAAAATAAAATAGAATAAAAACTATGCTAAAATAAAATAAATTAAAAATTAGACTAAACTAAAAAAAGAAAATAAACCTAAAAAAAAAAAACCTAAATAAAATTTAAAATAAATGTAACAAAATATACTTGAAATAAAAACCTAAAACCCAAACCTAAATAAATAAAATAAAAACCTTAACCTAAACATAAAAATAAAACTTAACCTTAAAAAATAAAATAAAAATAAACATAAACCTAAACCTAAACCTAAAAAATAAACTAAAATAAAAAAACCTAAACTAAAGTAAATGAACCAAAAATAAATAAACTATACTAAATAAAAATAAAAAATAAACCTAAACCCTAAATCCTAAATCCTAAACCATAAACTCTAAACCCCAAAACTAACCCTAAATCTACAACCCTATACCCTAAACCCTAAAAACCTTAACCTAAACTAAATAAAACCTAAAAATAAAATTTAAAAAAAAAACCTAAACCTAAATAAAATAAAAACATGAAATGAAATAAAAACCAAAACTAAAACCTCAACCTAAATCCAAAGATAAAACTAGAAACTAAATAAAAACTTAAACCTAAAAATAAACCTAAAAATAAATAAAAAATAAAACATAAACCCTAAACTAAAAAAAGCCTAAACCTAAAATAAAAATAAAATAAACCTAAACTAAAATAAATAAAACCTAAACCGAAACCTAAAATAAGATAAACCTAAACCTAAACTAAATAAAATAAAAAAAACTAAAAATAAATCTAAACCGAAACTAAAACATAAAACCTAAAAGTAAGCATAAAACCTAAACCTAAAAAAAGAAAATAAAAACCTAAATCTAAACCTAAAAATAAAAAGTAAAACTTAAACAGTAAAAATAAAATAAAAATAAAAATAAACTAAAAATAAACCTAAATCGAAACCTTAACCTAAAAAATAAACTAAAATAAAAAACTTAAACTAAAATAAATAAACCTAAAACAAATAAACTAAACTAAATAAAATAAAATAAAACTAAACAAAAATAGAAAATAAAATAAATAAAAAATAAACTAAATAAACCTAAACATACTAGTTTTCTTAATTAGAAAAATACAAAAATAAAAAAATAAATAATAAATAAAAAAGCCCTAACCCTAAACCCCAAATCCTAAAACTAACCCTAAACTCTAAACACTAAACCTACAAGCCTAAACTTTGGTTTAGGGGGTTTTTTGGATAAGGGTTTAGTGTTAAGGGTTTAGGGTTTAGGGTTTAGGGTTTAGGTTTTAGGGTTTATAGTTTAGGGTTTATGGTTTTAGGGTTAAGGGTTTAGGGTTTAGGTTTTAGGTTTAGGGTTTTGGGGTTTTGGGTTTTTTTTAGCAGAAAACAAATTCAAATCCAACATTTCTTCTTTTTGATTTCATCAACCAAAAAACACACCAAGTTTTCTAAGACACTAGCGACAACATAGTTAAAAATTGAGCATACCCAGAGAAAATTTAAAATCCTAAATAACTAGAATTATCTCTACTATAATGACACAGTTCCATGAGTAGCAGATTGGATTAGGCGTACTTCAGTTTCTCCAGTTCCCATCAGAACCAACTTAGCCTCTAGAGTAGTAGGATCCATCATCATATCCTCGATCTCTCCATCCACCACAACCACGGTTGGAACCTCCATCACTCCTCCCACATCCATAACCACCACTGTTCTGACCACCACCTCCATATCCACGAGCACCTCCAGATCACCCACCCCACTGTGATAACCGTAATTCTGCCTTCGCCTCCACCACCAGATCTAGACTCAACCTGATTGTCGGTGATGTTCCTGCCATCAAGGTTCTGCCCATTCTTAGGGTTTAGGTTTAGGTTTATTATGCTTTAGGGTTTAGGTTTATATTTTAATTAATTTAGTTACTTTAGGTTTAGATTTAAGTTTAGGGTTTTGGGTTTGGGGTTTAAGGTTTAGGGTTTAGGATTAGGATTTAGGGTTTAAGGTTTAGGGTTTAGTGTTTAGGGTTTTAGGGTTTATGCTTTTAAGGTTTTGGGTTTAGGATTAAGGTTTAGGGTTTAGGGTTTAGGGTCTAAGATTTAGGGTTGTAAGTTTAGGGTTTAAGTTTATATATTATTTTTATTTATTTTAGTTTTTATTTTAGGTTTATTTATTTTAGTTTATTTTTTAGGTTTTGATCTAGGTTTAGGTTTATTTTTTAGTTAAGTTTTTTTTAAGGTTTATGTCTTATGTTTTATTTTTAGGTTTAGTTTTAAGTTTTTATTTTATTTTTTTAGATTTAGGTTTTAGGTTTTTATTTTAGGTTTTTTTAGGTTTTATTTTTTTAGTTTAGGTTTACTTTTTATTTATTTTATTTTATTTAGTTTAGGGTTTAGGTTTAGTTTATGTTTGGTTTAGGTTTAGGTTTTATTTATTTTTGTTTAGGTTTAGGTTTAATTTATTTTGTTTATTTTAATTTTATTTTAGGTCTAAGTTCTCTTTTTAATTTATGGTTTAGGTTTTATTTTTTATTTATTTTTTGGTTTTATTTTATGTTTATTTTTTTAGGTTTATGTTTTTATTTAGTTTTTATTTTATTTTATTTTAGGTTTATTTTATTTTTATTTTACATTTACTTTTTATTTTATTTTGGTTTTTTATTCTTAGGTTTATTATATTTTTAGTTTAGTTTAGGTTTTTATATATTTTATTTTAGTTTATTTTTATTAGTTTATTTTATTTTATTTTTATGTTTAGGTATTAGAGTGTGTTTTTCATTCCTTCATCATTGGTTTGGGCCAACAAAGCACCAAGGGAGTCATCTAACACATCAGTGTAAAGTATGAGTAGCTTGCTTGGAATAAGGTCTACTAGAACCGACAGTGTCACCAGGTAATGCTTGATGTCTTCGAAGGCATGCTCGCACTTGTCATCCAACTTGAACTTGGCATCCTTTTTGACAAGTGCTAAGAATGGCTAACATCTTTTGATAGGTTCGATATAAATCATCTTAGATACGTTGTCCGCCCTTGGAATGATCTGAGTTGAGTTAATGTTTTAGTGGGTGGCATTTCTAATATCCCCTTAATCTTCTCTGGATTTATTTTGATTCTCAAGTGTTGGACAACAAACCCAACTAATTTCCCTGATGCTACTGTGAATGCACACTTCAAGGGGTTAATTTTGAGGTTAAATTGTCTTAACTATTTAAAAATTACTCTCAAGTCAAAGAGATGGTCTTCTTTTTTTATACTTTTGATGATCGACATGATGATGAATGTATGAGTTCATCGAAGATTTGAGTCATAGCCCACCAGTATGTAGCACAAACATTTTTAAGGCTGAAAGGCATGATCTTATAGCAATAGATTCTGATCGAGGTTATAAAAGTAGTGTTTCTTTCATCTTTAGGAACAATCTTTATTTGGTTATATTCAGGTTTATTTATTTATTTTATTTTTAGGTTTTATTTAGTTTAAGTTTAGATTTTTTTTCTATTTAGGGTTTAGGGTTAGTTTAGGATTAGTTATAAGTTTAGGGTTTAGGGTTTAAGGTTTGAGGTTTAGAGTTTTTTTGGGTTTAGGCTTTAAGCTTTTGGGTTTAGGGTTTAGGGTTTAGGTTTTAGGGTTTAAGGTATAGGATTTATAGGATTTAGGGTTTATGGTTTTAGGGTTAAGGGTTTAGGGTTTAGGGTTTAGGGTTTAGGGTTTAGGGTTTAGGGTTTTTAGGGTTATTGTTGAGGTTTTAGGTTTAGGATTCAGGTTTTAGTTTTGGGTTTAAGGTTTTTGGGTTTTTTTTAACAGAGAACAAATTCAGATTGAACATTTCTTCTTTTTGATTTCATCAACCAAGTAATACACCAAGTTTTCTAAGACACAAGAAATAACATAAATAAAAAATGAGCACGCATAAAGCAATAACTATAACCGTCTCTACTGTAATGACACAGTTCCATAATCAGCAGATTGGATCATCTGTTCTTCAGTTTCTCCAGTTCCCATCAAAACCACCCTGGCCTCTCGAGTAGTGGGATCCGCCATCATATCCCCGATCTCTCCCTCTGCCACCACCACGACTGTAACCTCCATCACTCCTCCTACCTCCACAACCACCAATGCTTCGACCAGCACCTCCATATCCACCAGAACCTCTAGATCCCCCACCACCATTGTGATATTTGTGGCCTTCGCCTTCATCTCCACCGCCAGATCTAGACTGAGCTTGGTTGACGGTTGTGTTCTTTCCATCAAGGTTTTGCCCATTCTTAGAGTTTAGGGTTTAGGGTTCAGCATTTAGCATTTTTATGGTTTAGGATTTAGGGTTTAGGTTTATGGTTTAGGTTTAGGGTTCAAGTAATTATTTAGGGTTTAGGGTTTTTGGTTTTTTTCAAGAAAGAACAAATTCAGATTTAACATTTCTTCTTTTCAATTTCATCAACCAAGTAACAAACCAAGGTAGTCAGTTAATCGAAAAGCCTCCTTGGGTCTAGCTAAAGCCTTGTGTTCCAGGGATGTCCAGACTATATTCCCATTACCATTCAATCTTATGCAAATGAATACATGAATAGAGGAAAGAGAACTCAACATTCACACACTTAAGCTATAAGCACATGCATTTCTTATGTATTTATAACTAGCATCATAAAACATATTATTATTCATTTATAAGCTTTTAAAAAATACATTTAGATTTAATAGTGATAATAGCCACGCTTATATTAAATTAAATTAACACATGCAAACTTACATAAAGGTAATTCACTTTATTTTACTAATTTTGAAAAGATGGATGCATGAATTCAAATGACATACCAAATTTAACATGAATGGAAAGAGGACAATCAAATATAAGCATGTGATTCATTCAACCAAACTAGTAATTAATGATAATCAAATCAAATAAGATTATTTAAAGCAAACCAAAGCTTCTTTATTAATTAAGTTTTGTATTTGATTTGATTTAAAGAGGAAAAGGGAAATCATCACACACTATTTTAAACCCATTACGCATTAGTGATTTTATTTAATTTAAGGAAACGTAATTACGTTGATTTTATTGGTTAATTAAGTTGAACTCTTAATTATATGAATTAAGTACCCTTACCAATGTCACCTTAAATTAATTAACAAAATAATTTTGTGCCAACATGATATGCATGGAAAAAAAACTTGCAATGATCTTAGGAAATAAAAGGGGCCTAATGCAATTGGCTCATAATTAATAGTTAATTTGATTAAGGGACTTAATTAATTACTCTTATGGTTTTCCGACACATGTGGACTAACCATAATTTCATTAAACTGCTTTAGTTTGTTAAACAACTAAAGATCTACCCCATGATTTAATTAATTAAGGTCTAATATAATTATGATTTCAATTTGATTAAGTGATTTAATTAATTAGTTAAATCTTAATTAATTTCATTTTAAAAAATGATGAAATGAACTTAAGGAAAGGGGTCCCAACTGTATTCCTTAGTTCACTTATTGTTCAACAATGATTAATAACCTTAATTAACCAATTTATTACTATTCATGGGATTAATTAATCATTAATTAACTTAAAAGAGTAGTTAAGGTTTAATTAGTCAATTTTCTTAATTAAGTGAGTAATAAATCCTAAGAAAATCTTGGGAGGTAGAGGTCATCCCATTAAATTAACCCACAAATTTTGGGATTAATTACTTAAGTAATTAAAAAGTAATTAAGCTAATTAATTTTGTAATTAAACCTTAATTACTATTCAAAATTAGTTATGACCATTTTTAATTAATTCTCCTCTAAAATACCTTTAAAATGAGTATTTTTTGTATTTTTTTATTTCTCTATGATTTTTCATGATTTTTAGAAGTTTCAACAATTAAAAATAATTAGTTAAGCCTAATTAAAGCCTAATCCTATTGGCAGATGAGGCACTTTCTATGTTACATCGTAGGATTGCCTACATAAAACTTATCCAACTCAGCCCCTATGTGGCGGTGCAAATGTGCTTTTTCTTTCACCGCCCAAACTAAGATCAGACAGCTACGATTAATCCCATAGCTTAATAGGATTAAATTAGATCGATCTAGTGAATCTATTCATGACCATCCATTCCGATCATGTAGAACGGATGGTGCCTGATCTAACGTCACATGAGTGAGGGAGAATGAAGTCCATCCACCATTATTTGCTTGATCCAAGCTTACCCGAGCTCAAATCTACTCCAAAAAAATCCCACACCATCACAACATTGATCGAAGGGGATCCAATAGTCAAGATCACTCGAGATGCAAGTGTTTTTCAAAACTCTCCAACCCATTTTTGGTTGAGGATTAGTTTTGGAAGCATACCTCACTGGAGCTCAATACTGGCGACTCAAATGATTGAGGATGCTTCATCTAGTTGAGATGAAGCCCCATTGAGAATCTATTGGATCAATTCCTTGATTTTCTCGGAAGGCCACAAACCTATGATTTAGAGCTCATCTTTAATCGAAGTCCCACCTCCGATGCTCGAGAAGCTTGGGAGATTATTCGTTCTTTTTTGATGAGGCCTAGGGAAGGTGTGTACAAAGTTAATTTGAGTTTGATGGAGAAATAGGGAAGTAAAGTAAAAAATGGGAGTGTTCTATTTCAGGACGGATGGGAATGATAATTTTTGATCGAACAACAAGCTTTAAAGCTTAGGAAAAGGCTCTAGTGGCTCATTTTGGGTAGATGGAGCTCGAAATTATTTTTGTGTGTGTTTGAGTGGAAATGAGGGGGTGTATACCCCCCTTCATCTTGATTGGATGGTGGGATTGGGTTTGGCTTCTAGTGGTCGTATGACCATTTCAGGGAGTCATGGGTGGTAGTGTGGAGGTGAGTTGGCTCAGCTTGGTTGGTTAAAGATGTGGAGGTGGCTATCAAATAGGAATCATGGGTATCCTATGGGTTTCAAATGCTCCAATGGGGAGGATGAGGTGATTTCACCTCCCATGGGTCATGGCCGACTCAACTACCCCTTGGTTTAGGTTGGCCAATATCCTAGGTTCCTAGGTGGACCATTGAGAGATTACCAAGTGGCCAAGGAATAGGAATGGCCACTTACAGGGGTGATTTTCTCATGTGATGCCCTTGGCCCATGGGTAGAATGATCATTTGTCTTTGAATTTTATTTGGGCAGAGTTTCAAATGAGCCAATAGTGGGTTAGCCAAAATTTAAGTCAGTTAGAGTTGATTTGGTTAGGTTTGGCTCAATTTGACTCATTTAGGTCAAATTAGGTTAGGTTGGGTCAAGTTGACCAGTTGATCAGATTGGGTCTAACTAAGGGCTAGGTCAAGTTCATATGATCATTTGGGATGTTTTGGTTTAATTGGTTTGGTTTAGTTTGGCGTAGATTTGATTTTTCTCATTTGAATTCATTTGGGTCAAAAAGGGTTAAGCTTACCAATTTGACTAAATTGGACAAATTTGCTTGGGTTGGGTGTTGGTTTGAGTTTAGTTAACCAATTGAAGATGACTGTAGGCTTTAGTTTCAATTAATTTGGATTTGGTTTTGATTTAGGGCAACTTGAACCTTTAGGTCAAATTGGACTAAGTAGGTCAATTGGGTTTAATTGGGTCCAATCATGGCTATGGTCAAGTTCAACAATCAATTTGGAATGAACATGAGCCATTGGTTGCAATCAATTAGGTTTATATTTTTATTTGACCTAATTTGGTCTTTTAGGTCAATTTGGGCCAATTAGGTTAAGAGGGCCAATTGGGTTTGGTTAGACTTAATTATAGGTTATGTCATATTCAAATATTGATTTTGATGTAGTATGAATTAGGGTTTCAAGGGATTTGGCTTAGGTTACAATTTGGCTAGTTTGGGTTCATATAGGTTAAGGGGTTAACTTGGTCAACTAACCAAGTTGACTTTGTTTGACCCAATTTATGATAATTGATCAACCTAGGGTGATCGACAATCATGATGGGAGGTTTTGACGGGCTTGGTTCAATCAAATTTGGGTAGGATTAGAACTTGGTCAAATAGGTCAAATTGGCCACTTTGGGACAAGTGGACCAATTGGATTTAGTTGGCTTAATTTTGGGTGGAGTTTAATTTAGTTCAGTTTATATTTGTATTTGGGATTGCTATATAAATTCAATTGTAATTGGCTTGGGTTCAAATGGGTTTTGGTTCATCTGAACATTTCAAGTCAAAAGGGTTAAGTTGGGTTTGACTTGGGTTGATTTTGGTTTGGCTTGATGATTGTAGATTTTATTTATATTTGTGAATATTATTGAAGGTATGATTGATTCATGAGAAAATCAATTGAATTTGGGTTTTGGAATGAAGGAATTTGGCAAAGTCCATGGAGTTGCGTGTGGCTTAGGTTTGGATTTTGATTTGGTTTGATTTAGTTTTGATGATTTAAATGTATATTTCAGTTAAATTTGTGAAGATGATTGAAAATATGATTGATTTGTAAGAAAATCAATTTAGTTTGACTTGATTTGGATTTAGATTTGGCTAAGTCCATGGACAAGTCATATGGCTTAGGAAGGGTATTAATTTAATTTGATTTAGTTTGATTTAATTTTGATCATTTGAATGTAGATTTGATTTATATTTAGTAATGTGATTAAATATATAAATTGATTATGATAAAATCAATTGATTTTGGATTAGTTTGGATTAATATTTGGCTAAATCCATGGGATAGGTCATATGGCTTAGGAAGGGTCTCAAGTTTGGATTTGATCATGGGCTTCATTTAGTTGGTTTTGGAATTTGGGTTTGGATTTGGATTTAAATTTATTGTTTGGATTGAACTTGAGGTTTGGTTTTAGAAGGTGAACATGGATTGGATTTTGGTTGTAAGGTAGGTGGATTATCCTAATCCCTAAGGCATAACCTAATTCGATGGTTAACCCTTCTAAGCCTTTAGGCTTAGGTTAAGCATTTACCTAATTGTTAGAAGTGTCTTATGACTAGGAAAGTCATAGTGTCTAGAAGACTTCTAAGTCTAAGATGGGAAGATTGAATTCACACTCCAAAAGTGAGGTCAACAAGCCTTATGCTCCATAGTGTTGCCCTTTGTGATAGATGATTGGAAGACCGAAGCCAAGTTTCACATTATAGACTCGTATACATCTTTCAATGCTTTGCTTGGGAGAACATGGATACATGAGAAAACCATAGTTCCAACTTTTCTACATGAATGTATGAAGTTTATGAGAGGTGGGTCATCTACTGTGTCAAAGGAGATCTCAAGCCATTTACAGTTCATGTGGTTATATGAGGATGTCGCTTACTACCTCCCATAAAATCAACAAGTATATTTTTGCTAACCTGGCAAAAGTTTAGAAAGAAAAGAAAAAGAAAAAGAAAAAGAAAGAGAACAAGAAAAATAAAAAGAAGAGATAAATAAAAAGAAAAAAATAAAAAAAGAAAAATAAAATAAAAGGGAGTGGAAATAAACTTGGAGGAAGAAGTGGAGCTTAACATTAGATTCCACCGACAGTTCATTACTCCATTCGAACATATGGGTTGGATGAACTTACCTCGACCAGGCAGAGGAAGAGGCCAGTTCAGAGGCAATCCCAGGTATGGAAAACCTCCTTATTGGCCACCCAATAGAAGACATGTCCCAGCTACCAGGAGTACACTTGCTATCCATAAAGACTTAGAATCTAGTTCATATGATGAGTCTTATATGGTTAGCATACCAGCCAACTCTTCTCAATAATAGATTCTCAAAGAGGTGAAATTGGAGCTAGATAGCGATGAAGACCAAGCTCCAAAGCAAAGCATAAGTGTATCCAAGTCTATATATGAAACAGTTAGGCATCAGTTGGGAACCTTAGCTCTAACCCTACTTTCCTATCAAAAAGTTGAGAGTTTGGTAGTTAAGGAAGCCCCTAAGTCATCCACAGGTGTGAAGACTCAGAGGTTCTTTCTGGAAGCATCATCCTCAAGTCAAGAAGTTGATGTAGAACTTAACGATGATTAATATAAAGATTTAATAGAATTACCTTTGATTGGTACTTACCTTGTGTTCATAATTTAGTAAAGAAAGGGCTAATCCAACATACTTGGTCAAAGCATCATTCATACTACTTTGAAAGAATATGTAAGAATAATTGCAAAAGCTCTCAATCAAGATTGGGTCTAGGATTTGGTATAGTGGATTCAGTCGATGATGACAATTACTGCTTAGTCATCACAAATCATTTAGAATTGATAGGTTCTTTTCAAATTTCATTAACTCATATGAGGAGTTGTACTTAGAAACTTCAGATGATCTAGATGAGTTTGAAGTCAAAGATACACCACTAGAGTTTGAAGAAGAGATCAAGTCAACTATCGATAAGCTCAGGGAAATCAACTTAGGAACTGAAGAAGATCCACACCCAAAATACATCAATTATTTATTGAATGAAATTTAGACCAATGACCTAGTTAAGCTATTGACTGAGTTTAAGGACAACTTTGCATGGAGTTATGAAGAGACTCCTGGATTGGCTCCTGACATAGCTATCCATAAACTAGCAATAGAGCTACTACTAACCCTATTAAGAAAGCTCCTAGACGTATGCGATTAGACATAGAATAATAGGTCATTTCTGAAGTCAAGAAATTGATTGATGCTGACTTCATCCGAAAAGAAATATACCCTACCTGGTTATCCAACGTCATCTGAGTTAAGAAAAAAATGGCCAAATTCATTTGAGGAGCTGTACTTAAATAAGGCATGTCCAAAAGATGAATTTCCACAACCAATCCCGGAGTTGATTGTGGACATTGCCTCATCTCATGCAGTCTTCTCTTTCATGGATGGCTCATCTAAATATAACCAAATAAAGATGGTTCCTAAAGATGAAAGAAACACTACTTTTAGAACCCCAATCAGAATCTATTGCTATAAGGCCATGCCTTTCACCCTTTAAAATATTGGTGCTACATACCGGTGGGCTATGACTCGAATGTTCGATGAACTCATTCATTCATCATCATGTTGATCATCACAAGTATATAAAAGGAAGACCATCTCTTTGACTTGATAGTAGTTTTCAAATAGTTAAGACAATTTAGCCTCAAAATTAACCCTCCTGAAGTGTGCATTTAGAGTAGCATTAGAGAAATTCCTTAGGTTTGTTGTCTGACATTTAGGAATCAAAATCAATCCAGAGAAGATCAAAGTGATATTAGAAATGCCACCCACTAAAACATTAACTGAACTCAAATCATTCCAAGGGTGGTTGGCATATCTAAGACAATTTAAATCCAACCTATCAAAAAGATGTTAGCCATTCTCAGCACTCGTTAAAAATGATGCCAAGTTCATGTTGAATGATAAGTGTGAGCTTGCCTTCGAAGACATCAAGCATTACCTAGTGATGTCACCAATTTATTTTATTTTTATTGTAAATTTATTTTTTTATTTTATTTAGGTCTTTTATTCTTAGGTTTATTTATTTATTTTGGTTTAGTTTAAGTTTTATTTATTTAATTTATTTTATTTTTATTAGTATATTATATTTTATTTTTAGGCTTAGGTTTAGATTTTAGTTTAGTTTTTATTTTTTTATTTTCTTATTTTATTTATGTTCAAGTTTTTTTATTTTTTTTACTTTTATGTTTTATTAGGGTTAAGTTTAGGTTTTTAAGTTTTTAGGGTTTAGGGTTTTAGAGTTTAGGGTTTAGAGTTAGGATTTAAGGTTTAGGTTTTAGGGTTATTATTTAAGCATTATGGTTTTGGGTTTTTAGGGTTTAGGGTTTCGTGTTAGCTTAAGGTTTTGGGTTAGTTTAGGGTTTAGGGTTTAGGCTTTAAGGTTTAGGGTTTTTAGGGTTTAATAGTTTAGGGATTTAGGGCTTAAGGTTTAGGGTTTAGGGTTAGTTTGAGGTTTAAGGTTTAGGATTTTTAGGGTTTAGTTTTTAGGGTTGCAGGTTTAGGGTTTAGGATTTAGGGTTTAGGGTTTTAGGGTTTATGCTTTATGGTTTAAGGTTTAAGATTAGGGTTTAGGGTTTAAGGTTAAGGGTTTAGGGTTTAGAATTTAGGATTTATATTTTTTATTTAAATTAAGTAAACCTTTAGGTTTAGGTTTATTTAGTTTATTTTTATTTATTTTAGTTTATTTTTTTTAGTTTAGTTTATTTATTTTATGTTTATTTATTTTTTAGTTTTTTTATTTTAGTTTAAAATTTATGTTTTAATTTTTATTTATTTTTTGGGTTTATTTTAAGGTTTTATTTTTTAGGTTTAGGTTTTTATTTAGTTTTTATTTTATGTTATTTTAAGGTTTTTTATTTTATTTTATGTTTATTTTTTATTTTATTTAGGTCAATTATTCTTAGGTTTAGTTTTTTTAATTTAGTTTAGGCTTTTATTTATTTATTTTATTTTTATGAGTTTCCTTTTTACTTTTAGGTTTAGGTTTAGGTTTTAGCTTAGGTTTTTATTTTCTTTATTTTTTATTTTATATATTTATAATCTTTTTTTTATTTTATTTTTATGTTTTATTTAGTTTGGGTTTATGTTTTTTGGTTTTTAGGATTTAGGTTTTAGTGTTTTAGGATTTAGGGTTTCAGAGTTTTAGGTTTAGGGTTAGGGTTTATGGTTTAAGGTTTAGGGTTTAGTGTTTAGGCTTTAGGGTTAGCTTAGGGTTTAGGGTTAGTTTATCATTTAGGGTTTAGGCTTTAGGGTTTAGGGTTTTTAGGAATTATGGTTTAGGCTTTAGGGTTCAAGGTTTTTAATAATTAGGGTCTAGGGTTTAGGGTTAGTTTAGGGTTTAGGGTTTAAGGTTTTAGGGTTAAGGATTTAAGGTTTAGGGTTTAGGGTTTAGGGTTTAGGTTTTTTTTTTCAAATTAAGAAAATCAGTTGGTTTAGGTTTATTTAATTCATTTAGTTTATTTTTTATTTTTATTTAGTTTATTTTATATATTTTAGGTTTACTAATTTTTTTTAGGTTTTTTATTTGTTTTTATTTTTTAGATTTAAGTTTAAGTTTACTTTTTAGTTTAGTTTTATTTTTTTTAAGTTAAGGTTTTATTTCCTCTTTTTTGGTTTAGGTTTTTATTTTATTTGTTTAAGTTTAAATTTTAGGTTTTTATTTTAGGTTTATTTTTTAGTTTAGGTTTAGGTTTTATTTATTTTAATTTTTTTGTTTATATATATATATATATATATATATATATATATATATATATATATATATATATATATATATATATATATATTATTTTTTTTTAGTTTAGGGTTTATGTTTTATTTTTATTTATTTTTAGGTTTTATTTTTAGGGTTATTTTTTAGGTTTAGGTTATTATTTTATTTCTATTTTATTTTCTTTTAAGTATATTTTATTTTTATTTTAAGTTTAGTTTTTATTTTCTTTAGGTTTTTTAATTTTTAGTTTTGTTTAGGTTTTTATGTATTTTATTTTATTTTAGTTTTTATTTTTTATTTTTTTTTGTTTTTGGGTTTAGGTTTAGGTTTAGGTTTTTGTTTAGGTTTTAGTTTATGTTCAAATTTTATGTTATTTTGGTTTAGGTTTTTATTTATTTTATTTTTAGGTTTTATTTAGTTTAGGTTTTGGTTTTTAGCTTTTTAGGATTTAGGGTTTATGGTTTGTTTAGGGTTTAGGGTGAAGGGTTTAGGGTTTGGGGTTAGCGGTTTTGGGTTTTGGGTTTAGGGTTCTAGGGTTTTCGGTTTGGGTTTATGGTTTAGGCTTTAAGGTTTAAGGTTTTTAGGGTTTAGGGTTTTAAGTTTAGGGTTTAGGTTTTAGGTTTAGGGTTCAGGTTTTAATTTATGGTTTAGGGTTTCTATTATTATTTTTTTAATAGAGAACAAATTCAGATTCAACATTTATTCATTTTGATTCCATCAACCAAGTAACAAACCAAGTTTTCTAGGACACAAGCGACAACATAGATAAAAAATGAGCACGCTTAGAGCAAATAAAAAATCCTAGATAACTAGAACCATCTCTATTATAATGACATGGTTCCATAAGCAGCAGATTGGATCAGTCGTTCTTTAATTTCTCCAGTTCCCATCAGAACTGCCCTGGCCTCTCGAGTAGCGGGATCCACCATCATATCCCCGATCTCTCCCTCTACAACCACCATGGATGTAACCTTCGTCGCTCTTCTCACTTTCATAACCACCATTTCTCCGACCACCACCTCCATAATCACCAGCACCTTTAGATCCCCCACCACCACTGTAAGCGCCACCTCCGTCGCCTCTACCACAGATCTAGGCCAGCACGGTTGTGATGTTCTTGTCGTCAAGGTTCTGCCCATTCTTAGGGCGTAGGTTTAGGTTTAGGTTTATTAGGTTTTAGGGTTTATGTTTTATTTTTTATTTATTTTTAGGTTTAGGTTTTTATTTAGTTTTTATTTTTTTTATTTTATGTTTATTTTAGGTTTATTTAATTTTTATTTACATTTAATTTTTATTTAATTTATGTTATTTATTCTTACATTTATTTTATTTTTTAATTTAGTTTAGGTTTTTATTTATTTTATTTTAGTTTATTTTATTTTATTTTTAGGTTTGGGTTTAGGTTTAAGTTTAGGATTTAATTTTATTTTATTTAGGTTTAGGTTGTTCTATTTATTTCATTTTTTAGGATTTATTTAGTTTATGTTTAGGTTTTTAGGGTTTTAGTGTTTATTGATTAGGGTTTAAAGTTTAGGGTTTAGGGTTTTAGGGATTAGGGTTTTAGGGTTTAGTGTTTAGGGTTAGGGTTTTGGGTTTAGGGTTTAGTGTTTAGGCTTTAGGGTTTAATTTTTTTGGGTTTATGGTTTAGGGTTAGCTTCGGGTATAGGGTTAGTATAGGGTTTAGGGTAAGGTTTAAAGTTTAGGGTTTTAGGGTTTAGGGTTTAGGCTTTAAGGTTTAGGGTTTAGGGTTGGTGTATGGTTTAGGGTTTAAGGTTTAAGGGTTTAGGGTTTAAGGTTTAGGGTTTAGGGTTTAGGTTTTAGGATTTAGGATTTATGGTTTTTTCTTAAATTAAGTAAACCATTAGGTTTAGGTTTATTTAGTTTATTTTTTATTTATTTTAGTTTATTTAATTTTTTATTTTTATTTAGTTTAATTTATTTATTTTAGGTTTATTTATTTTAATTTAGTTTTTTTATTTTAGTTTATTTTTTAGGTTTAGGTTTATTTTTTTTTGTTGAGTTTTATTTTTATTTTTTTAGGTTTAGAATTTATTTTTTATTTTTAGGTTTAGGTTTAGGTTTTCATTTTATTTTTTAAGCTTACGTTTTAAGTTTTTTTTTATTTTAGTTTATCTTTAGGTATAATTTTTTATTTTGTGTTTACTTTTAGTTTTTTTAATTTTATTTAGTTTAGGTTTAGGTTTTATTTATTTTAGTTTAGTTTATCTTAGTTTAGGTTTAAGTTTATTTTATTTTATATATTTTATTTTTATTTTACGTTTATGCTTTTTTGTAAAAATTTTGGATTTAGGTTTTATTATTTATTTATTTTTAAGTTTTATTTGAAGGTTTATTTCTTAGTTTTAGGTATTTATTTAGTTTTTATTTTATTTTATTTTAGGTTTATTTTATTTTTATTTTACATTTATTTTTTATTTTATTTAGGTCTTTTATTTTTAGGTTTATTTTATATATTTTTAGTTTAGGTTTTTATTTATTTATTTTTATTTATTTTTATTTTATTTTTTAAGTTTATTTTATTTTATTTTTAGGTTTAGGTTTAGGTTTTAGTTTAGGTTTTTATTTTTTATTTTTTTTAATTTTATTTAAGTTTTTGTTTTTTTATTTATTTTATTTTTAGGTTTTATTTAGCTTAGTTTTGGGTTATTTGGTTTGTAGGGTTTATGTTTTAGGGATTAGGGTTTAGTTTTTTTAGGATTTAGGGTTTTTGAGTTTAGGGTTTAGGGTTATAGTTTAGGGTTTAAGGGTTAGGGTTTAGGATTTAGGCTTTAGGGTTTAAGGTTTTTAGAGTTTAGGGTTTAGGGTTTAGGGTTAGCTTAGGGTTTATGGTTAATCTAGGGTTTAGGATTTCAGGTTTAGGGTTTTTAGGGTTTAGGGTTAGTTATGGGTTTTGGGTTTAGGGTTTAGGGTTTTAGAGTTTAGGGTTTAGGGTTGTAGGTTTAGGGTTTAGGGTTTAGGGTTTAGTATTTAGGGTTTAGGGTTTATGGTTTTAGGGTTCATAGTTTTAGGGTTTATGGTTTTATGGTTTAAGGTTTTGTATTAGGGTTTTGTGTTTAGGGTTTAAGGGTTAGGGTTTAGGGTTTAAGGTTGTAGGTTTAACCTTTAGGGTTTAGGATTTAGGGTTTATGGTTTTTTTAAATTAAATAAACCAATAGGATTAAGTTTATTTTTCTTATTTTTGATTTTTTTAGTTTATTTTATTTTATATTTTTATTTAGTTTAATTAATTTATTTTAGGTTAATTTATTTTAGTTCAGCTTTTTTATTTTAGTTCATGTTTTGGGTTTAGGTTTAGGTTTAGGTTTAGGTTTATTTTTTTAGTTGAGTTTTATTTTTATTTTATCTTTTTAGGTTTAAGTTTTATTTTTTATTTTTTATTTTTAGGTTTAGGTTTTAGGTTTTTATTTTTGGTTTAACTTTAGGTTTAATATTTTAGTTTGCGTTTATTTTTAGTTTGTTTTATTTTCATTAGTTTAGGTTTAGGTTTTATTTATTTTAGTTTAGTTTATCTTAGTTAAGGTTTAGGTTTATTTCATTTTATATATTTTATTTTTATTTTAAGTTTATGTTTTTTTTAATTTTAGATTTATGTTTTATTATTTATTTATTTTTAAGTTTTATTTGAAGGTTTATTTTTTAGTTTTAGGTTTTTATTTTGTTTTATTTTATTTTATTTTAGGTTTATTTTATTTTTATTTTACATTTATTTTTTATTTTATTTAGGTCTTTTATTTTTAGGTTTATTTTATTTATTTTTAGTTTAGGTATTTATTTATTTTATTTTAGTTTATTTTTTAAGTTTATTTTATTTTCTTTTTAGGTTTTGGTTTAGGTTTTAGTTTAGGTTTTTATTTTAATTTTTTTTTTAAATTTTATTTATATTTGGGTTTTTTTATTTATTTTATTTTTAGGTTTTATTTAGCTTAGTTTTGGGTTATTTAGTTTATAGGGTTTAGGTTTTAGGGTTTAGTTTAGGGTTTTAGTATTTAGGGTTTTAGAGTTCAGGGTTTAGGGTTAGGGTTTAGGGTTTAAGGGTTAGGGTTTAGCGTTTAGGCTTTAGGGTTTAGGGTTTAGCTTAGGGTTTATGGTTAATTTAGGGTTTTGGATTTTTGGTTTAGGGTTTAGGGTTTTTAGGGTTTAGGGTTTAGGTTTTAGGGTTAGTTAAGGGGTTTTGGGTTTAGGATTTATGATTTTAGGGTTTAGGGTTTAGGGTTTAGGGTTTAGGGTTTAGGATTTAGGGTTTAGGGATTATGGTTTTAGGGTTTATGGTTTTAGGGTTTATGGTTTTATGGTTTAGGGTTTAGTATTAGGGTTTCATGTTTTGGGTTTAGGGTTTTTTAGGGTTTAAGGTTTAGGGTTTAGGGTTTAAGGTTGCAGGTTTAACGTTTAGGGTTTAGGATTTAGGGTTTATGGTATTTTTAAATTAAATAAACCAATAGGTTTTAGTTTATTTAGTTTATTCTTTATTTTTTATAGTTTATTTTATTTTATATTTTTATTTAGTTTAATTAATTTATTTTAGGTAAATTTATTTTAGTTCAGCTTTTTTATTTTAGTTCATGTTTTGGGTTTAGGTTTAGGTTTATGTTTAGGTTTATTTTTTTAGTTGAGTTTTATTTTTATTTTATTTTTTTAGGTTTAAGTTTTATTTTTTATTTTTAGGTTTAGGTTTAGGTTTTTATTTTAATTTATTAGGTTTAGGTTTTTATTTTAATTTATTAGGTTTAGGTTTTAGGTTTTTTTAGATTTATTTTTAGTTATTTTCTTTTTAGTTTAGGTTAAGGTTTATTTTTAGTTTATTGTATTTTATTTATTTAGGTTTATGTTTTATTCATTTTAGTTTAGTTTATTTTAGTTTAAGTTTAGGTTTATTTTATTTTGAATATTTTATTTTTATTTATGTTTAGTTTTTTTTAGTTAAAATTTAGGTTTTATTTTATAATTATTTTTAGGTATTATTTTTAAGTTTATTTTTTAGGTTTAGGTTTTTATTTAGTTTTTATTTTATTTTATTTTTATTGTTCATTTATTTTTTTATTTTATTTAGGCCTTTTATTCTTAGGTTTATTTAATTTTTTTAGTTTAGTTTAAGTTTTATATATTTTATTTTAATTTATTTTTATTAATTTATATTATTTTATTTTTAGGTTTAGGTTTAGGTTTTAGTTTAGTTTTGATTTTTTAATTTTTTATGTTATTTATGTTTAAGTTTTTTATTTATTTTATTTTTATGTTTAATTTTGGTTAGGTTTAGGTTTTTTGGTTTTTAGGGTTTAGGGTGTTAGGATTTATGGTTTTAGAGATTAGGGTTTAGGGTTAGGATTTAGGGTTTAGGTTTTAGGGTTTATGATTTAGGCATTAGGGTTTAGGGTTTTTAGCGTTTAGGGTTTAGTGTTACCTTAAGGTTTAGGGTTTAGTGTTAGCTTAGGGTTTATGGTTAGTTTAGGATTTAGGCTTTAGGCTTTACGATTTAGGGAATTTAGGTTTTAGGGTTATTTTAGGGTTTTAAGGTTTAGGGTTTAGGGTTTAGGGTTAGTTTGGGGTTTAGGGTTTAGGGTTTTTAGGGTTTAAAGTTTAGGGTTTAAGGTTTAGGGTTGCAGGTTTAGGGTTTAGGATTTAGGGTTTAGGGTTTAGGGTTTAGTATTTTAGGGTTTATGCTTTATGGTTTAGGGTTTAAGATTAAGTTTAAGGTTTAGGGTTGAGGGTTTAGGGTTTAGGGTTTAGGATTTAAGGTTTACAAGGTTTTTTCAAATTAAGTAAACCATTAGGTTTAGGTTTATTTAGTTTATTTTTATTTATTTTAGTTTATTTTATTTTTATTTATATAGTTTAGTTTATTTATTTTTAGTTTTATTTATTTATTTTTAGTTTATTTTTTAGGTTTAGGTTTAGGTTTAGTTTTATTTTTAGTTGACTTTTATTTTTATTTTATTTTTTAGGTTTAGGTTTTTTTAAGTTTTGGTTTAGGTTTTTATTTTATTTTTTTAAGTTTAGGATTTTGGTTAATTTTTAGGTTTTATTTTATAGTTTAGGTTTAGGTTTATTTTTAGTTTATTTTATTTTATTTTGTTTCGGTTTAGGTTTTATTTATTTAAGTTTAGATTTAGGTTTATTTTATTTTGTATGTTTTATTTTAGTTTACGATTTAGGTTTTAATTTTTATATATTTTTAGGTTTTATTTTAAGGGTTTTTTAGGATTAGGTTTTTATTTTGTTTTTATTTTATGTTATTTTAGGTTTATTTATTTTTATTTTATGTTTATTTTTTTTATTTTATTTAGGTCTTTTATTCTTAGGTTTAGTTTTTTTTAGTTTAGTTTAGTCTTTTATTTATTTTTTATTTTATTTTTATGAGTTTATTTTTTATTTTTAGGTTTAGGTTTAAGTTTTAACTTAGGTTTTTATTTTTTTTTTATTTTTATTTTATTTATGTATAAACTTTTATTTGATTTTATTTTTAGGTTTTATTTAGTTTAGGTTTAAGTTTTTTGGTTTTTATGGTTTAGGGTTTAGGGTTTAGGGTTTAGGCTTTTAGGATTTAGGGTTTCAGTGTTTTAGGTTTGAGGTTAGGGTTTAGGGTTTAAGGTTTAGGTTTAGTGTTTAGGCTTTAGGGTTTAGGGTTATTAGGCTTTAGGGTTTAGGGTTTAGGGTTTGCTTAGGAATTAGCATTTAGGGTTTAGGGTTTAGGATTTAGGGTTTAGGGTTTAAGGTTTTGGGTTTTGGGTTTTTTTTTCAAATTAAGAAAATCATTAGGTTTAGGTTTATTTAATTTATTTATTTTACTTTTTATTTATTTACTTTATTTTTTATTTAGGTTTTTTTTATTTTTATTTAGTTTATTTTATTTATTTAGGTTTATTAATTTTCTTTTGGTTTTTTATTTTGGTTTATTTTTTAGATTTAAGTTTATGTTTATTTTTTAGTTTAGTTTTTTTTTAAAGTTTAGGTTTTATTTCTTCTTTTTAGGTTTAGGTTTTTATTTTATATTTTTAAGTTTAGGTTTTAGGTTTTTATTTTAGGTTTATTTTTAAGTTTAATTTTTTAGTTTAAGTTTAGGTTTATTTTTAGTTTATTTTATTTTATTTAGTTCAAGGTTTAAGTTTTATTTATTTTAGTTTATGTTTGGGTTTATATAGGTTTAGGTTTTTTTAGTTTAGGGTTTATGTTTTATTTTTTTTAGTTTTAGGTTTTATTTTTAGGTTTATTGTTTAGGTTTAGGTTTTTTTTATATTTCTATTTTATTTTATTTTTATTTTAAATTTAGTTTTTATTTTCTTTAGGTTTTTTAATTTTTAGTTTAGTTTAGGTTTTTATTTATTTTATTTTAGTTTAATTTTTTATTTTTTATTTTATTTTGTTTTAGTTTTAGGTTTAGGTTTAGGTTTTGGTTTAGGTTTTAGTTTATGTTCTTATTTTATTTTATTTTGGTTTAGGTTTTTAATTTATTTTATTTTTCAGTTTTATTTAGTTTAGGTTTTGGTTTTTAGCTTTTTAGGGTTTAGGGTTTATGGTTAGTTTAGGGTTTAGGGGTAAGGGTTTGGGGCTTAGGGTTTTTGGTTTTCGGTTTAGGGTTTTAGGTTTTTGGGTTTTGGGTTTTGGGTTTAAGGTTTAGGGTATAGGGTTTAGGGTTTAGGTTTTAGGTTTAGTGCTTAGGTTTTAGTTTAGGGTTTAGGGTTTCTATTATTGTTTTTTTAATAGAGAACAAATTCAAATTCAACATTTATTCTTTTTGATTCCATCAACCAAGTAACACACTAAGTTTTCTAAGACACGAGTGACAACATAGATAAAAAATGAGCACCCTTAGAGCAAATAAAAAATCCTAGATAACTAGAACCATCTCTATTGTAACGACACGGTTCCATAAGCAGCAGATTGGATCGGCCATTCTTCAGTTTCTCCAGTTCCCATCACAACTTCCCTGGCCTCTCGAGTTGCGGGATCCAACATCATATCCCCGATCTCTCCCTCTGCCACCACCGTGGTTGTAACCTTTGTCACTCCTCTCACTTTCATAACCACCATTGCTTTGTTCACCACCTCCATATTCACCAGCACCTCTAGATCCCCCACCACCACTACGATAACTGCCACCTCTACCATCGCCTCCACCGCCTAATCTAGACTGAGCCTGGTTGACGGTGATGTTCTTGCCGTCAAGGTTCTGCCCATTCTTAGGGCTTAGGTTTAGGTTTAGGTTTACTAGGTTTTAGGGTTTATGCTTTATTTATTATTTATTTTTTTGGTTTAGGTTTTTATTTAGTTCTTATTTTATTTTATTTTAGTTTTATTTTAGGTTTATTTTATTTTTATTTTATATTTAGTTTTTGTTTAATTTAGGTTATTTATTCTTACGTTTATTTTATTTTTAAGTTTAGTTTAGGTTTTTATTTATTTTATTTTAGTTTATTTTATTTTATTTTTAGGTTTAGGTTTAGGTTTTAGTTTAGGTTTTTATTTTGTTTTATTTTTTATTTTATTTAGGTTTAAGTTGTTTTATTTATTTCATTTTTTAAGTTTTATTTAGTTTATGTTTAGGTGTTTTGGTTTTAAGTGTTTAATGATTAGGGTTTAGAGTTTAGGGTTTAGGGTTTTATGGTTTGGGTTTTGGGTTTAGTATTTATGGTTAGGGTTTTGGGTTTAGGGTTTTATGTTTAGGCTTTAGGGTTTAGGTTTTAGGATTTAGGGCTAGCTTCATTTGTAGGGTTAGTTTAGGTTTTAGGGTTTAAGCTTTAAGGTTTTGGGTTTTTAGAGTTTAGGCTTTAGGGTTTAGGGTTTAGGGTTAGTGTAGGGTTTAGGGTTTAGGGTTTAAGGTTTAGGGTTTGGGTTAGGGTTTAGGGTATAGGGTCTAAGGTTTAGGGTTTAGGGTTTAGGGTTTTGGGTTTAGAGTTTAGGGTTTATGGTTAGTTTAGGGTTTAGGATTTAGTGTTTAGGCTTCAGAGTTTAGGGTTTAGGGTTTAGTGCTGAGGGTTAGCTTAGGGTTTAGGGTTCGTTTAGGGTTTAGGGTTTAAGGTTTAGGGTTTAGGATTAGTTTAGGGTTTTTACAGTTTAGGGTTATTTTAGGGTTTAGGTTTTTAGGGTTTAGCGTTTAGGGTTTAGTGTTAGGGCTAGGGTTTAGGGTTTTTTTTTTTGGAAAAGTTAATATTTTATTACCATAGAAGGAAAAAATACGATGTTCTTAAAATGTGTGAAGCTCAAAATTCTACCACTTATAGAGCTACAAGAAACCTAAAGAGCTAAACCCTCATCTAAGTAGATTAGAAGAGGAAAAGAAAATGAAAGAGCAAAAACATCGACTAAAAAGCATGAGAGCCAATTGACAGAGTAAAACAAAACAAAGCATGAAAATAGAAAAGGTTGAGTGAGCAACAGTTCATGATTCCTTTAAGAAAGTAAGATTAGCAAGCACCATAGCATTAATAGTAGGCATAAAGTCCTAGCCTTCGATAAAGTTCCAACCAATGAAAGAATTCTGCAAAAAACACTACCAAGGCAAAAGTCATAGCTAAAAGGATAAGGATAAGGAGAGCAAAAGAAGAGAGCTGAGAAAGAAAAGGCTCGGGCTCTGTTAAGATCATCTCAAGGGGCAACAATACATATGAACATCCAAAATTCATAAGGGTTATAATCATAGGTAAAGCTACCAACAAAAGAGAGGAGGTGAGTAACATCAAAGCCATCATAGCCAGCATACCTGATACCAGCAGCCATCCAAGGTTAGTAGTCCATATTGATCCAACCTTGCACTAAATAAATAGAGAAAACAACTAACCAAAATCAGAGCCAACCAACTAAAACCCACAACCAATCACATAAAAGACAACCCAAAGTTACAGCAGGATCATTGGCCAAGCTAATGGAACCAAGTAGTAACACCACCAAAACCACCACCAGCATACCTTAACAAGCCAACAACCAAGACCAGCACACATAAAAGGAAGCCAAACGCAGCCACCAACCACCAGAAACAAAAAATCCCAATTTATAAGGATCAGCAAAGGTTCGACCAGCACAATAAAAGGCTGCAACAAATTGGCCAAGAAGAAGAAAAAAAAGCAAAAAAGAGAAAGGCGGCCAACCAAGATTCCAAGGACAACTAAAAGTCCTCCCACCAAAGCAGCTAAGTAAAACATCCATAAGGCAACCCCCAGAGAACAACCCATCAATAGTAACCAACAAAGAAAAGAACCCCATCAGCTATCAAAAAGTAGAAAAACCAGCAAAACATCACACAATAGAGAAACAACCAACCAATCCAGCCAGCCAACATAGCCTTCTAGCCAACCACCACAGCAGCAGAAAACCCAAGTCAATGTAAATTCCAACAAAAACCATCAAGCCAAAATCACCCAAGATAGACAGGAAAATAACATCCACCAAAAAGCCCTCAACTAGCCAACCCAGAACAATTACCAAACCCAAAGCCACTGTAGCCAAGAGAGGAAGGCTAAAATAGGAGGAGGGCAAAACCAAAACCAAAAGAAACAAAATAAAATCAACAAAACTGACCACCAAGCCCCAGTTAACAAGGCAGAGAAAGTAATAGCCAAATAAAAACCTCCACCATTCCAAAATGAAGCCAGAGCTAAACTACCAATAGTCCCCCAGATATGTCACCAACAGAAAAGTAAAAAATAGACAAAACATCTAACTAGCCAGCCGACCTAACCAGCCAACACTGCTAGTCAACCTAGTCAGCCAACAAAACCACCAATTCAACCACCACAGTAGCAGATCCAAAACAAGTATGTGAGCAACCAGCCCTAAAATGAGGCAAAACCCATACATGAGGAAAACCCATCAGTAGATAAAGCCATAACCCAATAGGAGGTTATCAAAAATAGCCAAGGAAAAAATGTGGTTAAAACCCATCCAAGCAAACAGCAGCCACCGGGCCGAAAAAACCAAATAAACTCAGAATGTAATGATAATAACTACCAAGGAGTAAACAATAGGCCAACCCAAAAATAAAAGGTCAAAATTAACAACCAGCTCCAGCCAAAGTGTGAAAATAAGCAAATAACCACAACCGAAAGAGGGTTTAATAAAAGGCAAACAAAAGCAAAGGCTCCTAAAAAACCAACACAAAAGAAACCAAGCCAAGAAATTATAATCTAAGATAAGGCAATTCAGTATTATCCAGAATAACCAACCCTCTAAATAGTTTAGGCAATGTTTTGTTGTCAAATAAAGTGAACTTAGATATGTTGGCAGCTAAATTAAGCAAGAAATCAGCACAAGCATTACCTTCATGAAGGATGTGGGAAATTTTAAAACAAACTTGAGAAAGAAGATTTCTTATATGATTAAGAAGATAAAATAATTCAGCATTCATATTTCTATTTGAATTAAGCATGTCAAAAAGCAAAAGAGCATCAACTTCAATTCACATGTTGAGAAAAACTCTATTCAAATAAGTTTCAATTGCTTTATTAACAACCATAAGCTTAGCAAAAATAATAGAATAGGCTTTGAGAGGATTTGCAAAAGTTCAAATGACAATACCTTTAGAATCCCTAAGGATACCACCACAACCATATTTATTACAAGCTATAGAACCATCAATTCACTTTAATCAAGTTGTCTTAAGGTTTGATCCAATGGATAATCTTAGCACCTTTATAAGGGTCCAAGTCAGGTAGAATGATACCCAATTTTTTAGCCACAAATTTATAGCCTCTAAAATGAATGTTACTAATAAGATTAGCACTAAACATAACATGGATTTTTTTCTTTAGTTCTAGCCATGATCCTTTTATGGTTCATAGGAGTGCCATGATATTTAGCATCATTTCTATCCATCCAGATGAGTCAGAGAAGGGTAATTTTAACTAAAACTTTGATATGACCTATCACAATTGTTTTGAAACAAACTTCAAGAAGTTGATATAAAGAAAGAGAACCATGAAAATAGTTGGAATTAAATAAATCATCATACCAAAGCCATAATTTAGAAGCAATAGCACCATTGACAAAAACATGATTTACATTTTCAATATGAAAGCAACAATAGCATTTGGATAGTAAATAAAACCCTTTAGTCTAGAAGAAAGAGTCCATAAGAATAAATTTATTCGAAATCCTCCATGCTAAAATTGAATAGGAAATGGGAATGATATTGTTCCAAAGTTTAATAAAGACATTTGAGGGGTTTTTCTTATCTCTAATAAAATCTTGAACCTCTTTAAGAACAAAATCACCATTATAAGAAAGCATAAAAAGAATTTGATCACATTTGTTAGAAGAAATTTGAATATTTCTAAAATTGTTAAAAAGAGAAATAGGGATATAATTCTCATGTTTACTTTCATTCCAATTGTTATTAAGCCAAACAGAGTTAACTTTGATGACAGCAGTATAGTGGGTAGATAAAAGGGTGTCAATGGAGCAGTTGCCAATCCAGTTGTCTTGCCAAACAAAAAAGAGGTAATTGAATGAATACCCCAGGATATTAAAGATTTGGCAACCCATTTAATGGAGAAACGCCTTCTCCAAACTGGAGAGTCACCAACTTTATAAGCATAGATAAGAGGGTGTTTACCTTGGGAATATTTTTCCATCATAAAATTAGCCCAAAGGCCTTCATTCTTTCTAAACTTCCACCAAACCTTATGAAAGAAATTGTTGATAGCTTAACGACTAAGTTTTCAACCTAGAGCACCTTTCACCTAATGGACCAGGACATTTATGCCAAGATGTCCAATGCATTCTTTTGGTAGAGTTATTGGAGCCCCAAAAAAAATTATTATGCAAGCAATCAATTCTGATGAGAGCAGGATTAGTGGGGATTATATTTTTAATCAAATAAAGAGGCATTGAATTGAGAGTGCTTTTAAAAATAGTGATCCTGCCACCAAAGGAAAGTAAAGTGAATTCCCAAACGAAAATTTTACTTAAAACTTTTTAAATTAACTTGTCAAAGAGATGGGATCATTTTGGGCCTTTACAGAGAGGAGCACCCAAGTACTTTAGAGGTAAGTGTTGATGCTTAAAATTAGTGATATGCAGTATTTAATTGATTTTATTTCTGGATATATGAGAGGAAGTGATAAAGCAGCTTTCGTTATCATTGATAGAAAGGCCACTTTCTATACCAAATTTATTTAGAAATTACTTGAGATGCTTGGTATGATGAATAGAAGCATTGTAAAAAATAATAAAATCATCTGCAAAGCTTATATAGGAAACATGAAGAACACCAAGAGTTCTGTAGTTCATACTAGGTTTTTTAAAGAATAAATCATTGATGCTCTAGATAAGAACTCAATAGTGATAATAAATAAAATAGGAGATAAAGGATCCCCTTATCTTAAGCCATGGGAAGAGCGAAAGAAACCCGAGGATGTTATAAATCAAAATAAAAAAAGGCATTATTAATACAATTTTAATAAGAAAATAAATTTATCATAAAGCTCAAATAAATTCAGAATATGGAAAAGAAAGTCCCAAGAAATGTTATCAAAGGCTTCAGTAATATTTAATTTGAAAAGAAGGTTGCCACCTCTTTTCTTAGCATTAATTTCATGAATTAATTCTTAATAAACTATTATCGAAATAAATCTACCTCTAACAAAACTAGTTTGGTTGAGAGAGATAATTTTATTAAGTAAAGGACTATGCCTGTTGGTTAGAATTTTAGAAATCAACTTATTGAAGAAGGTGCAATAACTAATAGGTCTAAATCACTCCAATAGTCTGGATTATCTTTCTTAGGTACGTGAACAATAGAAGTACTAAAAAAATATCTACGAAAAGGATTACCATTAAAAAAATCAATCATAGCCTCAATCAAATCATTTTTAATGATAAACAAAAATTTTTTAAAAAATTGAGTAGTGAAACCTTTTGAACCTATAATAGAATATATATTCATGCTATTAAGGACTTTAAAAATTTCATCGTCATTAGGCACGATGGTAAGAAAATCATTATCATCATTAGTAATAATAGAAATAATCAAATGAGATTTATAAATAGCTTCATAAGAGCAACTCTTATTAAGCATATTTCTAAAGTAATTAATAACCGATTTCTTAATATCATTATTCTAAATCCAAACACCATTGTCATCTTTAATTTTTGAATATTATTTAAAGCTCTCTTTTATTAACTAAAGCATGGAAATAACTAGTATTCCTATCACCATTATATGCTTACTAGCATCTTTTGCAAGTAAGTCTCTTCCATATTTTGAGGTTAACAAGATTGTATTTCATCTCGCCAAGTCCTTAATCTTGAACGATAAGACATAATAGACTTTAAGATCACAACCAATTTTTCCATATCTTCAATATTAGAAAAAGGTTTTAAAATAATGCTTGTTCCACCAACCCAAATTTTGTTTAAGGTTTTAAGTTTAAAACCAAAGTCTATTAATCCCCATAATCAATTATCAAGATGTAATGGGGCTTAATTATTAGCCACAACATCAAAATAAATCAATATGCTGAATCCACATGTCCCAAAAATCTAAAAAAGAGGATTTATGTAATCTATTAGATTTTTAATAGAAACAAGAAGAGGAGCATGATTAGACACAGTTCTGCTTAAATGGTCATCATAAGTAATAGGCCACTGAGTAATCCAATGAGTATTTAAAAACATGGTCCAACCTTTGCCGAAGTCTTGAGTTTCACCAAGTATAATTAGAACCCTTAAAGGAAATATCAATCAAATTAAAATCAAGGATCATATTAATAAAATCTTCCATGGAATGAATATTGGAAGAGCAGCCACCACTCATTCAGAAGAGAATAAAATAGTGTTGAAATCACCATCAACAAACCAAGGTTTATTGATCGAGGTAGCAAAATTCCTCAAATTACCCCAAATAAGTTTATTGATCAAGGATTAACATGAATATTAAGATTATAAATGAGAGACGCTGATGATTTAGAACCATTTAAAGTAAAAGTAGTTAAATCTAGATCAAAAATGTTTTTAGCATGCTCGACACCATTTAACTCCTCACTAAAAGCTTCATTTTCATCGATCAAAGTAGGGATATATGCTGAAATAGAATCAAAGAAAATAGTATCATTTTTCAATAACTTTGAAAATTTATTATTATTTACTTTAGAAATATTCAAATTCAAAGAAGGAAAAAGTGGTAAATCATCCGACCCATTTTGAAAATCAGTCATATCTATATCAATTGTAGGAGCCAAAACTTGTTCAACAGGATTAACCCTGATATCCTAGGAATCAACCTCACTAATAGCCTTCATACAATTCTTAGGGTCCGAGGCAGATTTCTAAACATAAGTAGGGATTGGCTTATGGGTAGGAACAACATTCTCTTTAGGAGGATTTCATTTTTTAAAGTAGGGATTGAGAATAAAACATTATAAATTGTCTTGACCGTGAATTTTATATTGGGAATAAAAAACTAGAAGGTTCTCCAATTCAACCTTTTGTGAATACCTCTTTTTTCAGAGACAATCCAAACTTCCTTAGGGTATTTTTTAGTTATGTCTAAATCAATGAAGATCCGAGCCTTAGAAGGGCGAGATCGCTCAGCGGTCGCTTGATCGAGTTGCAAAGGTCGATCAAATAAAGCCTTGACAACAAAAAACACATGATGGGTAACAAAATGAATGTGCATATTAGGAAAAGATAACCACACTAGGACAATAGGATATTCCTCCTTAATGTCAAAACGGGGTGACCACTTCAACAACGCATTTGACAATTAAAGATGAAATATGAAAGACGTTAAAACATGTAAATAATTTAGATCATTAGAAAGCTGAATCAGGATATGCCGAGGGTCAATAAGACCAATCGATAAAGCACCCATAAAATTGAGATTATGGAAAAAATAATAGATCTTATGCAAATTTGGATGACGCAAAGAAAATTTACCCACAAGAGAAAATTCAAATTATTTTGCCAACTTCTCAACATCCACATCAGAGCGCATTATGACAAAAAAACCTCTAAAAGACATTAAAATGAGATTAATTGAATCAACAGAGGGAGAAGTCTTACCAGAGAGCTCTTCCTTAAGAGATTTAGTAGAAGAAGTGGCATTAGGGTCGCCAAGACCCAAAACTTCAGATGCCCTAGCAGAAGCATCCATAATTTGAGTCCAAGGAATAGAACTCACCGCAGCCATGGTCGGTGATGAAGCATCACACAAATCTCTAGAGAATGAGAGAGCTTGCACGGGGAGGCGAGAGGTTTGCATTTAGGGTTTAAGGTTTACGGTTCAAAGGTTTTTAGGGTTTAGGGTTTAGGGTTTATGGTTTAGAGTTTAGGATTTTAGGGTTTAGGGTTTAGGGTTTAGGGTTTAGTTTAGGGTTTTAAGGTTTAGGTTTGTAGTTTTAGGGTTTAGGATTTAGGGTAATGGTTTATTTTATTTTATTTATATTTTAGTTTATTTATTTAAGGTTTAGGATTTAGGGTTTATTTATTTCTCTTTTATATAAGTAAAATGTTAGGTTTAGGTTTAGATAGTTTATTTTATTTTTTATTTAAATTTAAGTTTATTTTTATTTTTATTTAGTTCAGTTTATTTATTTTAGGTTTATTTATCTTAGTTTAGGTTTTTTATTTTAGTTTATTCTTTAGATTTAGCTTTAGGTTTAGGTTTATTTTTTAGTTTTATTTTATTTTATTTTTATTTTTTTGGTTTATGTTTTATTTTAATTTTTATGTTTAGGTTTAGGTTTGTATTTACTTTTATTAGGTTTAGGTTTTATGTTTTTATTTTAGGTTTTATTTTTTAATTTAGGTTTAGGTTTGTAGTTTTAGGGTTTAGGATTTAGGGTAAGGGTTTATTTTATTTTATTTTTATTTTGGTCTATTTATTTAAGGTTTAGGATTTAGGGTTTATTTATTTCTCTTTTATATAAGTAAAATGTTAGGTTTAGGTTTAGATAGTTTATTTTATTTTTTATTTAAATTTAAGTTTATTTTTATTTTTATTTAGTTTAGTTTATTTATTTTAGGTTTATTTATCTTAGTTTAGGTTTTTTATTTTAGTTTATTCTTTAGATTTAGCTTTAGGTTTAGGTTTATTTTTTAGTTTAATTTTATTTAATTTTTTATTTTTTTGGTTTATGTTTTATTTTAATTTTTAGGTTTAGGTTTAGGTTTGTATTTAATTTTATTATGTTTAGGTTTTATGTTTTTATTTTAGGTTTTATTTTTGAATTTAGGTTTAGGTTTATTTTAAGTTATTTTATTTTATTTAGTTTAGTTTTAGGTTTAAGTTTTATTTATTTTAGTTTATGTTTAGGTTTATTTTATTTTTATTTTAAGTTTAGGGTTTAGGTTTTCTTTTTTATTTATTTTTAAGTTTATTATTTAGTTTTTATCTTATTTTATTTTATGTTTATTTTATTTTTATTTTAGGTTTAGTTATTATTTTATTTAGATTTTATATATTTTTAGTTTAGTTTAAGTTTTTATTTATTTTATTTTAATTTCATTTTTATTTTTTTATTTTATTTTCTTTTTAGTTTTAGGTTTAGGTTTAGGTTTAGATTTAGGTTTTAGTTTACGTTTTAGCTTTTTTTTATTTAAGTTTTTTTAGGTTTTATTTAGTTTAGGTTAAGGTTTTTAGCTTTTTAGGGTTTAGGGTTTAGGGTTTTTTTTTGGATTTAGTGTTTAGAGTTACGTGTTTAGGGTTTAGGTCTTAAGTTTAGGGTTTTAGGTTTAGGGTTTAGAGTTTTAGGGTTTAGGGTTTAGGGTTTTAGGGTTTAATGTTTGGGGTTTAGAGTTTAGGGTTTAGGTTTTAAGTTTAGGGTTTATGTTTTAGTTTGGGGTTTAACATTTATGGTTTTTTTTAACAGAGAACAACTTTAGATTTAACATTTCTTTTTTTTTTGATTTCATCAAAAAAGTAACACACAAAGTTTTTTAAGATAAATGCGAGGACATAGGTAAAAAATGAGCACACATAGAGCAAATCAAAAACCTTAGGTAACTAGAACCATCTCTACTATAATGACATAATTTCATAAGCAGTTGATTGGATTTAAGGTTTAGGGTTTAGGGTTAGCTTAGGGTTTAGGGTTGTAGGTTTAGGGCTTAGGGTTTAGGGTTAGTTTTAGGGTTTATTTTTTTTTAAAGAAAAGTTAAGTAAACTAGTATGTTTAGGTTTATTTTTTTTTAATTATGTTTGTATATTTTATATTTTATTTTTATTTAGGTCCATTTTTTATTTTTATGTTTTTATTTTATTTTATTTTAGTTATTTTATTTAGGTTTATGTTTTTTTATATATTTTATTTTTTGGGTTAATTTATTTTAGGTTTAGGTTTTTAGGTTTTTAGGGATTAGGGTTTAGGGTTTTAGGTTTGGCGTTTAGGGTTTAGGGTTTAGGGTTGTAGGTTTTAGGGGTTTAGGGTTTAGAGTTTAGGATTTAGGGTTTAAGGTTTTAGGTTTAGGGTTCAGGGATTAGGTTTTAGTGTTTAGGGTTTAGGGTTTGGGGTTTAGGGTTTAGGGATTTTGTGGTTTAGGATTTATCATTTATGGTTTAGGTTTTAGGTGAGGGTTCAAATTTCAGTTTATGGTTTAGGGTTTAATGCTTTTTTTTAACAGAGAATAAATTCATATTCAAAAATTTTTCATTTTGATTTCATCAACCAAGTAACACACCCACTTTTCTAAGACACAAGCGATGACATAGATAAAAAATGAGCTTGCATATAGTAAATCAAAACCCTGGACTAGAGTTGTCTCTATTGTAAAGACATAGTTCCATAAGCAGCAGATCAGATCAGCCACTCTTCAATTTTTCTAGTTTCCATCAGAACCACCCAGGATTCTCGAGTAACGTGATCCACCATCATATTCGATCTCTCCCTCTGCCACCACCACGGCTGTAACCTCTGTCGCTCCTCCCACATCCATAACCACCACTACTCTGACTACCACCTCCATATCCACCAGCAAATCTAGATCCCCCACCACTACTGTGATGAACGCCACCTCCGCCTTTGCCTCCACCACCAGATCAAGACCTAACTTGGTTGATGGTGATGTTCCTGCCATCAAGGTTGTCCCCATTACGAGGGCTTAGGTTTATTAAGTTTAGGATTTAGGTTTATTTTTTAATTTATAAATTTTCTTTAGGTTTAGGTTATGGTTTTGGGTTTAAGGTTAGGGTTTAGGGTTTAGGCTTTAGGGTTTAGGGTTTAGTGTTTAGGGTTTAAGGTTTAGGGTTAGGGTTTAGGTTTTAGAGTTTAGGGTTTTAGAGTTTTAGGATTAGAGTTTCGGGTTAGTTTTAGGGTTTAGGGTTTAGGGTATAGTGTTTTTAAACTTTAGGGGTTTAGGTTAGTTAGAGTTAGTTTAGGGTTTAAACTTTAGAGTTAGGGAGATTTAGGTTTAGGGTTTAGGGAGTTTTAGGGTTTAGGGTTTAAGGTTTAGGTTTATATTTTAGGTTAGGGTTTATAGTTTAGGTTTTAGTTAGTTTAGTTGTTTAGGGTTTAGGGTTTGGGGATTAGGGTTTATGATTATGGGTTTTTTTAAAAAAAAAAATTTAAGTAAACTGGTTGGTTTAGGGTTTTGGGTTTTGGGTTAGTTTTAGGGCTTAAGGTTTAGGGTTTTGGGTTTACGGTTTAGAGTTTTTTTTGTAAAACAAATTAAGTAAACCAATAGGTTTAGGTTTATTTAGTTTATTTAGTTTATTTAGTTTTTTTATTTTAGTTTAATTTATTTATTATGTTAATTTTTTATTTTTATTTAGCTTATTTATTTATTTTAGGTTTTTTATTTTAGTTTTGGTTTTTTATTTTAGTTTATTTTGTTAGGTTTAACTTTAGGTTCAAGTTTATGTTTATTTCTTAGTTCAGTTTTATTTTTATTTTATTTTTTATGTTTAGGTTTTTTTTTAGGTTTAGGTTTTAAGTTTTTATTTTGGGTTTATTTTTAGGTTTTATTTTTTAGTTTAGGTTTAGGTTTATTTTTAGTTTATTTTATTTTTTTTGGTTTAAAGTTTAGGTTTAGGTTTAATTTGTATTTAGTTTAGTTCCTTTTAGTTTAAGTTTAAGTTTATTTTATTTTTATTTTAGGCTTAGGTTTTTTTTTTAGTTTAGGGTTTAGATTTTTTACTTCTATTTATTTTTAGGTTTATTCTTTAGGTTTATATTTTTTTAGTTTTTATTTTATTTTATTTTAGGTTTATTTTTTATTTTAAGTTTAGTTTTTATTTTATTTTATGTTTGGTTTTTTATTTTAGTTTATTTTTTAGGTTTAGGTTTAGTTTCAGGTTTATGTTTATTTCTTAGTTTAGTTTTATTTTTATTTTATTTTTTATGTTTAAATTTTATTTTTATTTGTGGGTTTAGGTTTAGGTTTTAGGTTTGTATTTTAGGTTTATCTTTAGGTATTATTTTTTATTTTTGGTTTAGGTTTATTTTTAGTTTATTTTATTTTATTTTTTTGCTTTAGGGTTTAGGTTTAGGTTTAGGTTCTTTTTTAGTTTTTATTTTATTTTAGTTTAGGTTTATTTTATTTTTATTTTATATTTAGTATTTATTTTATTTTATTTTTTATTTTAATTTTTATTTTATTTTATTTTTAGGCTTAGGTTTAGGTTTTAGTTTAGGTTTTAGTTTAGGTCTAGGTTTTAGTTTAGGTTTGGGTTTAGGTTTATGTTTTAGTTTTGGTTTTTACTTTATTTTATTTTATTATTTTATTTAGGTTTAGTTTTATTTATTTATTTTATTTTTAGATTTTATTTAATTTAGGCTTAGGTTTTTAGCTTTTTATGGTTTATGATTTAGGGTTTAAGATTTAGGTTGAAGGTTTAGGGTTTAAGGTTTTAGGTTTTAGGGTGTGGGGTTTAAGGTTTAGGGTTTATGGTTTTATGGTTTAAGGATTAGATTTTAGAGTTTTATGGTTTAGGGTTTAGGGTTTAGGGTTTAGGGTTGTTGGTATAGGGTTAGGGGTTTTTTTATGTTTTTTTAATTTTTTTATTTTTTTATTTTTTAAAATTAAGTTAAGTGGTAGGTTTAGGTTTATTTACTATATTGTTAATTTATTTTAATTTTTATTTTTATTTAATTTAGTTAATTTATTTTAGGTTTATTTATTTTAGTTTTATGTTTTTTATTTTAGTTTATTTTCTATGCTTAGGTTTAAGCTTTGGTTTATTTTTTTAGTTTAGTTTTATTTTTATTTTATTTTTTAGGTTGAGTTTTAGGATTTTATTTTATTTTTTTAGGTTTAGGTTTTATGTTTTTATTTTTAGGTTTTAGTTTTAGTTTAGGTTTAGGTTTATTTTTAGTTTATTTTATTTTATTTAGGGTTTAGGTGTAGTTTATTTTAGGTTTAGGTTTAGGTTTTATTTATTTTAGTTTTGTTTATTTTAGTTTTGTTTATTTTAGTTTAGGTTTAGATTTATTTTATTTTTATTTTAGGTTTAGGTTTTTTTAGCTTAGGATTTAGGTTTTATTTTTTATTTATTTTTATGTTTTATTTTTAGGTTCATATTTTAGGATTACATTTTTATTTAGTTTTTATTTTATTTATGTTTTTTTTATTTTTTTAGTTTAATTTATGTTTTTATTTATTTTATTTTAGTTTAGTTTTTATTTTTTATTTTATTTTCTTTTTAAGTTTAGGTTTAGGTTTTGGTTTTTGTTTAGATTTTTATTTTAATTTATCTTAATTTTTATTTTGGTTTATGTTTTTTATTTATTTTGTTTTTAGTTTTATTTAGTTTAGGTTTAGGTTTTTAACTTTTTTAAGGTTTAGGTTTTTAGCTTTTTAAGGTTTAGGGTTAGTTGAGGGTTTAGTTTTTTTTTTTAAGGTTTAGGTATATGGTTTAGGGTTTATGGTTTAGTGTTTAGGTTTAAGGTCTAGTGTTCCAATTTTAGTTTAGGGTTTAGGATTTTTGGTTTTTTTAATAGAGAACAAATTCAGATTCAACATTTCATCTTTTCGATTTCATTAACCAAGTAACACCCCAAGTTTTCAAAGACAAGCGATGTGATTAAAATGAGCACTCTAGAAAATAAAACCATAGATAACTAGAACGTCTGAAAGACATTCCATAAGCGTAGATGGAATCAATCATTCTTTAGTTTCTCCAATTTCCATCATAACCACCCTAGCCTCACAGATGCGGATACCATCATATCCCCGATCTCTCTCCTGCCATCCACCAACCTCGCTCCTCCCACCTCCATAACCACACTCGACCTTGACCTCCATATCCACCCGGTACCTCAGATCCCCCCACCACCCGTGATAACCGGCCCTCCTTCCTCTCGGATCTATATTGAGCCTGGTTGATGGTGATGTTCCTGCCATCAAGGTTCTACCCATTCTTAAGGTTTAGGTTTTTTATGAGGAAATTAGGGAATTTTAAGGCACAAAGAAAATTCAAAGTCCCAGAGAGGGTAAATCTCAAAAGTAATGCTCAAAGAACTACATTAAGTCTTAAAGAAATAAACCCCCTAACTATTACAATAATAAAATAAAAAAACAAAAGCAAAAGCAAAACCAAATCATCAACAACAATAAATCCATGTATGCAATAACAACATCCACTAAGTCCTTTTGATACCAGCAAGATCCACCTATAAGATTCTCCCAACCTATAAAAAAAATCTGCAACATACTAATGAAAGGATGAGTGCAATTAAGCAAGCATAAAGAGTATGAACAAAGAAAAAGAGCAAAGTAAAGAAAATGCTCAGGCTTAGTTACAATCATCTCAAGGAGCAACACTATATGTAAGCTTCCAAACTTCTGAAGAAGGGTTATAATTACATATAGTGCTACCAGCCAAAACAAGATAGAGAGGGAAACATTAAGGACATCATTGCCAGCATACCTCTTATAGCCCATCATCCCAAGTCCATCATCTTGCAAAGCTACAAACTCCTCCAAGCTGTAGACATAATGGCCAACCATAAAGCCATGAAAATAAATAAGCCCAATAAGGCAGAAAATCAACCAACCAATAGCAACAATGCAGTAGGAACGCCACCGTAGCCACCACCAAAGAGGAATAGCAACATCAAAGGGAGCAAGCATCATGACCTTAACAACACAGACCAAAAGAAAAAAAACTCCAAGACCAAAAATAAAAATCACAAGAGCTCATGTCTTCCATAAGCAAACATTAAAGGTAGTAAGGCTATCACCCAAATTAGAAAAAGGGAAGCAGCCGTAGCCAAGAGAGGAGAACCATAGCAGGAGCAGGCCTACCAACATTTCACCAACAGAGAAGGAATGATAGGCTAAACAACCACCCATCCAACCAACCTAGCCAGCCAAAATAGCCAACCAACCCAGCCAGCAAACATAGCCTCCCAGCCAACCACTAGAGCAAAAAAAATTCAAATCAGTGAAAAGACAAACAACATCCATCATGCCAAAACCACCCACGACAACTAGGAAAAGGGTAGAAGCAAATAATATCATCCACCAAACCCAACCAAAGTAGAAAAAATTCTAATCTAGGTGAGGTGAATAGCTAGCCAAAAATAAAATGGAGCGAAGACTAGTAAGATAGACTAAAAGCCATCCATCCGGAGCATCAGCAATACAATAGGAACACCACCAAAGCTAATAGCAAAAAGTTGGAGAAATATCATTAAGTGCAAGCATCATAACCACAACCAAGTTAGGCACCAATGCACCAAACCAAGTCACCAGATCCCAAAGCAAAACAAAAACCACTAAACAACCATCAACTAGCTAACCCAAAATAACAACAAAAATAATGCAGCTACAACCAAGAGAGGAAGACCATTACAGGAAGAGGCCGAAACCACAACCAAAAGAAACAAACCCAAACCAACAAAATAGACCACCAAAACCCAATCCACAAAAAAGAAGAAATAACAGTCAACAAATAACCTCCACCTTGCCAAATCCAATCCAAAATTAGACCACCAATAGCCCCTCTGATTTGCCACCAACATAATTGGATAAACCATTAACACAACTAGCCAACCAACCAAACCATAGCCAACCATAACAGCAATAGAAAATCCAACTCACTTAAGGAAGCAACCATCCTAGAGATATGACAAACCCCATGTAGAAAATAGCAGGCAAAGCTACCACCCAAATGAAGGTCGCAAAACCAACACAATTACCCAGGAAAATAATAACACCGCCAAAAAAAAAAATCCAAAACACCCCACGCAAAAAAAGCAAGAACCAGCAAGACAACCCAAAAGCAAGAGCTCAAAAACAAACCCAACGTAGGCCCAAGAGTGAAAATAAGAAAATGGCCATAACCCAAAGAGGGTTTAATAAAGGGGAACCAAAAGCAATGGCTCATCAAAAACCAACAAAAAAACCAAGCTAAGAAAATTATAAGCTGAGATAAGGTAATCTAGTGTTATTCAGATTGACCAAACCTCTTATAAGTTTAGTAACATTTTGATTGTCAAATAATGTGAAATTAATTAAGTTGGCACCTAAAGTAGCAAAGAAATAAGCAGAAGCATTACCTTCATGAAGGATATGTGAAATTTTATAATGAACTTGAGAAAGAAGATTTTAGTATGATTGAGAAGATAAAATAAATCAAGATTTCTTGTTCTATTAAAGTTTAGCATGTCAAGAAGCAAGAGCGCATCCACTTCAATCCATATGTTGAGGAAACCTTTATTAAAAAAATTTCAATAGCTTTATTGACAGCCATAAGCTCAACATAGATAATAGAATAGGCTTTGATAGGATATACAGAATCACAAATGACAATACCTTTAGAATCCCTAAGAATACCACCACAGCCATATTTATTGGATGCAATAGAACCATCAGTATTCACTTTAATCAAATTTTCTTTGGGTTTGATCTAATGCGTAATCCTAACTCTTTTATAAGAGTCAACATTAGGTAGAATGATACCCAATTTTTTAGCCACAAATTATAGCCTCTAAACTGAATGTTACTAATAAGATTACCATTAAATAGAGCAAGAATTTTTTGTTTGGTTCTAGCTAGGATCCTTTTATGGATCATAGGATTGCTATAATATTTAGCATCATTTCTATACATTTGGATGAACCAGATAAGGGTAATATAAACTAGAACTTTGATATGACCTTTGACGATATTTTGGAAACAGACTTCAAGAAGTTGACATATGGAAAGAGAGCCATGAAAGTAGTTGGTATTAAATAAATCATCATACCATAAAAATAATTTAGAAGCAATAGCACCATTGAAAAAAACATGATTAGCATTTTCAATATGAAAGAAACAATAGCACTTTGAAGGAAAATATAGCCCTTTATTCTAGAGCAAAGAGTCTACAGGAATAAAGTTATTCAAAATCCTCCAAGCTAAAATTGAATAAGAAATGGGAATGATATTGTTCCAAAGTTTCATGAAAACATTAAAGGAGTTTTGTTTATCTCTAATAAAATTCCAAATAGCTTTAAGAACAAAATCACCATTGTAAGAAAGCTTAAAGAGAATTTGGTTAGGTTTGTTAGAGAAAATAGGGATATAATTCTCTAAAGTTTGTTTTCATTTTATGTGTTATTATGCAAGAAAGAGTTAACTTTGATAGTTGCAGTAGAGTGAGTAGATAAAAGGGAGTCAATAGAGCCATTGCCAATCATATTGTCTTGCCAAAAGAAAGATGAACCCAAATGAATACCCCAATGTATTAAGGGTTCAGCAACCCATTTAATGGAGTTAAACCTTTTCCAAATAGGAGAGTCACCAACTTTATAAGCACTAATAATAGGGTGTTTACCTTGGCAATATTTTTTCATCATAAAATTAGCCCAGAGGATATCATTCTTTCTAAAAATCCACCAGAGCTTATGAGAGAAGGTAGTAATAGCTTCAAGAATCACAAACCGAGACCACCTTCACCAAGGACCACAACATTTATGCAGGAAGTCCAATGTATTCTTTTAGTAGAATTATTGGATCCCAAAAAAATTTATTAAGCGATCAATTTTGATAACTAGCATTAGTGGGGATAATAGTTTGAATCAAATAAAGAGGCATTGAATTGAGAGTGCTTTAGTGAGCCTTCCACCAAAGGAAAGTAAATGAAATTCCCAAAAATAAATTTTATTTAAATGTTTTTAATTAACTCATCAGAAAGATGGGATCATTTAGGACCTTTAGAAAGAGGAGCACCCAAGTACTTAAGAGGAAGGTGTTGATGTTTAAAGTTTGTGATATGCAGGTTTTGATTAATTTTATTATTGGAGATGTTTGAAGAACTAATAAAATAGCTTTTATTATCTTTGATAAATATACCACTTTATTTACCAAGTTTATTTTAAAAAAATATTGAGATTCTTGATACGATGAATAGAAGCATTGTAGAAAATAATGAAATCATCTGCAAATCTTAAATGAGAAACAGGAAGACCACCATGAGTTTTGTAATACATACTAGGATTGTTTAAGAATAGATCATTGATGCTTTTAGATAAGTACACAACAGCAATAACAAATAGAGCAAGAGATAGAGGATCCCCTTGTCTTAGGCCGTGGGAAGAAGGAAAGAAGCCCAATGCTTCCCCATTAAGCAAAATAGAAAAGCAGGCATTATTAATACAATTTTTAATAAGAAAGATAAATTTATCAGTAGACCCAAATAAATTTAGAATATGGATAAGGGAATCCCAAGAGATATTGTTAAAAGCTTTGGTAATATCTAATTTGAACAGAATGTTGCCACCTCTAATCTTACCATTTAAATCATGAATTAATTCTTGAGAAAATAGAATATTATCAGAAATAGATCTACCTTTAACAAAAGAAATTTAGTTTAGAGAGATAATCCTATGAAGTAAAGGTTTGAGCCTGTTGGTTAAAATTTTGGAAATCTACTTATTAAAGAAGATGCAAAAACTAATAGGTCTATAATCACTCCAATAGTCTGGATCATCTTTCTTAGGTATGAGAATAATATAAGTGCTAGAAAAATATCTAGGAAAAGGATTACCATTAAAAAATCAACCATAGCCTCAACCAAATCATTTTTTAATAATAAACTAGCATTTTTGATAAAATTGTGTAGTGAAACCCTCCGGACCACCAACATAATCTATGTTCAAGCTATTAAGAACTTTAATAATTTTATCTTTACAGTTTTAAGAAAATCATTGCCATTATATTTTATAATAGAATGAATCAAGTGTGATTTATAAATAGCTTCATAAGAGCAACTTTTATTTAGCATATTTCTAAAGTAATTAATGGTCAAATCCTTAATATCATTATTCTCCCTAATCCATTCTCCATTGTCATCTTTAATTTTTTGAATATTATTTAAAGCTCTCTTTTTATTAACTAAAGCATGAAAATATTTAGTATATCTATCACCATCCACAATATGTTTGCTAGCAGGTTTTTGGCACCAATAAGTCTCTTCTCGATTTTGAAAACTAAAAAGTTTATATTTCACCTCAGTCATGTCCTTAATCTTAGTAGGATCAGACATAACTGAGACTTCATGATCACAAACCAATATTTTCATTTCTTTGATATTAACAAAAAGGTTTTTAAAATAATGCATGTTCCACCAACCCAAATTTTGTTAAGACTTTTAAGCTTAAACCAAAATCTATTCATCCCCATAATTGAATTGTCAGGATGTAAGGTAGCTTTCAAATTATTAGCCACAACATTAAAGAAATCAATATGCTGAATCCACATGTTCTAAATCTAAAATGAGAGAAATTTTCTTAATCTATTAGAGTTATCTTTAATAGAAACCAAAAGAGGAGCATGATTTGATAAGGTTCTGCTTAAATGATTGATAAAAGTAATATGCCATTGAGTAATTCAATGAGAATTAAAAGAATCTCCAACCTTGCCAAAGTCTAGAGTTTTGCCAAGTAAAATTTGAACCCTTAAAGCCAATATCAATCAAATTGCAATCAAGGATCATAATGGAAAATTCTTCCATGGAATGAATATTAGAGAGAAACCACCGCTTCATTGAAGATAATAAAATAGTGTCCAAATCCCCACCAACAAACCAAGGTTTATTGACAAAGGTAGCAAAATTCCTCAAATTTTCCCAAAGAAGATTTCTACCAAATCTATTACAAGATGCAAAAATAAAAGAGCCCAAAACACAATAGCTACCATAAGATATTTGAGCATTGAAAACTTGTTTAAAATCATTAAGAATAGAAACCTCCACAAAATTATTCCAAAAAAACCAAATTTTATTACTAAAATTAGAGAAATTTTTTTTGAAGCCAATCATTTTAGAAACATTGTTAATTTTGTTTGCATGAATAAGAGCCTCCAAAATAATAAGTAAAAAAATATTATGAATATGATAAAGGTTTCTAATATGATTACAAATATAGGGCACCGATCCATCTAACATTCCAAGAAAATTAAACATAAGGAAATAAAAAAGGAGTTAAGAAAAGGTTAATTAAGAGAGGGGAGGGAGGTAACATCAGATCTAGTATTTTTGGACAACTTGGGAGGGAAGCTTTTAACATTTTTTTTTCTTTTTAGCATGATAAGTTTGGAAACCATTTTCTTTTCCCATAGAATCCTCATCTGAGAAGGATTCAACAACATTAGTCATAGATTTGGGAAGTCTATAGAAGTGAGTTCTCCTTCTTCCAAGCCATTAGAATTTATAGAAGAAAATGAGCATTAGGTATAGCAAGCGAGAGAACTAAAACTAATTTATTAAGAAGGCAAGTGTGAACATCCAACCCTTCTTCTTCAATACCCAAATTATTAGATAAAACCAAATCTTTTGGAGAATTTAAATCATCCTAGGCTAAAGTAAAGTCACATTTTTCAAATTGAATATCATGAGAAACCAAAGCCATATTCTCCATTGAATTCGAATGATGCATAACATTGATATCCACATTAATATGTTAAATTAAAGCTTCATTTTTGTCAATCAAAAGCGATAAGGATGTGGGATCAACTCAAAGGAAAAAAGAATCATCATCCAAAAGTTTAGAGAAATTATTATTTTCCACATTAGAAACCTTCAATTGCACAAAAGAAATAAGAGGTAAAATAGCCTTATTAGGAACATTCAATGAATCCATTTTTTTTTAATTAACTTTTTGATATATAACAGTGGTTGGCCTAGGGTTAGAAACAATAGTTTCCTTAACAAGAATTTTCTTTTTTAGGTGAGGGTGTAGAATGAAACATTCAAAATTATCATGCCTGTGGATTTTACAATGAGAACAAAAGACAGAGAAATTTTCAAAATCAACATTCTACATATATCCATAATTTAGATCCCAATGATTTCTTAGTGTTTCTTGGTAATGTTCAATTCAACAAGGATTGTAGCCATAGAAGGTCGAAGTTTTGTAGCTATTGACTAATCAATTTGCAATGGCCGACCAAATAAAGCACCCACAGCAAAGAGGAATTGATGATTAACAAAATGAATTCGCATATTGGGAAGAGAAATCCAAACCAAAATGATTGGGGATTCTTCCATAATATCAAATAGTGGAGTCCATTTCAGCAACCTCATTTGGCAATTCAAAACAAAATAAGAACGACCAGCAAAAACATGTGAGTAATCCAAATCATTCATTTATTGAATCAAAATTTGGTAGGGATCAATTAAACCAATCACAAAAGAACCCAAAAGTTTCAAACTATGAAAGAAAGAGCGAATGTTTTCTAGATTCAGCCTACAAAGTGCAAACTTTCCAACCAAAGTGAATTCAAATGGCTTAGCAAGCTTTTCCATGCCTCGTAAAGAAGTCAAAACAAGTTTTAGGGACTCACCTGAACAACTATCTTTATGAGTGAGGATGAATGAATGATTTTGAAGTAGCCAAAGCCAAGGAAGTTGATGCCTAGTAGGATCCATTGGATCCCACCATAATCATCATGGGAAGACCCAAAGCATGACATCACTCCAAGTAAAACATGAAAGCGGCCAGTGGCCATCAATTCCAAAATGAATCTAATGAGAATCATGCCAACAACCATCAAAAAGTAGACATAAAGCTGAAAACAAGAGGGAAAAAGGGGAATCCCCAAAGCATGAGGTCAAGGGTTCACGCGGCGGGTGGGTTTAGTTTTAGGTTTTTTTTTTTAGTTTAGTTTATTTTTTTTATTTTTTAGTTTATTTTAGGTTTATTTTATTTTAGGTTTAGGGTTTAGGGTTTAGAGTTTGGGGTTTAGGGTTTAGGATTTAGGGTTTTGGGTTTTGGGTTTAAGGTTTAGGTTTTAGTGTTTAGGGTTTAGGTTTTAGGGTTTAAGGTTTAGGGTTTAGAGTTTTAGGTTTAGGGTTTAGGGTTTAGGTTTAGGGTTCAAGTTTTAGTTTAGGGTTTTGGGTTTTTGTTTCTTTTTTTTTAAACATAAAAAAAATTTAGATTCAACATTTCTTCTTTTTTATTTCATCAACCAAGTAACACACTTTTGACCTCACCTTTGGAGTTAGTTCTCAACCTTATCTTCTTAGACCTAGGAACCTTCTAGACCCTAAGGTTTCCTTAGTCATAAGACACTTCTAGAGATTAGGTGAACACTTAGCCTAACCTAGAGATTAAGAAGAGTTAATCATAGGATTATGCCATGCCTTAGGGACTTAGGAAAATCACCTACCCTATAGTCTAAACCTAATTTATGTACACCTTAAATTCAATCCAAATCAAAATTTCCAACCAAACCTCAAACTCAATTTGAAATCTAAATCCACGTCCAAACTCAATTCCAAATGAATGAACCCCAAGATCAAATCCAAACTTGAAATCCTTCCCAAGCCCTTTAATCAACCTTCATGAACTTAGCCAAATTTCCATCCAATTCAATCGAAACTCAATTGCATTTCTTTTATAAATCAATTATACTTTAGATTATCTTCTCAAATATAAATGAAATATAATTTCAAATAGCCAAAATAAATCCAAAATCAAATCAAAGCCTAATTTAAACCCTTTAGTCCATTTCCTTGAACTTGGCCAAAACCCATCTAAATCAAGCCAAAATCAATGGATTTCCTATTGAATCAATCATTCTTTCAATCATCTTTCCTAATATAAATTAAACATATAATCATCTAGTCAAACCAAAATCAACCCAGGTCAAACCCAAGCTTGCCCATTTTACTTAAAATATTCAAATGAATCAAAACTCATTTAAATCGAAACAAATTGCAATTGAATTTATATATCAATCTCAAATCTATATATAAACTCAACTAAATCAAACTCAACCCAAAATCAAGCCAACTAAATCTAATTGGTTCACTTGACCCAAAGTGGCCAATTTGACCTACATGAACCAAAATACAATTCCTAAGTTTAAGTGAATTAAACTCAAACTTGATGTCATGAATGTTGATCACCTAGGGATCAATTGATATAAATTGGGTCAAACCAATTCAACTTTATTAACCAAGTCAACCTTTAGCCAATATAAACCCAAACTAGCCAAATAAGCCCAAAAAATCCATTGAAACTAATGATTCAAATCAACCCAAAATCAACATTTAAACAGGACTTGACCTTAAATTGAGCCAAACCTAGCCCAATTAGCCATCTTGACCCAAGTTGACCCAAATTAACATAAAGGGTCAAATTAGACTAAAACCAAATTAAATCCAAAATAAATCAAACAAAAGAGTACAATCCTCTCCAAATAGTCATATGAACTTGGCCTAACCCTTAGTTTGACCTAATTTGACCAATTGGTGAACCTATTTTGATCCAATTTGATCCAAATGGGTCAAATTGAGCCAAACGTAACAAAATAAACTCCAAATGACATGAAATTTGGTCCAACTCACTTTTGACTCATTTGAAATTTGTCTAAAAAAATTTAATGCCAAATGACCACTCTACCCTTAGGTTAAGGGCATCACATAAGACAAAACACTTATGTAAATGGTCATTTCTCTTCCATTGGCACTTGGTACTCATCCATTGGCCTACCTAGGCTCCAAGAACACTATCCAACCTGACCCAAGAGGTGGTTGGGTCAGTCATGACTCATAGAGAGGTGAAATCACCTCCCCTAACCCATCAGAACACTTGGCATGAAGGATCTCCACTTCCCTTATCTAGGACACCCACTTGTCCTTCATGGCAGCCACTTCCCATGCCCTGGCCAACTAAATTAGGTCACCTAAGGAGAATCCCAACCACCCCAAGCCAAGGACACCTACTTGGAGCCAAAAATTACCATGAATGAGGTGATTTTTGGCCATTGCAAGGAGATAGAAAATAAAGGGGCAAAAACTCTTCCTCATACACTCGTTTCACTCTCCTAGAGCTCCCAAATCAACCAACGACCATTCCCACTTGGTTTTTCAGCAAAAGCCATCAAAATCAAGTGGATTTTTGTTAGAAAGTAGTGACCATTGGTGGAATATTATTCTGAAGTAAAGTAAGAGCCCAACCCCATTCTAAAACTTCTTCTTGCCCTCAAGAGCACATTTGGATTATCACCGCTAAAAATTATCTTCAGTGAAGTAATTTTCAAGAACCGTTGTCTCCCTTATGTTCTTTTATTTGTGACAATTTTTGATCAATTTAAGAAATTTATTTTAGATTACCCTTGCATTTATTTTACTTTTTATCATCTCCATGCATTTGGAGTAATGAAGAATGGCAAAAATTAGAGCTTAAATTGATGTTTTTTGTTCAATATTTTCACAAGAATCACAAAAATCATGCCCAGAAAAGTGTTCCATCTTCCTCATCCGCTGGATTGCCTAATAGTTGTTCGATATTTTGTTCATGGAGATAGATGGCTTAGATCAGGAAGATCATGTGGATCTGATAGGTGGATCATGCAGCTCAGATCATGTGAATCACGCATATTGATCTAGACCATCTGATCAATGATTGGATGGTCAGATCAAATCCATGCAAACTTGTCCACATTCTTGCTCATCTATTGACACGACACCACACCAGCTAATCACATGGTGCCACATGGCACGCATGGCAGGTCTATTAATATAAGAAATTAGGGATTTTTACAATTTTAAAATTTATTTAAAAACCCCTAAAACTTCAAAAATTTCATAAAAATAAAATACTCAACTAAAAATTATAAATAAAGAGTCATTGGATTTATCTTTCTCATAGGAATCCAATGAATCTAAAATCCTTAAATTTTATTGAATATTTCAAGCTTAATTTCAATTTTATGGAAAATTCAATTTCATTAATTAAACTAAAAAGACACATAAAATTGATTTGAAATTTTTAGAGATTAAAACTAAACCTAAAATCTACTTACGATAAAAATTTCAAGTGAAAATGATTTCTAGATTAGGAGATATTACATTCTGAAGTTCAAATAGTTAAAATAAATTTATGGACTTTATAAAAATCATGAAAAATCATTTATTTAGCTGAAACTTTGGACAATTATAAAAAATCATAGAAAAATTATAAAATGCAAGTAAATATTTATTTTGAATGTATTTCAAATGATATTCAGTTAAAATTGATCTCAATTTTGAATTAAAAGCTTAATTGGGTTTAATTATAAACTTAATTAGCTTAATTACTCTATAATTACAAAGTAATTAATCCCAAATTTTGAGGTTGATTAATTGGATGACCTCCCATTTTCTTGTGATTTATTGCTAATTAGAGAAATTGGTTGTCTTAACCTTAATTACTTTAATTAATAGAAATTAAATAATATTCAAAATAGTAAGGAAATTATTAATTAAGCTTGCTAATCATTGTAAAATAGTGAATGGGCTTGGGGAATGAGATTGGGACCTCTTTCTCAATCTTTTCTCTAAGTCCATTTCACTTGAATGGAAATTAATTAATTTGAGATTAATTCATGGTTTAATATGTTAATTAAATTATTTAATTAATAAATTTGAAACTATAATCACATGGAATCTTAATTAATAAATTCATGGGTAGATGTTTATGTGTTGAATAACTTAAAGACATTTAAGGAAATTATGGTTAACCTACATGTGTGGGAAAACCATGAAAGTACTTAATTAAGTTTCTTAACTTAATTAATCTCTAATTATGAGCCAATTGCATTAGGCTTCTTTCATTTCTTAGGTTAATTGCTAATTTAATATCCAATGTATCTACATATTAAGTTGGATCATAATTACTTGGTTAATTAAATTAAGAAAACATAGGTAAGGGTTAATTAATGAATTTAATGCATAGTACAACCTAATTAACCCATAAAATCAACTTAATTACTTTTCATTAAACCAAATTAAATCAAAAACATGGGAATGGGCTAGGATCAGCAAACTTTCCCTCATTTCTTCAAACCAAATCAAATATGAAATTGAAAGTGATAATTAAAAACCTTGGTTTTCTTTAAATACTTTTATTTAATTTCATTGTCCTTAGGAATTAATTTAATTGAATAAAATCACATGTTTATGCTTATTCATTCCTTTCTAATCATGTTAAATGTTGTATGTCATTTGAAATCATACATTCATCTTTTCAAAATTAATTAAATCAAATGGTTTTCTTTTATGTCAAACTTGCATGTGTTGATTTATTTTATAATATGTGTGGCTATTATCACTATTAAATCAAAATGTATTTTCCAAAGCTTATAAATGAATGGTTATATATGCTATGAATGCTAGTTATAAATACACAAGAGATTTATGTGATTATAGCTTAAATGTATGAAGTGAAGCTCCTTTCCTTTTATTCATGTATTAATTTATGTGAGTGAGAATTTTAATGGGTATATAGTCAAGACATCCTGAGAATACGAGGCTTTAGTTAGCCCCAAGGAGGTCATTTGATTACCTCTACTAATAACAATGTACTCCATTTGATTTCATTCTTATGTATATCAATACTAGAATTTGTTTGAGGCTTTAATTCATATAAATAAATGATTCAATCAAATTAAATATCTTTTTTTCCATTTTTTTAATTTTCCAAATTGTGAATACCTGTGTATGTATCTAAGAAAAGCAGTATATAGTCTGGACATCCTAGGAATACGAGGACTTAGCTAGCCATAAGGAGATCATTTGATTACCTCACTTCCCTAGTTTAACAAAGGCATGTACTTGCTTATGTCCTTTATGCATACATTTGTGTATTTAATTATAAAATGGTAATCCTTCATTTTTATTAAAAATACATGCATTTGCAATTGTTCAAGTGATTGAATTAATTGATCATGTGATTTGGTGCTCTCTTTCTTATGTTCATGCGTGTAAATTTACATATGGTTTGAATGTAATGGTATATAGTCTAGACATCCCGAGAATATGAGGCTTTAGCTAGGACCAAGGAGTTCATTTGATCACCTCACTTCCCTGGTTAATAATGATAAGCACCTATTTAATTTCATCCCTATGTTTCTTTGCATAAAAATTTAGATAGAGCCTTAAATTAATTTGATAAAATAATTCGATTAAGGGAAAATATAAAGCTTCAAATGTACATATCACATCCATCATGTGATAAAACATATTGAATGTGTAAGTATACTTAAGACTTAATCATGTGCATGTTACATGTGATGGAGAGGAATGAATTAGCATGTGTCATGTGATAGTATTTCAATTAGATTAATCTTAAGAAGCCTTTCACATTGAATAGAATTATTTAAAGTGAACCTAAACTTAGGATTAATCTAAAATGTGTAATAAGCCATTCACTAAAGAGAACTAAATCAAATTAACATGCTTTAGAAAGTGGCTTAAGGTAGGGATGAAAGAGGGAAACCACTTTTCTCTTTACAACACTTAATTATTATATGAAACAAAAGAAAACACAAATTACAACTTGCAATCAATTAAAGCACTTGAAGTGGAACCACCCTTTAAGTTGAATCTTTCAACACTTAGAAAATATTTACTCTAAAGCCTAGTTAGGATGTACCACACAAGCCTTAATACACACACATTAGATTAAGTCACTACTTCTAGCCTTATATTAAGATGGTGCATGGTGTGATGTATGTTTTATTTTGTGATGTACTATTTTAGACTATAAGTTAGGGTGTATATTTCATGACTGGATGGTAGGTCGTGATTAGCCTAATCATGTTTTCTATAGGGGATTATATTTAAGGATCTGCTCAAAAATAAATATAAATGCTCGCTTTGCAGGTTGCTTAAGCCCCTAAGCATAATCTAAGTTAGGACAGGTGGGCTTGGTTAACCATGTACAGGATGCTAAGTATTAATATTAAGTATAACTGCTTGGGTTGTATGTGTGTTTAGCTAACACTTGTCTATATCTTACTGGTGTTGTTAGATTTACTTTTTCTATTTTTAATATAATTTGTATTAGAATTAGGATTAGTGTTATGGGGATAATAATGAGCATTGGCTAGAAGGCTTTATCCTAGGAGGCCATGTGATGCCTTTGAAGTGAGCAAATCAAATCAAAGAAGGAAGAAGATACATGATGACATGAAGACTTGAAGACCCCCCCCCATGGCATTTATCATTTATAAATTGCAAATTATTCTTTTATGTACCGTTGTATAAGGGTAGCTCTACTTTTTTTTGGGTTTTATAACAACAGGCGAATGCACTGACCTATTATTCTTTTGCATTAGCTATATAAATTATTTGATGTTGTGCTTAAAGTGGGCAATTAATATGATATGCTTTCTTTAGTTTCATTATATGTTTGATGTTTGAATGTGTGGCCTGGAATATGATTAGGCTCATAGAAAAAAAACTAACCTTTCTACCCAACTATAAGTCAAAACTAATGTTTTAAATAATTCATAACCTCACATAAATCCTAAAATATAATTCAAAATAATTAAAATATTTAGCAATCCCTTAGCTAAATGTTGAATGGCCAACAACATGTACATCATATTATTTCACTCTTGAAAATAGGGGATTTCCATCTTTGCACGATAGGAGAATGCTTGACCTGTGAGGGCATCCCTTGTGTTGGAAAACACACCTTTATTGTTGATTTAGCTAACAACCTTATTTCATCATGCATGTAAGCATCAAAATCCCAAAGCCTTTATCAAAATGAAGTTTCAAAATAAATAAAATTAAAAGATTTTCTAGATTAAGTCTTATGGTCATACCACTCATGCCCTAGTCTCTTAGGGAGTGAGTTTAATGACTTTAGTTTCTTTCTAATTAAATAACATCCTAACTAATCTTCCAAATAATATGGCTAGACTTCATGGATTTAAAGTGTAGGAGGTGTTAGTTGGTCGCCACTCTGGTTGTAGCAATGGGTTTATCCTTTCATATAGAGTTAAACCATATGCCATTTTTTGCTTATATTTAGGTCACGCTTTGGCTTATGCTAAAGCTCCCTAGATTTATGATCTGAGGTGGTTATTTCTTTTGGGCTACAAGCATAAATCCTCACCTCTTATGCATCTCCATAATCTTATGTTATTGGATTACAAGTCCTAACTTTCTAATGAAATATCAACTTCAACAAAATTGATCTTCTCTTTAATTTCAAAATTATAAAGACCAATTATAGGATAGGTTGAAATGTTCACTAGGTTTCCTTGTAGCAAGGGCATTCCCTACTCGTTTCCTTTAGCTTTGATAATAGGTCTTTTCCTTGAGTTTTCCCACTTGATTTTCCAATACAACTAATCCTTTGATAGTCTAGCATTAAAATCTTTGGAGACTTTAATTATTACTTTAATTGAGAGTATTCTAAAGTGATTCACATCCCTTACAATGTAATTAACTATGGAATCTTGCCTCCATAGCTAGCTTAACAAACTCGATTTATTATAAACCTTACTTTACTTTTCCATGTAAAGTAGGGGAAAGATATTTGGTACATTTGAAGACACATCATACCTTAATAGTCCTTATTAAGTGATTAGGTCCATTTTAGGGTGATGATTTCTATCTTTTGAGATAGTGCATCTTTCCTTAATATCTTACATGATCATTTCAATAAGTACACCCTAAGATCTGCGTGGTGTCCCACATCTCAAAATTGAACACCACATATTTTCTGACTCACTGGGAGGGTTCCTCTCTCCATCTCTAGTAATATATTGTCCAAACATTGATAGTGACTTGTATTTTACATGGGTTTAAGACTATCTTTCATTTCATTGGCACTTAGCCTTCATCCTTAGGTTGAGCTAGCTAACATCCTTTAGGTTTTAAGACCTCACTCCATGAAGGTCTTAAAACCCCTATTGGGTCTCCTATTAGGTTAAAACATTATAATTAACTAAACTAGATGACTAAAAATTTAGAACCTCTTTACCATTCTCTTGTTGAGGCAAGGTTCATCTCATACTTAAGAAAATAAACCCTTTGCAAAAAATATATATACTTTCAAAAAGCACTTCTCAAATTAAAATTCACATGATAAAAGATCTGCATTTAAAGATAACCAAACTTCATGCAACAATATCCATGACTATTTCATGGAGGTTCTTTTCAACATTTAAAATCAAATAATTTTAAAATCCTTTTTCAAAAATCACATATTTTAAAATAGTATTCTCCCTTCAACACACCTAAGATTGTTGAATGAAGATTTTATTTTCAAACAAGATCGTGACATAAAATTGATATTTCATTTAACAGATCCTACATGTGCTAAGTTGGAATTTCTCTTTTCAAAAGCAACATCACACACACATATCCCATCTTTGAAAATCAAAAAGAAAAATATAATTGATTTCCATTTAACATACCTAAATTTGTTAAATGGAAGTCCCCTTTTTCAAAGTCACTAAAAATTAAAACACATTTGAATTCCATTTGACATACCCAAAATTTGTCAAATGAGAATTCCTTTTCAAAATAAAATCTAATTGGACTCTACTTAACATACCCACATTTGCAAAGTAGAGTACCCTTTTAAAATCAAAAAATAAATCAAACACTTGAACTCCATTTTCTTAGCATACCTAAATTTGATAAGTAATGATCCCATTTTCAAATCAAATTCAATAAATCAAACACATGACACACAACATCAAAACAACAAATATGCTTTCAAAAATAGTTTTCAAAGATGCACTTGAATCTCATTTAGCATACAAAAATTTGCTAAATGAAGATTCTAAAATCAAATCCAAAACAAAGTCAATCAACCCTCCATTTAACATACCCAAATTTGTTAAATGAGGGTTCAAACTTAAAATTAATTTCAAATGTGAGCCAATGAAAGCATCAATTAAGAGCCTCTCCAAAGCATTTGTACCCCATTCAACATACCCAAATTTGTTGAATATGGGTTCTAAATTTAAATCAAATTCAAAGTCTCTCCACCAAACAAGAAAATTCAAAATCTCTCCAATATTTGAACCCCATTTAGCATACCTAAACTATTTAAATGAAGGTTACCATTCAACAATCAAATCAAGTTAATAATTGAAGTCAACAATATTCAAGCAAAGGTCTGATATGGTTCTCTTTCCAGCAATGTAGAAATTCCAACCCTCATGAATATCAGTTGAGAGGAGGTGGCAGGCAAGAAGCCACTTCTTCACTTTGACCTACAGTCTGATTCTGAGTTTCTATAACCAAAGGAGAAAGGCCATAAAAGTTCTTTCAAGAGCCAAGAATAAGATCAATAAGGATTTTGAAGTATGTCTTATTCATTCTAGATAAGTATTACTCAAATGATTTGAATCCTAATTCCCAAAAGAAGATAACTCTCAAAAATGATAATCACAATAATGATTGTAATCCATGAAATAGTAGTACCGATGGACTTGATGTCTTTAAGGATTCCAACTTAGGTAGAGATACCCCATTCTACAATTTTTTGGTGTCACTATTGAGAAAGAGTAAGAATCATCAAATCTAATAAAAGAAATTTTGGGCACCATAAAAGAGTTGTTAGACATCAATTCTACCTCTCTTTTAGAATAGATCATAGAAGCCAATTATTATAGTGATAGGGTCCTACCACTTTGATCAACACTATAGGAAGAAGCAAACCGGTCATTAGAAATAATCTAATTATAAATCCTTCTTAAGATACACCTCACAATCCAAAATAAGGGCATCAAACTATTCTGAAGCTCAATATTAAGGTCCTAAACTATCTTGTGTTGGCTTAATGAGCCTCATGTTCAATCCGATCAATTTTGATGATAACTAACGAATGCTTGGATATTCTAATGTATGTTTTATGTGTTTAAGATATATTAATTACAAATTACATATCCAATACATCTCATAATATGTTTGAGGAAATTGCAAGAATAAAAGATTGAAAGATCAACATGGATAATGTGAAGCTCAAGATACAATATTTTAGGTTATATGCATTTATAACTATCTTAGAAATGCATATGAGTTCATTGGCATGAATCAATTTGCTCACAACTTAACATATTATTTTTATTTATTTTAAAAAATGATAATGAGGTTAATTTATATAAATCTCTATCTAATTAAAATTCAATTATATGTTTCATACATAACATTTGAATTATGAAAATAATAAATGATAATAAATTATTACTATTAAGTGTAATTAGCTTATATACTTAATATAATTATATATTTTTATTTAATTTTAAGGTTATACGATAACTAACATATGTATGATTATATATAAATTATATCATAATATTTAAATGTCATATTTCAAAATGAACAAAAATATGTGGAAATTTGTATTTTAGCCGAAGTGATTTTGTAATAAAGAAATTTATATCTGGTTTCATCTCTAATAGATTCCTTGGATTTTTGCATTTAATTTGATAGGTTGCATGACCCATGTTTGATTAAAATTGCATTTTTTATGACTTTTCAAACATTAGCTGATTTTAATAATGAATGCATGCTACATGTTTTGAATATATTACGAGCCATATTTGATTATTTTTTACTTTCCCATGTGGATAGTCAATTTTGGCTATTTTAAATTAATATTTATTTAATATAAGTTATATTTTTATTGAATATTAAAATATTATGTGATAAAATGATATTAGAATAATATAGTTTTTGAAATAATTCAAAATGACCTTCTTGCTTATAAATTGTCCTCTTTCTCTTCATAAAAGCATTCCTCATTCAAATTCAAAATCCCTACAAGCTAAGAGAAAATTTCCTAGATTTTCCTACCAAGTGTCACCAAATATTGCAAGATCAAATCCTTGGTTTGGAAGCTTCAACATCTTCAACTAAGCATGCTTTCTCAAATTACTTCAGTTTATTTTCTTGATCTTAATCCCTTTTTAGTTGTTCATTCTTTTTTCACCATTTATTTATTTTTTCCAATTTATAGTTTTTGTTGGATTAGTCTTTGGGTACCAAAGTCAAAGTTTTTCACATCAAAGTTTCTTCAATCATTTTTTTTTGTGAAAAAGTCTTGTGATTGTTTGTAGGATTTATTTCAACTTGTTGAAATTTTATCATCCTACAAATTTTTTTTGGTTTCTTGAAATATTTTTTCATTAGTCTTATTTGAAAGATCATTTATTCTTAGATCTATTTTAGAAGTATATTTTAAGCATTTCAAATTAATTTATTGTGTTTTATTTTCATATTTGCTAGATCTCCCTTTTAATTGAAAGCTTACTTGTTTACTTAAATATATCACATACTAATTTTATTTAAGTATTTTGTGATTAGTTACATTAATTAAAAGCTTCATTTTGGTTAAAATAAAATAAATTATTGCTTGAATTTTAGAGTATATGCTATATCTATTATAAATTAAGTTTCTTTATCAAAATAAAAATTTATAAAAAATTAATTTATTTTATTTGTCACTTATCATTTTATTTCAACTAATATCCTTTAATTTAAAAATTTTATCTTACTGAAATTTAATAAAGCTTTCTATTTTCATTGTTTAATAATTAAGAAAGGAAATTTAGTAAAAAGTTAATCTTTCTTACACTATTATATACATACTAGTTATAGTTTCTCTTAAGCTTAAAATTATTCCTTGTTGAAATTTAATTTATTGTGCAATAGATTATGAATTTATTTTGAAATCATTTTTATATTAATCACACAATTTTTTTGTGGTTGATAAATAAAATTATATATCCATGTCAAAGTGAAATCTATCAAAATAGCTTACAAATAATACTCTCTATAATAGTTGTACAAGACAACAATATGTACTCTCTTGAGTATACAATATATATTATAGCACAAAATACAAAATAATAAATTTTGATAAAATATATCTCTCACAAATATTTAGCTATGTCAAAGTGATCTCATAACTTATAAATGATTACTTTACAACTTACTAATTTGGTAAGATAGAATGCTCACTTAATTTTGATAAAAATATTAAATAAATATCTAAAATTGATCTTACTAAGATGTTTATGTTATTACAGTTTGTAGATTAATCTCTCTTTACTTTACTGTACTTTTATTTTTGCTGCATTAAGAATTATATCTTGTCATTATAAACTCAAAATTAAATTTTCTACTAAACTTAAATTTAACTTTTAAGTTTTAATATAATGTCACCAATTGGTATGAGCCTAGGCTCTTTTATTGGCTTAACAAGAGTAGACGTTTTCACTATGGGATAAGGTTTTCCAAAGTGTCCAGTACTAGAAGGATAATCCACTCATAGACCTCCACTTTTAGATAATGTACCATTTGATTATCGAAAAAATAGAATTAATACATTTTAAAGAGGTCAAGATGCACGCATGTGGTATATGTTGACACATCAATATCATACACCCACAATAGAAGTAAATGGCATTAAAGTATAAAAACTTTTTCACGAATGGATTGTAGCTGAAAAAGAACTTGATGTATTAAATGCTAGGGCTTGTAATACTTTACATTATGCTTTATTACCTGATGATTACATGAAAATTTCTATGTTAAGTACAGTAAAAGACATATGAGATAACTCATTATAACTTATGAAGGAACTAGTGAAGTTAGAGATGCTCACATAAATAGACTTATTTATGAATATGAGTTGTTTCATATGACTCCTTCTGAATATATTTCTGATATGTATACTTGATTCATGAAAATAATTAACACATTGTATTCTCTTAGAAAAACATATAGGAATCAAGACTTAGTCTATAAGATTCTTAGATGTCTTCCAAAAGAATGGGAAGCTAAAGTAACAGCTATTAGTGAAGTTAAGGATTTATCTACTTATCCACTTGATCTATTTTTAGGTTCTTTGATAGCACATGAACATGTTATTGCTCAAAGGGATAAGATGGATAACTCAGCAAAAAGGCAGAAGGAGAAAGGAAAAGTCATTGTATTACAAGTTGATGATAGTGATGAGCATAAAACCTCAAGCTCTGATGGTGATAGTGATGAGGTGGTCATGCTATCCAAAAGACTTGGGAACTTTCTAAGGAAGAAGAATCAAAGGTATAAAAAATCTAAAAACTATAAATTTCAAACTAAGAAATTTATTGCAGGTGAAGGGATCATTTATTCCCATTGTAAAAAGCCTGGACACGTAAGAGGTGATTGTCAAACTTGTTGAATCAAAGAAGAAAGAGATTGATGTGGAAAGAAGAAAAATCATGAAGGAGAAAAAGTACCATAAAAAGAAGAAGAAGGCTTTATGAGCCAATCAAGATTCAAATGAATCAAGTGCATACTCATCCGATGAAGAGGTCAACATATGCCTTATGGCAAATAGAGAATCTAACTTAGATTCTCAAGTAGTATGTAATGATATATCTTAGAAAAAGAATATAAAAATTTAGATATGCATTTTTATGATTTAAAAAATGAATGTGATAATTTAAAAAGTAAAAGTAATTCTTTATTAAATTGTTCCTTACCTGTATGTAAACTTGAAAGAGAGAATATCTTGTTAAAAGTAAAATTAGAATTATGCTGAAAATCACAAGTTTATTGTAATGCTTCATCAAGTAAAATATTTAATAAAAATTATTTGCTTTATACACATACCACTCATATACCTTATAATTATCGTGCTAAGCTATATGAAAACACTAATGTTTGGTGCAACTATTGTGATAGAAAAGGGCATATTTTATTTTATTGCTATGCATGTAAATTACTAAACACTAAGCAATCATCTTATGTATGGGTACTAAATGGTACAAGCACTACACAAACCACACATGCTAGATATCTTGCTTCAAATTTAGAATGTGGACCCAAACATGTTTGGGTTCCAAAAGTTAACATGTGATTTTCTTTTGGAGGAATGCCTTCAAAGCAAAATCAAAGAAGGCATATGGCACATGGACAGTGGATGTTCAAGACATATGACGAGAGATAAAGATAAATTCATAACTTTAAAATCAAGTGATGGAGGATTTGTTACATATGGAGATAATTCAAACGGAAAGATCATTGGCTTTGGTTCTATTCGTAAAAGTTCTATCACTTTAGATAAAGTTTTTCTCGTAGAAGAATCAAAACATAATTTATATTTTATTAGTCAATTATGTAATAAATGTTTGAATTTTGTATTTCATGCATCATATTGTATTATAAAAAATAATGAAAATGTTTTGTTAGTAGGACAAAAGCATAAAGATATTTATTTCATTGATTTAGATAGCTTTCAAGATGTGAATTTAAATTTACTTTGTTTTAAAAGAACTCATGATGATATATGGTTATGGCATAGGAGACTATATAATATTAAATTGCACACCCTCAATAAAATTGCTAAACTTGATTTAGTAGTTGGATTGCCTAAATTAAATTTTAATTCAAACTATGTTGGTGATGCATGTATTCATGGTAAGAATTCTAGAAGCTCATAAAAGTAACAATATTATTTCTACTTCTAGACCTCTAAAATTATTGCACATGGATTTATTTGATCCAATAACACAACTATCTTAGGTGGTAAAAATATGGTTTGGTGATTGTTGATAATTTCTCTTGATATAGTTGGGTTTTTTTGTAACTTACAAAGATGATGTTTTTGGTGAGTTTAGAAAGTTTTCTAAATATATTCAAGGATAACAAGGCCTTTTGATTAATAGGGTTCAAACTAATCATGGTGGTGAATTTGACAATAAATTATTTGAGGATTATTATGATGAACATGGGTTAGACATAATTTTTTTGCACCTAGAACTCCCCAACAAAATGGAGTAGTAGAGAGAAAAATAAAATATTAATTGAATTAAGTAGATCTATGCTTGAAGAGTATAAATTTCTAAAATATTTTTGGGCAGAAGCTGTAAATACTACATGTTATGTGATGAATAGGATCTATTTTAGACTAATTTTAAAGAAGACACCCTATGAATTGTTTTTCTGGAAAGAAGCCAAAGATTGAACACTTTCAAGTATTTAGAAGTAAATACTTTATTTTGAATAATGGAAAAGAGCATTTAGGTAAGTTTGATTGCAAATCACATGATGGTATTTTCTTAGGATACTCCCTTTCTAGTAGTGCTTATAGAGTTTTCAATAAGAGAAACATGATTGTAGAAGAATCAATACATGTTATTTTTGATGAAAATTTAATTGATCCCATTAGAAATGAAGTGATTAATGAAGAGATTGATAATTTTAAGAAAATATCTTTAGAATTTAATGTGGATGATTCATTGAATAAAGAATGGAAATATAATAAAAATCATTCAAAGGAACTAATTATAGGAGATCCTTCAAAAGGAGTTATGACCAGAAAATATAGTAGAGAGGTTGCAGATCATTCAACATTTTTATCTGAGGTTGAACTTAAAAATTTAAAAGAAGAATTAAAATATAATTTTTTGATTATTACTATGGAAGAAGAGTAGAATCAATTTGTAAGAAATGATGTTTGGGAATTAGTCCCAAGACCCCAAGATCAAAATGTCATTGGAACAAAATGGGTCTTTAGGAAAAAGCTAGATGATTCAGGTTGTATTATCAGAAATTAAGCTAGGTTGGTTGCACAAGGGTACACACAAGTTGAAGTTGAAGGTATAGATTTTGAAAAATCTTTTCCACCTATAGCAAGACTAGAAGCTATTAGGTTATCCTTGCTTATATTTGTTCTTAGGATTTTAAACTTTTTCAAATGGATGTAAAGAGTGCATTTTTGAATGGACTTATTAACCAAGATGTATCTGTAAAGAAACCACCATGATTTGAGAGCCTTGATTATCCAAATCATGTGTATTAATTAGAGAAAGCCTTATATGGTTTAAAACAAGCTCCTCGTGCTTGGTATGATAGGTTAAGTAACTTTTTGATAGATCTTGGATTTAGAATGGGTATAATAGACACCACCTTATTCCTTAAAAGCATAGATGATGATTTGTTTGTGGTACAAGTGTATGTAGATGATATATTATTTTGAAGTACAAATTAATCTTTGTGCCATGAGTTCTCATCTTTGATGTCTAAAGAGTTTGAAATGATTAGGATGGGAGAACTAAATTTTTTCTTAGGTCATCAAGTAAAGCAACAAGAAAATGGCACATTCATCTGTCAAACCAAGTATTCAAATGAACTGCTTGAGTGGTTTGACATGAATAGAGTTAAATCTAGTAAAACTCCTATGAGCCCATCTACAAAATTGGATTTAGATGAATTAAGAAAATCTATTGATTAAAAACTTTATAGGAGTATGATAGGTTCACTTTTATACCTTCGCTAGTAGGCACGATATTATGTTTGTTGTTGTTTGTGCTCATTTTGCTAACTCAAAAGAATCTCATTTAATAGCAGTCAAGCATATCTTTCGATATTTGATAAGCACTATTAAGTTAGGCTTATGGTATCTTAAAAATTCTTTATTATGTGATTTGGTTGCTTATTCTGATGCTGATTTTGTTAGATGTAAAGTAGATATAAAAAGAACATGAGGAACATGTCAATTTTTAAGATCATCACTTTTGTCTTGGTCATCCAGGAAAAAAAATTATGTAGCTTTATCCATTGCTGAGGCTAAGTACATAGTTGTCGGTAGTTTTGTTACTCAAGTCCTTTGGTTAAAACAATAATTAAAAGCTTTTAGTATTAACCAAGATCATATTATAGTTCAGTGTGATAATACTAGTGCTATTAGTTTGACAAAAATCCTATCCAACACTCATAAACCAAGCATATAAAAATTAAACATCATTTTATTAGGGATCATGTTTTGAAAGGTGATGTTGATATTAATTTTATTAGTATTGATTTACAAATTGTAGATTTTTTTACAAAACCATTACCAGAAGAACATTTTTGAACTTTAAGATGCATGCGTGGAATGTTATATCCTAATATTTAAAATTATAGGTAGTTTGTTCTCACTTTTTGATGTTTTTAAAAGGGGGAGAATAGTAAAATGTTGGTTAGTATTAAGTCTACTTCATGCATACATATAGGAGGAGCAACATTATTCATCTCTTATGCATAAATTTTTTTTAGAAGAGAATTTTTTTTTCAAAAACTATGATGAAAGGTCAATTTGCACCTTCATCAAAATCAATAACCAACATTTTTGTATCATCATCAAAAGGGGGAGATTGTTGGCTTAATGGCCCTCATGTTCAATCCAATCAATTTTGATGATAACAAATGAATGCTTGGATGTCCTAATGTATATTTTTGTGTTTCAAATATATTAATTGCTAATTACATATCTAATACATCTCACAATATGTTTGAGAAAATTGCAAGAATAGAAGAATAAAAGATAGATCAAAATGGATAATGTGAAGCTCAAGATACAATATTTTAGGTAATATGATGCATTTATAACATCTTAAAATTCATATGAGTTCATTGGCATGAATCAATTTGCTCACAACTTAACACATTATTTTTTTATTTATTTTAAATAATGATAATGAGGTTAATTTATATAAATCTCTATCTAATTAACATTCAATTATATGTTTCATACATAGCATTTGAATTGTCAAAATAATAAATGATAATAAATTATGACTATTAAGTGTAATTATTTTATATACTTCTTAAAATTAAATATTTTAATTTAATTTTAAGGTTATATGATAACTAACATATATATGATAAAATATAAATTATATCATAATATTTAAAAGTCATATTTTAAAATGAACAAAACATATGTGGAAATTTGTAATTTTGCCAAAGTCATTTTATAATCAAGGAATTTATATCTGATTTCATCTCTAATGGATTCCTTGGATTATTTTCCATTCATTTGATAGTTTACATGACCAACATTTGATTAAAATTGAATTTATTATGACTTTTCAAACATTAGCTGATTTTAATAATGAATGCATGCTACATGCTTTCAATATATTAAGAGGCATATATGATTATTTTTACTTTCCCATATGAATAGCCAAATTTTGGCATTTTGAATTAAATATTTATTTAATATAAATTTTATTTTTATTGAATATTAAATTTTTATATGGAAAAATGATGTTTGAAAAATATATTTTTTTGAAATAATTCAAAATGACCTTCTTGCTTATAAATAGCCATCATTATTTTCATGAAAGCAATCCTCTTTCAAATTTCAAATCCCTTCGAGAAATCTAAGAGAAAGTTTCCTAGATTTTCCTTCCAACTGTTCTCCAAATATTTCAAGATCAAATCCTTGGTTTGGAAACTTCAACATCTTCAACTAAGCAAGCTTTCTCAAATTACTTGAGTTTGTTTTCTTGATCTTAATCCATTTTTAGTTTTTCATACTATTTTCACCAACTATTTATTCTTTACAATTTATATTTTTTTGGTGGATTAGTCTTTGGACATCAAAGTTTAAGTTTTTTTACATCAAAGTTTCTTTAATCATTTTTTGTGAAAAACTCTTGTGATAGTTTGTAGGATTTATTTCAACTTGTTGAAATTTTTATCTTCCTATAAATTTCTTTTGGTTTCTTGAAATATTTCTTCATTAGTTTTATTTGAAAGATCCTTTATTCTTAGATCTATTTTTAGAAGTATATTTTAAGCATTTCAAATTAATTTATTGTGCTAAAATTATTTACATATTTGCTAGATCACTCTTTTTAATTAAAAGCTAACTAGTTTACTTAAATCTGTCATATACTAATTTTATTTAAGAATTTTGTGATTAGTTGCATTAATTAAAAGCTTCATTATGGATAAAATAAAATAAATTATTGCTAGAATTTTAGGGTATATGCTAGATTTATTATAAATCAAGTTTCTTTATCAACATAAAAATTTATAAAAAATTAAATTTTTTTATTTGTCACTTGTCATTTTATTTCAACTAATATCCTTTATTTTAAAAATTTTATCTTGATAAAATTTAGTAGAGCTTGCTATTTTCATTGTTTAATAATTAAGATAAAGGAAGTTTAGTAAAAAGTTAATCTTTCTTACATTATTATATACAAACTAGTTATAGTTTCTCTTAAGCTTAAAATTATTCCTTGCTGAAATTTAATTTATTATGCAATAGGCTATTATGAATTTATTTTGAAAACATTTTTGTTTAAATCTACAAATTGTAATAACATAAACATCTTAGTAAGATCACTTTAATATATTTATTTAATATTTTTTATCAAAATTAAGTGAGCATTCTATCTTGCCAAATTAGTAAGTTGTAAACTGATCATTTATAAGTTGTGAGATCACTTTTTGAATTGTATAGCTTGGTATATTTATGAGAGATATATTTTATCAATATTTATTATTTTGTATTTTTCTTTTCATGCTATAAAATTTATAATGGGGTTGTACTCGCCCCTTTGTAGGAGACTACATATTGTTGTTGGGGTTGTACTCACCCCGTTATAGGAGAGTACTATTTGTAAGCCATTTTGCATTTAGTGGATTCCTAACCAGGGGTGGCTAGGCGTGGATGTAGGCCAGTTTTGGGGTTTGGCCGAACCATATAAAAATTGTGTGCCTATTGTCTCTCATTTCTCTACTATTCTTTTATTTTTTTTCTACATTAAGAATTGTGTCTTGTCATTATAAAATCAAAAATTAAGCTAAAATATTGAGTGCACCCTCACCTTCTATAAGGAGATAGAGGAGTGTTTGACTGGACCTTAACCTGATTCTTCCTTGCTCAATTAGTGGCAACCTCCTCAAGTCATACTCAACAGAGAATATCCTATGGAAAGGAGAGACAAGAAATCCCCTCTAGAGAACACAATATAAACAAAGACTCAAAAAAAAAAAAAAGAATGAAACAAAAAGAGAAAAAGAAGAAAAGAAAAAATGAAAAAAAATTGAATGAAGAAAAAAGAGAAAAGGAAAAAGAAAAGAAGAAAAAGATAAAAAGGAAAGCACCAATAATACACATTGATTTGGAATCCAAAGGATAAATCATGTGTATGAGGTGTAAATTCAAAGAAAAGTAGAGAAAAAAAAGAATATATGAAATAAATTTTGAGACTTCTTTTGACACGCCTTTTGAGTAGATAATAGTAAAATAAAAAGTACTAAAAAGGATAATTCATGAATGATATGACTAGAAACTTAGTAGGTATGCGAGCACATTGACTCCAATACTACTATCTCATGATATTATTATAGAATTGAAAGTTAAGAGTTCCACTTCATCTCTTTCTTCAAGCTCAAAAGAGGATTCAATAGTTGTAGATAAACCTTCAAATGAAGTAATAAAATCATCTTTTACCTAGTCTACCTCCTTTGCTTAAAGAATTTTGAAGACTTTCAAGTAGAGGATACACTCCCTGAAGTTGAGAAGAAAATTATATCATAAACCAATGAGTTTTAAAAGATTAACCTCAGAACATAAAGGTAGTCCACCCACCCTCCCAACATCCATATATGATAAGTCAGAAAGAAAATGCCAATGACGTCATTAGGTTACTTTTGTAGTTCGGTTACGTATTGCTCTAAGACCACAATGAAGTGCCTAATACATCTCTAAATGTAGCAGTCTACAAACTCAAAATTGAACCTATTGCTATTCCTACATTGCAAACTTTTGATGTGAACATTTGCACCAAGAAGAAGATCAAAGTTTGAAGTCAACCTTATTGAAGAAGAAAGATGCTATCATGATTACCCAACATTATGCCCAGTCAAAAGGAAGGATGTCTTGAAGATGAATCCACATTACCTATTTCAAATTTGATACCAGACATAGCCTCTTTGCATGCAATCTCCTCATTCAAGGATGGTTCAAAAGATGCTAGAGGATGAGAGGTCATTTGCACTTATAATTTCCATTAGAATTTATCGCTATCAGGTCATGCCTTTCACTGGTCACTAGTGTTAACGAAAAAAAAAGACCATCTTTATGATTTGAGTAGTTATCTTCGATTGGTTATGACATTATAACCTTAAGTTGAATCCCCTAAAGTATATAATTAAGATGACTTTAGGGGAGTTTCTAAGGCTTGTAATGAAGCATCATGGGATAACAAGGATTGATCTAAAAGAGATTAAAGTGATATTAGAGATGTAGCCTCTAAGATTCTACTTACCAGGAGAGAGAATTTAATTACCATTGAATATAGATGGCTTAAACTCTTTCAAAGTTAGTCTATCTCAAAACTTTTGAAATCAAGATTCTACTTTCATTGTTAAAAGGCCTACCTTGGTGCTTCGAATGACGAAAGGTAGTTTAAACCACTATGATAGGGGAGCGCTCAATGCTTCCAATCAACCGACTCTATTTAAAGAAACACTATCCTTAAAATAATGTTTGAAAATAATTATCATCAATAAAAATCCTATCTTTCCATTCATCAAATCCCTTCTTCATTGGAAGCATTATTTGCTTGTTTGCAAATCTGTCATGATGTGTTTAGGATAAGTGTAAGAGAACTCAAGCAACATCTTATCCTTCATCAACACAAACATAAACTACTCATGATTCTCTAGTGCTATTAAGATAGATGTAAGAGAACCCAAGAGGCATCCTATTTTGCATAGTACAACTAAGTTAGGTGTAAGAGAACCTGAGTGTCATCCTTTCTTGGTGGAGTCACATTACCCCTATAGCACCATTTCATCCACTCTTCGATGTGTTCAGGGTAGGTGTAAGGAACCCAAGTAGCATCCTATCTTTCATCAACACAACACAAATACAAACTACACACAAACACATGAACAAATACACATCGTTTGTCTCGGGCTACTTTGATGTGGGATAATGCCCCCCATGGCCCTCACTCATTAGATACTATAGGTCGGGCTGACGTGTTACCCTGTTAGTGCATCACCCCAGTGGTCCCTTATTTAGGATGATCTAAGTTTGCTATGCTATCCTTCCTGACTTGACCAATGCACACTAATGAGGGCCTTATTAGCATGGTAGACCTTACTACACGGTCTGTAAGCTATCCTCATGTTGGCTTCGTTTAAGTCTGCCACACCATCTTCTTAAACTAGCCATCATTTATTGACTTGGTTGAGTATATCTAACAAACACATATACACAAAATTTATCTTGAGCTACTTTGATGTGGGATAATCCCCCTACAACACTCACTCATTAGCTATTCTAGGTCGAGCTGACGTACTACCTCGCTAGTGCGTTACCCTAGTAGTCCCTTATTTAGGAGGATGTAAGTCTTCTATGCTTTCCTTCTTGACTTGACCATTGCACACCTACGAGCACCTTGTTAGCATGGTAGGCCTTATGATATGATTGGTAAGCTACCTTCATGTTGGCTTCATTCAAGAGGATATAAGTCTACTATATGCTATCTTCTTGGACAAGCCATCATGAACTTAATTCGTCGAGTAGAGGATTAGGATATGTCTCGTAGCGGCACCTTACCTTTTAACTACTTCAAGTTTGGGTCTAATCCTTCTTTGTGACTCCCTACTTAGTAGTCGCCTTAGGTCAGGTTCAACTTATTATGCCAACAATAGGTCACCCCAGTAGTTATTCCTCACTTCGAAAGATATAAGTCTACTATGCTTTCTTTGTAAGTATAGTCATTGCACATCGATGGGCAGCCCTAGGTTGAATAGCACCTATCGTGCCAACGATAGACTATCTTGCTATTAGTTCCACTTTAGGGAGATACAAGTTGACACACCTTTTTCTTAGACTAATTGTCACACACTAACGGGCACCTTAGGTTAGTTGATGTTCACTATACTGACAACGACCCACCCGGTGGATACACCACTCATTGTAGATGTAAGTCTGCTACATTTTCTCTTTGAGTTGGCCACCGTACACCTACATTCTTTCTTATTTACAAGGTCCAAGATAACACCCCTAGTGGCACCTCCCCTGTGGGAACTCTATTTGGATAATGTCCTTTTGCGACCCAATTTAGACACTACCCAGGTTACTACTAGATTGGATAGCCCTCTTTCCTAGTAACCACCCCTATGGTTGGAGATTATGTTCCGCGGATGCAATGATTCTCCCTTGGTCTAGTAAATCTGAGATAAGTCTGTGCTTACATAGCCCCTTCTCAGTATGATCCCTTGCACACCAACATGGTCTACAGTGACAAAAAAATAATATATATAGTCATTTGTGGATCATGAATTAATGCCCCAGTGGAAACTTTCCAAGAAGGCATCATATCTTTATGGTAGAATCAGTAAAACTACCTATAGGAATTGTATGACTGCTCTTGAGTTCAGATAAGTCCCCCACGACACTCTCTTAATAGTCGCCCATAGGTCAGGTTCAATATGTTCTTCCACTAATAGGTTACCTTGGCAGTCATCCTGGCTTTGGAAGATGTAAGTCTGCTACGCATTCTTTCCAGCACAACTGTTGCACACCGACGGGCAACCCTAGGTTAATTTCAATTTATTGCGCATCCAATGGGTCACCCTAGCAGTTGTTCCTTGCTTTGGAGATGTAAGTTTTCTACGCTTTCTCTAGCATAGTCGTTGCACATCAAAAGACACCCCCAAGGTTGGGTAGTCCTACCCTTCGACCGATAAACTACTCCTTTTGATCGATAAATCTAAGATAGGCCAAGGTTGACATAGCCCCTTCTCAATGTGGTCCACCTCACACCAATAGGATCCATTAAATTAAATTAATACAAATGAAAACAAATCGAGTCAAATTAAAACAAATCACTGAAATTAATCTTGATTACTTTTGAGTTAACTTAAGTAACTCAAAGACATTCCCTCAATAATCGCCTAGGTCAGGTTCGATTTGTTGTGGATCCAATATATCACCCTAGCTATTGATCTTTTCTTTGGTAGATGCAAGTATAATATGCTTTCTTCACAGGTATAGTCATTGCACACCAAAAGGCAACCCCTTAAGTCAGATTGTCCTAACTTATGGTTGGTAGAGTATCCCTTTGGATTTGTAAATCGGACATAGGTCAAAGCGAATATAGCCCCATCTCAGTGGGTCCATCATACACCAATAGGGTCCATAACTAAATTTGAAACTAACGTTCCCAGTGGAGTCAAATTTAAACATATCGAACAAACCAAACTTCTCCCTAGCCAGGCATAAATCAAATTATTCTCCCCAATGGAGCCATAAGAAATACCATCAAACTCTTATCCCAAGCAGATAGCTCAAACCTGCTTCCCAAGTGGAAGGTTCACATTCCTAATCCCTAGTGGATACATACCCAAACGAATCATATTCACAATCAAACCCAAATTTATATACCTAGCAGATAGCTTGAACCTACTTCCCTAGTGGAAAGTTCACGTACTCAATACCCGGTGGATTCCTTCTGGCTCTCTTATGCCCTTAACATAAAGTGAGCTACTTTGCACTATGATCAGGATTTTATCTCCTTTTGAGTTCAGGTATAGATCATTTTCGTTAGTGTTTGCAGTCTTTTGGATGTTGTTGATCATCTTGGTCAATGCCAATATGTGAAGTGTGCCTTGTCAGTTACACCACCACACCTATTAGGGGGAGGGAGGGGGGGTCCTTTTTTTAACCTCACTTTTGGAATGGGTTCTCGAACTCCTTTACTTAGAGCTAGGATCCTTAGTCATAAGACACTTCTAGAGATTAGGTGAACACTTAACCTATGCCTAAAAACTTAGAAGGGTTAATCATAGGATTAAGCCATTCCTTAGAGACTTAGGAAAATCACCTACCCTAGCATGTTGACCAAGTCAACCTATGATTTTCCTAAGCCAAATTTAAGAAGGCATGTCTTAGGGTCAAACAAAGTCAACCTAATCCATGTACACATCCCTAAACCCAATACATGTACACCTTCTTAAAATCAATTCAAATCCAAAATTTCAACCAAACCTCAGACTCAATTTCAAATCCAAATCCAAATCCAAACTCAATTCCAAATGATTCAAACCCAAGATCAAATCCAAACTTGAAATCCTTCCCAAGCCTTTTAATCAACCATCATGAACTTAGCCTAATTTTCATCCAATTAAATCCAAACTCAATTTATTTTCTTATAAATCAATTGGACCTTCAATTATGTTCTCAAATATAAATGAAATATAAATTCAAATAGCCAAAACGAAATCCAAAATCAAATTAAAACCCAATTTGAACTCTTTAAGCCATTTCCTTGAACTTGGCAAAAACCCACCTAAATCAAGCCAAAATCAATGGAGTTTTCCTTGTATCAATCATTCCTTCAATCATTTATCCAAATATAAATGAAACTTATAATCATCTAATCAAACCAAAATCAACCCAAGTCAAACCCAACCTAGACCATTTGACTTGAAATATTCAAATGAACCAAAACTCATTTGAATCGAAACCAATTGAAATTGAATTTATATTTTAATCTTAAATTTATATATAAACTCAACTAAATAAAACTCAATCCAAAATCAAGCCAACTAAATCCAATTGGTTCACTTGACCCAAAGTGGCCAATTTGACCTACATGAACCAAAATCTAATTCAATCCAAATCAAAGTGAATTATACCAATCCAAACTTCATTTCATGATTGTTGATCACCCAAGGATGGGTCAAACCAAGTCAACCTTGCTTGTTGACCAAGTCAACTCTTTAGCCTATATTAACCTAAACTAGCCAAATTGTAACCTAAGTCAAATCCATTGAAACTAATGCTTCAAATTAACCTAAAATCATAATTTAAACATGACTTGACCTTCAATTGAGCCAAACCTAGCCCAATTGACACTCTTGACCCATGTTGACCCAAATTGACATGAAGGATCAAATTAGATTAAAACCAAATTAAATCAACATTAAATCAAACCAAAACATACAATCCTCTCCAAGTAGTCATATGAACTTGACCTAACCCTTAGTTTGACCCAATTAGACCAATTGGTCAACCTAACCCATTTTGACCCAATTTGACCCAAATGGGTCAAATTGAACCAAACCTAACCAATTAAACTCCAAATGATATGAAATTTTGTCCAACTCACTTTTGACTCATTTCAAATACGTCCAAATCAAATTCAATACCAAATGACCACTCTACTCTTGAGCTAAGGGTATCACATAAGATAAAATGCTTATGTAAATGGTCATTTCTCTTACTTGGCCACTTTACACTCATCTATTGGTTTACCCAGGCTCCAAGGACACTGTCCAACTTGACCCAAGAGGTGGTTGGGTTAGCCATGACTTATGGGAAAGCAAAATCACCTCCCCTCCCCTATTGAAACACATGGCATGAAGGACCTCCACTTCCTTTTCCTAGAACACCCACTTGTCCTTCATAGTAGCCACCTCCCATGCCTTGGCCAACCAAATTAAGACACCTAAGGAGAATCCCAACTACCCCAAGCCAAGAAAACCTACTTGGAGCCAAAAATCACCTTGAATGAGGTGATTTTCGGCCATTACAAGAAGTCTAAAAGTAGAGGCAAAAACTCTTCCTCATAAACTCATTTTACTCTCCTAGAGCTCCCAAACCAACCAACAACCATTCCCACTTTGTTTTTGAGAAAAGGCTATCAAAATCAAGTGGATTCTGGTGAGGACGCGATGACCATTAGTGGATACATTATTCTAAAGTAAACCAAGAGCCCAAACCCATTCCAAAGCTTCTTCTTGCACTTAGGAGCATGCTCAGATCATCACTACCATTGAAACCATCCCCGCTGACATAATTTTCAAGAACCATAGTCAGCCTTAGGTTCTTTTATTTATGAAAATTTTGCTCAATTTTAGGAATTTCCTTTAGATTACGCATACATTTTTTTTACATCATCCCCATGCATTTTGAGAGATTTTTGGTGAAGATCGCTAGACAATTGAGCCTAAAATAAAGTTTTTCAATCAATTTTTTCACAAGAATCACAAAAATCATGCCCAAAATAGTGTTTTGTTCTTCGCTTCCACTAGATCGCCCTCTAGCCATCCGATCTTCCATTCAGATGGATGGCTCAAATTGTGTGGATCATGTGGCTCTGATCGGTGGATCATGCGACTTTGATGATGTGGATCACGCAATATCTGGATTCATAATGGACGACCATCCCTACATCCTCGTCACCTCGCTTCACGATGCGATACCATGCCATGCCATGCACCACATGGTTCGCTTAGTGCCGCAAAGCATCCGGGTTAAGTAAGAAATTAGGGATTTTTTTCTTTTTAAAAATTAATTAAAAACACCTAAAACTTTGAAAATTCTTAGAAAATAAAATACTTAACTAAAAATTACAAATAAGGGCTCATTGGATTTATCATTCCAAGGGGAATCCAATGAATCTAAAAGTCCTAAATTTCACTAAATATTTTGAGCTTAATTTAAGTTTTAGATAAAATTAAAATTTCATTAAATAAACTAAAAAGACAAATCAGATTGATTTGAAATTTTTTAAGATTAAGAATGGGCTTAAAATCTACCTACCATAAAAATTTCAAGTCAAAAATGATTTCTAGATTGGGAGATATTGCATTCTAAAATTCAAATAGTTAAAATAAATTAATGGACTTTATAAAAATCATGGAAAATCATTTAAATCAGCTGAAACTTTGGAAAATTATAAAAAATCATAGAAAAATCATGAAAATTCAAGTAAATATTTATTTTGAAGGTATTTCATAGGAGATTCAATTCAAATTGATCCCGATTAATCTTGAACAATAATTAAGACTTAATTTGGGTATAATTAAAAAATTAACCAACTTAATTACTCTAATTCCCTAAGCAATTTATCCCAAAGTTTTTGAGGTTGATTAATGGGATGACCTCTGCCTCCCATAATTTTCTTGGAATTTATTACTTAGTTAATTAGGGAAATTGGTTTTCTTAACCTTAATTACTTTCTTAATAAATTAGGAAATTAATTAATATTCTAAATAGTGAATGCGCATGGGGAATGAGATTTGAACCACTTTCCCAATCTTTTCCCTTAGTCCATTTCACTTGAATGGAAATTAATTAATTTAGGATTAATTGATGGTTTAATTCATTAATAAATTTTCTTAATTGATCAATTTGAAACTATAATCACATGGAATCTTAATTAATCAATTCATGGGTAAATCTTTAGGTGTTCAATATCCTAAAGATATTTAAGAAAATTATGGTTAACCCATATGTGTGGGAAAACTATGAAAATACTTAATTTGCTTAACTTTATTAATCACTAATTGTGAGCCAATTGTATTAAGCATCTTTCATTTCTTAGGTTTACTACTAATTTAATTTCCAATGTATGTACCTATCCTGTTAGCTCATAATTACTTGGTTAATTAAATTAAGGCAACATTGGTAAGGGTCAATTAATGGATTTAATGCATAGTATAACCTAATTAAGCTATAAAATTAACTTAATTACTTTTCATTAAACCAAATTAAATCACAAACATGGAATGGGTTAGGATCAGCAAACTTTACCTCATTTCTTCAAACTAAATTAATATAAAATTGAAAGTGATAATTAAAAAGCCTTAGTTTTCTTTGAATGCTTTTATTTGATTTGATTATCCTTAAAAATTAATTTAATTGAATGAAATCACATGTTTATGCTTATTCATTCATTTCTAATCATGGTAAATGTTGTATGTCATTTGAAATCAAACATTCAACTTTTAAAAATTAATTAAATCAAATGGTTTTACTTTATGTCAAGCTTGCATGTGCTGATTTAATTTATAATATGCGCAGCTATTATCATTATTAAATCCAAACATATTTTCCAAAGCTTATAAATGAATGGTTACATATGCTATGAATGCTAGTTATAAATACATAGGAGATGTATGTGATTATAGCTTAAATGATTGAAGTGAAGCTCCTTTCCTTTTATTCATGTATTGATTCATCAATGTGAGAATATTAATGGATATATAGTCTGAACATCCTAAGAATATGAGGTTTTAGTTAGCCCTAAGTTGGTCAATTTATTACCTCAATTCTTGGTTTAACAATGGCATGTACTCCATTTGTTTTCATTCTTATGTATTTCAATACTGGAATTTGGATGAGGCTTTAATTCATATACATAAATGATTCAATCAAATTAAATAGAACTTTTTTGCATGATTTACATTCTCCAAATTATGAATACATGTGTATGTATCTATGAAAAGTGGTATATAGTATAGACATCTTAAGAATACGAGGCTTTAACTAGCCGTAAGCAGGTCATTTGATTACCTCACTTCCTTGGTTTAACAAAGGCATGTACTTTCTTATGTCTTTTATACATACATGTGCGTATTTAATTAGAGAATGGTAATCCTTTCTTTTAAATAAAAATACATGCATTTGCAATTATTCAAGTGATTAAATTAATTGATCATGTGATTTAGAGCTCTTTTTCTTATGATCATGCATATAAATCTACATATGGTTTGAATGTAATGGAATATAGTCTGGACATCAAGGAACATGAGGCTTTAGATAGCCCCAAGGAGGTCATTTTATAACCTCACTTCCTTGGTTAACAATGACATGTACTTTTTTAATTTCATGCCAATGTATTTTTTAATAAGAATTTAGATAGAGCCCTAAATTAATATTATAAAATAAATGAATCAGAGGGGAAATATAAAGCGTCAAATGTACATACTCACATCCATCATTTAACTATGCTAAAATATATTGTATGTGTAGGTATACTTAAGACTTAATCATATGCATGTTACATGTGATGGAAAGGAATGATTTAGCATGTGTCATGTGATAGAATTTTAATTATATTAATCTTAAGAAGCCTTTCACATTGAATAGAATTATTTAAAGAGAACATAAACTTAGGATTAATGTAAAATGTGTAATAAGCCATTCACTAAAGAGAACTAAATCAAATTAACATGCTTTAAAAAGTGGTTTAAGGTAGGGATGAAAGAGGGAAACCACTTTTCTTTTCTTTACAACATTTAGTTGATAAGTGTAGGTCATATGAAACAAAAAAAACAAAAATTAAAACTTGCAAATCAATTAAAGCATTTGAAGTGAAACGACCCTTTAAGTTGAATCTTTATGCACTTATAAAATCATAACTCTAAAGCCTAGTTAGGACATACCACATAAGCATTAATACACACACATTAGATTAAGTCACCACTTCTAGCCTTATGTTAAGATGGTGCATGGTGTGATGTATTGTTTTAGACTTGATGTTAGAGTGTATGTTTTGTAGACTGGATGGTAGGCCGTGATTAGCCTAATCATATTTTCTACAAGGGATTATGTTTAAGGGGCTGCTTAAAAATAAATATAAATGCTATCTTTATAGGTTGCTTAAGCTCTAAGCATAATCCAAGTTAGGATAGGTGGGCTTGGTTACCGATGTGCAGGGTGCTAAGTCCAAATTATAAATATAACTGCTTGAGTTATATGTGTGTTTATCTAACACTTGTCTTATAGGTGTAGTTAGATTTACTTTTCCTATTTTTAATGCAATTTTTCATTAGGAATTAGGATTAGTGCTATGGGGGGATAAGGATGAGTATTGGCTAGAAGGCTTTATCCAGGGAGGCCATGTGATGCCTTTGAAGTGGAGCAAACAAAATCAAAGAAGGAAGAAGATACATGAAAACATAAAGACTTGAAGACCGCCCATAGCATTTATCATTTGTAAATTGAAAATTATTCTTTTATGTACCTGGTTGTATAAGGGTAGAGCTCGGCTACCCATTTTTCTTTTTGTCGACGACAGACCATGGCTGTTATTTTTTTGTTAGCTATAAATTTTTTTTAAAGTTGTGTTTAAAGCATGCAATTAGGATGACATGTTTTTCTTAGTTTCTTTATATGTTTATGGTTTGAATGTGTGGCCTGGAATGTGATTAGGCTCCTAGAAAAAAATTAACCTTTCTACCCAACTACAACTCATAACTAAAGTTTTAAATAATTCATAACCTCACTAAAGCCTAGGACATAAATCAAGATAATTAAAAGATTTAGAAACCCCTTAACTAAAGGTTGAATGGCCAACAACATGCATATCAAATTATTTTGCTCTTAAAAATAAAGGATTTCCATCCTTGAACGATAGGGGAATGCTTGACCTATGAGGGCATCCCTTGTGTTGGAAAACATCCCTTATTGTTGATTTAGACAACAACCTTATTTCCTCATGCATGTAGGCATCAGAAACCCAAAGCCTTTGTCAAAATGAAGTGTCAAAATAAATAAAATTTGAAAAGATTTTGTACTAGACTAAGTAATATGCTCATACCACTCATGCTCTAGTCTCTTAGGGAGTGGGCTTAAAGACTTTAATTTCTTTCTAACTAAATAATAACCTAACTAATCTTGAAAATCATATGATCGAACATCATGTATTTAAAGTGTAGGAGGTGTTAGTTGGCTACCACTCCAGGAAATTGAAAGTCCAGCAGTAATGTGGTTTATCCTCTCTTATGGAGTTAAACCATATGCCCATTTTCAATTAGATTTAGGTCGTGTTTTGTCTTATGCAAAAGCTCCCTAGATTTAGGATCTGAGGTGGATATTTCTTTCAGGCTATAAGGTTAAATCCTCACCTCTTAGGCATCTCCACAATCTTGTATTATTAGATTACAATTCCTAGCTTTCTTATGAAATGTCAACTTTAACAAAATATATATTCTCTTCAATTCAAAAATTATAAAGCCTAATTATAGGATAGCCTAAAATGCTCACTAGGTTTTCTAGTATCAAGAGCATTCCCTACTTATTTACTTTAGCTAGATAATAAGTCTTCTCCTTGAGTTTTCCCAATTGATTTTCCAATACAACTAATCCTTTGATAGTCTAGCCTTGAAATCTAAGGAGACTTTAATTGCTACCTTAATCGAGATGATTCTTAAGGGATTCACATCATTTAGGATGTAAGTAACTATGGAGGCTTTCCTCCATAGGAAACTTAACAAATCCTGACTTAATATAAACCCTACTTTACTTTTCCATGTAAAGTAGGAGAAAGATCTCTGGTAAATTTGAAGACCCATCATGCCTTATGAGTCCTTATTAGGGGATTAAGTTCATTATAGGGTGATGATTTCTATTTTTAGAGATAGTCCATCTTTTCTTAATGTCTTACTCAATCATTTCAATAAGTACCCCTTAACATCTACATGGTGTCCCACATCTCAAAAATAAACACCACACACCAAGTTTTGTAGGACACAAGCGATGACATAGATAAAAAATGAGCACGCATACAGTAAATAAAAAACCCAAGATAAGTCGAACCATCTCTACTGTAAATACACAGTTCCATAAGTAGCAGATCAGATCGGTCATTCTTTAGATTCTTCAGTTCTCCTTAGAACCACCCCAGCCTCTCGAGTAGTATGATCCAACATCATATCCTTGATCTTTCCCTCAGCCACCACCACATCTGTAACCTGTGACGCTCCTCCCACTTCCATAACCACCATTGCTCTGACCACCACCTCCATATCCACCAGTACCTCTAGAGCCCCCACCACCACTGTGATAACTGTTGCCTCCGCCTTCATCTCCACCACTAGATCTAGACTGAGCCTGGTTGACGGTTATGTTCCTACTATCATGGTTCTGCCCATTTTTAGGGTTTACTTTTAGGTTTAGGTTTATTAGGTTTTATGGTTTAAGTTTATTTTTTTAATTTATTTAGTTACTTAAGGTTTTGATTTAGGTTTTGGGGTTTAGGGTTTAGTTTAGGGTATATTGTTTTAGGTTTTAGTTTAGGGTTTAGGGTTAGGGTTTAGGGTTTATGGTATAGAGGTTTTAGTTTAGGGTTTAGGGTTAGTTTAGGGTTTAGAGCACAGCAAGGAGGGAGGGTTTAGGGTTTAGGGTGGTGGGTAGGGTAGGGTTATAGCATTTAGGGTTAGGGTTTATGATTTAGGGTGGGGGTTTAGGTTTAGAGGGTTGATATAGGGTTTAGGGTAGTGAGGGTGCAGTGAGTTAGGGTTTGTAGGGTAGGAGTTAACTGGGGTTTAGTTTAGGGTACATTGAGTGGGTATGTTTTAGGTAAGTTTAGATTAGGGTTTAAAGTTTAGGGTTTTAGGTTTTACAGTTTAAGGTTTAGGATTTTTTAGGGTTTAGGGTTTATTATATGTTTAGGGTTTTTATTTTAATTAGGTAAACTAGCAGGATTAGGTTTATTTAGTTTATTTTTATTTATTTTAGTTTATTTTTTATTTTCATTTAGGTTTATTTTTTTATTTAGTTTAGTTTATTTATTTTAGGTTTATTTATTTTAATTTAGGTTTTTTATTTTACTTTATTTTTTAGGTTTAGGTTTATGTTTATTTTTTTGTTTAGTTTTATTTTTATTTTATATTATAAATTTAAGCTTTTTTTTAATTTTTAGGTTTAGGTTTAGGTTTTTATTTCAGTTTTTTAGGTTTAGGTTTATTTGTGGCTTTTATTTTTTTAGTTTAGGTTTATGTTTATTTTCAATTTATTTTATTTTATATAGTTTAGGGTCTAGGTTTAGTTTCTTTTAGATTTAGGTTTATGTTTTATTTATTTTAGTTTAGGTTTAGTTTTATTTTATTTTATTTATTTTAGGTTTAGGTTTTATTTTAGTTTAGGGTTTAGGTTTTATTTTTTATTTATTTTTTGGTTTATTTTTTATGTTTAGGTTTTTATTTAGTTTTTATTCTATTTTATTTAGATTTATTTTTTTTATTTTACATTTAGTTTTTATTTTATTTAGGTTTTTTATTTTTAGGTTTATTTTATTATTTAGTTTAGTTTTGGTTTTTATTTATTTTATTTTAGTTTAGTTTTTATTTTTTATTTTTAATTTTATTTTATTTTAGGTTTAGGTTTAAGTTTATGTTTTAGTTTAGCTTTTTATTTTATTTTATTTTTTTATTTTTTAGGTTTAGGTTTTTTATTTATTTTATTTTTAGGTTTTATATAGTTTAGTTTAGGTTTTAAGTTTTTAGGGTTTATGGTTGTGGGTTTTGGGTTTTGGGTTTAGTGGTTAGGGTTTGGGGTTTTGGGTTTTAGGTTTTAGGTTTTAGGTTGTAGGTTTTATGGTTTAGAGTTTAGGGTTTAGGTTTCAAGATTTTGGTTTAGGGTTTAGGGATTTTGGTTTTTTTTAACAGAGAATAAATTCATATTCAACATTTCTTCTTTTCGATTTCATCAACTAAGTAACACACCAGGTTTTCTAAGACACAAGTGACAACATAGATAAAAAATGAACACTCATAGAGCTAATCAAAAACTCTAGATAACTAGAATCATTTTTACTATAAAGAAATAGTTCCATAAGCAACAGATAGGATCGCCCATTCTTCAATTTCTCCAGTTCCCATCAAAATCACCCCAACCTCTAGAGTAGCGGGATCCACCATCATATCCCTGATCTCTCCCATAGCCACCACAACCGTTGTAATTTTGTCGCTCCTCCCGCCTCCATAACCACAACTACTATGACCACCACCTCCATATCCACCAGCACCTCCAAATCCCCCACCACCACTACGCTAACTACTACCGCCGACTTCGCCTCCACCGTTAGATCTAGACTGAGCCAAGTTGACGGTGATGTTCCTGCCATCAAGGTTCTTCCCATTCTTAGGGTTTAGGTTTAGGTTTTTTAGGTTTTAGGGTTTAGTTTTATTTTTAAATTTATTTAGTTACTTTAGGTTTAGGATTAGGGTTTGGGGTTTAAGGTTTAGGGTTTAGGGTTTAAGGTTTAGGGTTTAGGGTTTAGGGTTTTGGGATTAGGGTTTAGGGTTTAGGGTTTAGGGTTTCTAGGCTTAGGTATTAAGTTTTTATTTTAGGTTTATTTTTAGGTTTGATTTTTTAGTTTATGTGTAGGTTTACTTTTAGTTTATTTTATTTTATTTAGTTTAGGTTTAGGTTTAGTTTATTTTAGGTTTATGTTTAGGTTTTATTTATTTTAGTTTAGTTTTTTTTTAGTTTAGGTTTAAGTTTATTTTATTTTGTTTATTTTATTTTTATTTTAGGATTAGGATTTTTTTTTAATTTAGGGTTTAGATTTTTTTTATATTTTTATTTTTAGGTTTTATTTTAAGGTTAATTTTGTAGGTTTATGTTTTTATTTCGTTATTATTTTATTTTATTTTAGGTTTATTTAATTTTTATTTTACATTTAATTTTTATTTTATTTAGGTTTTTATTCTTTTTTTATTTTATTTTTTAGTTTAGTTTAGATTTTTATTTATTTTATTTTAGTTTATTTTTATTAATGAATTTTATTTTATTTTTAGGTTTAAGTTTAGGTTTTTGTTTAGGCTTTTATTTTATTTTATTTTATTGTTTTATTTAGGTTTAGGTTTATTTATTTATTTTCTTTTTAGGTTTTATTTAGTTTAGATTTAGGATTTTAGGTTTTTTTAGGGTTTAGGGTTTAGGGTTTAGGATTTAGGGTTTTAGGATTTAGGGTTTCAGGGTTTAGGGTTTAGGGTTTACGGTGAGCTTATAGTTTAGGGTTAATTTAGGGTTAAAGGTTTAGAGTTTAGGGTTTAGGCTTTAGGATTTAGGATTTTAGGGTTTACAGTTTAGGGTTTGTTTAGGGTTTAAGTTTTAGTACTCTATCGGTATGAATCCGGAACATACACCACAACGGAACAAATTTATCATATCAATGAAAAAGAACTCTTAGCCTAGTGATTTTATATCTTTTTTGTAACAATGATTTAAATTTTATAACTTTGTTATGCTGATTTTCATTTAGTTCCCTAAATCACTGGTTGATATTTTGTTCGAAGGGGTTGAACTAAGACCTAACTCATAGTGTTGTTTTATTATCATATAACTATGTACTATTAATTCGTTCAAGTTTCCTAATGGTGCTTTGATATGGAAAATTTGTTCTTCTCGGAATACTTTTAATTAACTATTAGTAATATTGATTTTTAATAAATCTAGGAGTCGTTTATATTCTTTATCTAAATATTCTTTAGTTAGATTTATCATTAATAGAGAATATATCTTCTTCTAATTTGTTAGTTTCAAGCATTTCTTACTTTCTTTTTCTTCCCTAATTTCATACTCAAATGATGGGAAATTTGATTCATAAGACCAACTTGGTGTGCATAAGCATGCATAATGGAGATTGCACTCAAAAGTATTTCTATTTTATGTATATCTTCTAAGCTTTGATACCATTTTGGCATGGGGTTCTACCTTATTTTTTGTAGAATTTTGTTTGGTAATGTTAGGTAAACTTTGTTCGGGATTCATTTTTTAAAGGTCTTTTCTCTAATTCATGCCTATAAAGAATGTTCATCCTATGATAACTATTAGGGTCCATCATGCTTCTGTAGTATTACTTCGAGCTTTACTAACCTCATATTCAATTATGCTTCCTATCCAATCTAACTTTTGACCGTATATACAGGTTCAAACAAAGACCACAACCTTCTAAGATTACTTCAAATGATACCAGCACAGCTTTTGTTTGATTCTTACACTAAGCATAATCAGATTAGAGAGAAAGTGTAACGACATAACATATTATGAAGATCAAAATAATCTTCTAGATACATAATAACCTTTATAGATATCATAAGCCAAACATACTTAGACATAAACTAAAGAAGACATAAGTTAGCCTCTACGACTATGATTCATAATTGCTTCACAAGATTAAGCAGAATGTTTATGAAGGATTCTAGTGAGCCATGCCCCCTCCCCTAAACCTTATGCCATCATATATAGAGTCTTGTGAAATATCTGTATAAGTAGGTATGACGTAAGTGTTTACGTCATATTATTAATTTCATCATTCTTACATCATTTTGTTGTTTTCATCATTTCTTAGGTCAGATGTTGAGCAGCTTTGATTCTAATTTCTCCTTTACTATTTGTAAGGTATTTTTATTTTTGCAAACTATACAGTTGTGTAGCTTTTCTTTCTGTAATTTTTTACAAAAATTTTCTTTTACTTCAATACTTGCTCATATCTTTTTTTTAATAGTATATTATTCCATTTTTGGTACATGACTTCATGAATTTATTTTGTCCTATATCTGCAATGACTGTAAATGAAGAGTTCATTTGAGCAATGATAGACCCATATGTTTGAAATGTCTATTTTCTTTGTCTCATTCCATATTTGAAGCAGATCATCTTCCTTCAGTCTTTTTGTAGCTTTTCTGATTTCCATATATTTAGGTAAATATGGTTCACTGCTTATTCCAAGTTGCATTAAGGTCACAGTTCTTTCATTTATGCAAAATTAAGATCACAATAATTTTGCATAAATATTCCATTGCTTTATAATAGATTGGAAAGTTTCTACTGCTTCAATAGTTATTTTAGGTAGCTGATTGATTATCTGAAGACTTTCAAGATATATTAATTTGATCAAGCCACTATGATACAATTTTTGAGTAAGTTTTGGATCAGTGTCTCCATAAATGTAGCATAAATTAATATTTCCCTGTGTATGGAAATATATTTGTGAGTTAATTCATTCCTAAAATAGAGAAAATTGTTGTCATTCTTCTATTATTTCAAATATATTTCTAGGTTCCATTATGTTGGGTTCTTTTTGTAAAACTGAAGAGTAGGAAGCTGTATTTGTCTATTTATTTGTACTTGTGGATGAAATCTCTTTTTTGTAATTGCATATTGTCTGTAATTGAGCAAGTGATGGTAATTATTCTTCATCAGCTTCGCTAGTGAGATAAATTTTTAACTTTTGTAATTCGGCCAGAATCTTGTTACCATAAGAGATTTCACATTCTAATTTCCACATCTGGAATTCAAGTATCTAAACATAATGGTCAATAAGTTGTTCATCATATTTTTTCTAGACTTTATCTAATGGTATATTTGGTTCTTCCATATGTTCCGTGATATCAGTAATTTGTAGATTGATATCTGGTTCTATACTCATGTCCTAAAAAAATTTGTGTTAATGTATTAGCCAGATAATTATTATTTCCTTCTATATAATCTATGTCAAAACTATATGCATAAAACCAACTTGAGGAAGTTGTATTTTTGGAACATCTGCATTGATGTGCTACAAGATCATTCTTAGCACAACATAAAGATTGTTTATATTTTTTATTTTATTGATGTAAATCAATTTGTTGGCAGGCTTCTGCTAATTTTTCTTTAGCAAATAAAACTCTACTTCCTAAGGTTATATTTGTAGGATATTGTTGAAGAAATTTTTGACTCCATGTTATGTTATATGGTTCAAGTAAGTTGTAGAAGTGTGTATCTAGATGTTGGCTTCATTCTGGTTTTATCATAAAAGAATTATTGATATTTGCAATTGTATTCATTTAAATAACAAATATTACAAATACTAAGAACTGTAAGTTTTTGTTTTGCAATTTTTGATTATTTTTTAACTTTTTCTTCTTCTATAGAGAATCTAATTCGATACCATAAGAATTCACATTGAATATAATCTGCATAGAATCTTACCCATTTTCCAGGTGTACCTATTATGGTTTCAGCTAAACAAGTATTTCTAATTTCTTGTTTTTAGTTTGAACTAAGTCCAAGAGACCATTTTTTATAGATTCCTGTCAAAGTATTTTTGAGATGTGCTACAAGATCATTCTTAGCACAACATAAAAATTGTTTATTTTTTTATTTTGTTGATGTAAATCAATTTGTTGGCAGGCTTCTGTTAATTTTTCTTTAGCAAATAAAACTCTACTTCCTAAGGTTATATATGTAGGATATTGTTGAAGAAATTGTTTACTCCATATATGTTATATGGTTCAGGTAATTTGTAGAAGAATGTATCCAGAAATTGGCTTCGCTCTGGTGCAAGAATATCATAAAAGAATTGTTAATATTCCCAATTGTATTCATTTAAATAACAAATATTGCAATTACTAAGAACTATAAGTTTTTGTTTTGCAATTTCAGATTATTTTTTAGCTTTTTCTTCTTCTATAGTGAATCTAGTTCAGTACCCTAAGAATTCACTTTTAATGTAATCTTCATATAATCTTACCCATTTTCTTGGTGTACCTATTATGGTTTCAGCTAAATAAGTATTTCTAATTTCTTATTTTTGGTTTGAATTAAGTCCAAGAATCCATTTTTTATAGATACCTATCAAAGTATTTTCGATAAAGTTATATGCATCTTCTCATTGGAGATTATAATTGTAAATAGCTAGACTATTTTCTTGAGTCCATTTATCAATAGTTTCTGCTATATTTTTACAACAATCTAAGTTTAAGTAAATACCTTGTCCACTAATTGGTTCATGTGAACGTTCCTTTGGGATATTAGTCGGTGGATAATTTATAAGTGTCTGAATTCTTCTAGCACTAGGTGGTATGTATTGTCTTGAGGTTGAAGTAATGGATGATCCGACGCTACTAGTACTTGCTAAAGTAGTTACCGTAGATATTTCAGTAAGTTCTCTATCTATAGATGTCGTTTGATGTGTGTTGTTCATAAATTGATGCTGATGTAAAATAGATATTAATTCATCTATCTTTTATGATTCATTGACATTTATGATTTCATTAATTCATATTGCTCCTTGTATATTACCTTTGTTGGGTGTTTGTATATTGTTTTGTTTAGTCGACGGATACCACGACAAAATTTCATGTGGTTTTATTTCTAGTAAATCAAATTCTGTAGAGACACATTCAACAGGTATGGCAGTTGTGGCAATATTATTATTCAGAATTTATTGATAGTCTAATATTCTCTTTCCTAATTCAGGTATATTACTAGTACTAGTAGTCCAAAGAATAGGTTTATATCTTTTTTTGTAATAATGATTTAAATTTTTTAACTTTTTTATACTAATTTCCATTTAGTTACATAAATCACTGGTTGATATTTTGTTCAAAGTGGTTGAACTAAGAGCAAACTCATAGTGTTGTTTTATTATCATATAACTAGTTACATTCCATTCATCTAAGTTTCCTAATGGTGCTTTGATATGGAAAATTCTTCTTCTGGGAATACTTCTAGTTGACTATTAGCAATATTGACTTTTAATAAATCCAGGAGTCATTTATATTCTTTATCTAAATATTCTTTAGTAAAAGATATCCTATGGTTTACCCTTCAAGTCTTTAGGCTTAGGTTAAGTGCTTGCTTAATTGTTAGAAGTGCCTTATGATAAGGGAAGTCTTAGTGTCTAGAGGTCTTTTAAGTTTAAGATGGTAAGATTGAATCAACACTCCAAAAGTGAGGTCAATAGGTCTTAGGCTCCATAGTGTTTCCCTTAGAGATAGATGATTGGAAGACTAAAGCCAAGTTTCACATTATAGAGTCGGATACATCTTTCGATGCTTTGTTTGGGAGACCATGGATACATGAGAACAACATAGTTCCATCCTCTCTGCATCTGTGTATGAAGTTCGTGAAAGGTGGGATCATCTACTATGTCAAATGAGATCTCCAGCCATTTATAGTTCACGAGATTAGCATATATGAGGATGTGGCTTACTACCTCCCTCAAAATCAACAAGTCTATTCTCATAAACTTGGCCAAAGTTTAAAAATAAAAGAAAAAAAAGAAAAAGAAAGAAAAAATAAAAAGAAAAGTAAAGAAAAGAGAAAATGAAAAAATAATAAAAGGGAGCAAAAATAGACTTGGAGGAGGAAGTGGAGCCTGACATTATATTCTACCCACAGTTAGTTACTCCATTCGAACATATGGGTAGGATGGCTTGACCTCCACTAAGTAGAGGAAGAGGCCAGTTCAGAGGCAGTCCTAGGGGTGGAAAATCTCTTTATTGGCCACCTAATAGAAGATATGTCCTTGCCACCAGGAGTACACCTTCTATCTATTTAAACTTCGAATCTAGTTCATAGGATGAGTCTTATATGGCTAGCACACTAGACAAATCTTCTTAGTAGTAGATTCCCTTGGAGGTGACACTTGAGCCAAATAGCGATGAAGATCGGGCTCCAAAACAAAGAATAAGTGTATCCAAGTCTATATGTGAAATAGTTAGGCATCCATTGTGAACCTTATCTCTAACCCCACTTTCCTCTCAAGAAGCTGAGGGTGGGTTTGGTAGTTAAGGAAGCCCCTAAGTCATTCATAGTTGTGAAGACTCAAAGGTTCTTTTTGGGAGCATCATCCTCAAGTCTATATATTGATGTAGAACTTGAGGATGATTCATATAAATATTTAATAGAATTACCTTTTGATTGGTACTTGCGGTGTGCTCATAATTTAGAAAAGAAAGGGTTAATCCCACATACTTAGTCAAAATACAGGTCAGATTACTCTAAAAGAGTATAGAAGAACAAATGCAAAAGCTCTCAATAACGATTGGGACTAGGATTTGATACAGTGGGTCCAGTCGATGATGACAGTTACTGCTTAGTCATCACCAATCATTTGGAATCTGATAGGTTCTTTTCAAATCACATAAACTCATATGAGGAGGCTTAGAAACTTCAAATGATTCAGATGATTTTGAAGTCAAAGATGCATCACCAAAGTTCAAAGAAGAGATCAAGTCAACCATCGATGAGCTCAAGGAAATAAACTTAGGAACTGAAGTAAATTCACGACTGATATACATCATTTCTTTGTTGAATGAAATTGAAACCAATGACTTAGTAAGGCTATTGACTATTTTGAAGGACTGCTTTGTATGGAGTTATGAAGAGATGCTTGGATTGGCTCCTGAAATATCGGTCCATAAACTAGTAATAGACCCTACTAACCCTATCAAGCAAGCTTCTAGATGCATGCGACTAGACATAGAACAATATGTAATTTCTGAAGTCAAGAAATTGATCGATGTTGTCTTCATCTGAGAAGAAAAATACCCAATCTGGTTAGCCAGTGTCATCCTAGTTAATAAAAATATTGGCCAAACTCACATATGCATTGATTTTAGGGATTTAAATAAGGCATGTAAAAAAAAAATTTAACTACCAATCTGAGAGGTGATGGTGGACATTTCCTCATCTCATCTAGTCTTCTCTTTCATGGATGGCTCATCTAGATATAACCAAATAAATATGGCCCCTAAAGATGAAAGAAACATTACTTTTATAATCGCGATCAAAATCGATTGCTATAAAGTTATGCCTTTCAGCCTTAAAATGCCGGTACTACATACCAGTGGGCTATAACTTGAATCTTTAATTAACTCATTCATCATCAAGTTGAGTGCTATGTTGATGATCTCTTGGTCAAAAGTAGAGAAAAGGAAAACCATCTCTTTCACTTGAGAGTAGTTTTGAACAGTTAAAATAATTTAACCTCAAAATGAACCCCCTGAAGTGTGCATTTAGAGTAGCTTCTGGGAAATTCCATGGGTTTGTTGTCCTACACCAGGAAATCAAAATCGATTTAAAGAAGATCAAGGAAATATTATAAATGCCACCAAATAAATATTTAACTCAACTCAGATCATTCCGAGGGTAAATGGCATATCTAAGATGCTTTATATCCAACCTTTCAAGAAGATGTCATCCATTCTCAGTACTTATCAAAAAGGATACCAAGTTCAAGTGGGATGACAAGTGTGAGCATGCCTTCGAAGTCATCAAGCATTACTTGATAATGCCACCAGTTTGATCAACCCCTATCTTGGGAAAACCACTCATACTTTACACTATTGCATTAGTTGACTCCCTTGGTGCTTTGTTAGCCCAAGCCAATGATGAAGGGAATGAAAATGCACTCTACTACCATTTTCTAAACCCAGCCAAGGCTAATTATCCACCCATTGAGAAGCATTGCCTAGCTTTAATCTTTGCATCCCAAAAGCTATAACACTACATGCTTTATCATAAGGTGAACTTGATCTCTAGGATTAATCTACAATAGTATCTCATGACACGACTGACGCTATCTAGTCGGCTGGCATGATGTTCCATGATCCTCTCATAATTTTTCATTACTTTTGTGCCCCTCCATGTAGTGAAAGGACAAGCGCTAGCAAATTTCTTAGCAACACACCCACTTCTTACTAACTCTTCACTTAATGATGATCACCCCAATAAACAAATCATGAACTTAGGGGATACTAGAATTCACTGCTGGGAGATGTACTTTGATGGTGTGGCTTCCTCTAAAAGAGGAGAAGAACCATAATCTACTATTCCAAGAAAGGTAAGGGTAGGAATATTTCTATTAACTCTAGACCATGATATGATGAGATTCTCAAATTATCTATCCAATCCTTGCACCAACAACAAAGCCAAATATTAGCCTCTGATTGCCAATCAGGAGTTAGTCGTTACTATAAACATCCAAAACATCAACATTTTCAAGGATTCTCAACTAATTATCAACTAAATCATTGGGTCCTATATGGTTATAATGCCCAAGCTCCATCACTACCACAAGTACACCATGGAGTTATTTTCCCAAATCCTAGAGATTACCATTTATAAGATTCCTCAAGGAGAGAATGCCATAGCATATTCTTTAGCCAAGCTTGCTAAGGAGTTGGCATGTCCAGAGGATGAGTCCATATCAATAAAGGTCCAAAGTAGACAAGTCTTATCTCTTATTGATATTGAAATCATCAAAGTACTCTCTTAAAAGGGAGGTTGTCATTTCAAGAAGGACGATGAGTCAGATCGACGGTAACCATTTATGGATTACCTATATAAAAGAAAAATATCTCAAGAGAAGTCCCAAGCCAATCAGATGAAGTAGAGAGCACTGTCCTATGCTCTCATGGATGGTGTCTTATGTCAGTGGTCTTTCTATCCTATGTGGTTATGTTGTTTAGAAAAGCACAAAGCCCATAGGATTGTGATTGAGGTACACTCAGGATTATGTGGAGCCAACCAATCATATTTGAAGATGAAAGCCAAGATCAAAATACTAGGATACTACTGGTTGTTGATGATCAAAGATTGCATGGATATGGCTAGGTGATGCCACCAATGTCGAATAGATGGTGTGGTCCTACACTAACCACCCAACATTCAAAATCCTACAGTGGCCTCATGGCTATTCGAGTGTTGGGGTACTGACATAGTGGGTCTGATTGATCCTTCTTCTTCTAATAGTCATTGGTTCATCTTAGCTGTTACTAACTACTTTTCTAAATGTGTGAAGAAAATTATGCTCATAGAGGTCATAAGTCAGCAAGTGCTCTAGTTTTTTAGGAACCATATCATATATAGTGTTGAGTTCCTCGATGAATTATATCTGATAATGGTATAGCATTTAAGAGCATTGAGATCAACTTCTTTTCGCAGATACATAGTATGGATTGGAGATATTCTAGCATCAACTACCTGAAGCCAAACAACTTAGTAGAAGCCTTCAACAAAACTAACATCCAAATACTAAAGAAGGAACTCGATAATAACAAGCGACTATGTTACAGTTAGTTGAAGCATTGTGGGCCTATCGCACCACATTTAGAACTCCAACTCAGTCTACTCTTTTTTCTTAGTGAATGGGTTTGAAGTCATTCTACCAATAGAAGTCCAATACCCATCATTAAGGATAGCTGTGGGTAGCAAGATCACAATAGAGCATAACACCAAGTTACAGTTAGAAGAGCTCAAAGGTTTGGAGGAGATACATCAATGGGCATGCCAAAACCTCAAATTGTATAAAGCTAAAATGATTCAAGCTCATAGTAAGTTGGTTCTTTCTAGAGCTTTTCAAGTAGGAGAGCTTATTTTAGTTCTAAAGAGATCAATTGTTATTCGTTGTAAGATGGGAGGCAAGTTTGAACCCACTTGGGAAGGACCTTTTGCCATAGAGAAGGCCTACCAAGGAGAATCTTTTCAGCATATTAATCATCAGGGAGAGCGCCCAATGCTTATAATCAATGGGTTCTACTTAAGGAAATATTGTAAATTATGTTTAAAAATAATAATCATCAATGAAAATTTCATTTCGAAGTGAATCTCTTCCATGCTGAAAGATTTCTTGTTTGCGAGTGGCATCCTATCCTCCATCGACATAACACAAACACAAACTACACATAAATATATAAAACAAACTCATATATTTTGTCACGGGCAACTTTGAGTTGAGATAATGCCCCTAATGGCACTCACTCAGTAGCTGCTCTAGGTTGGGCTAATGTGTTATCCTGCTAGTGTGTCACCCTATTGATCTTCTTGCTTTGGAGGATGTAAGTCTGCTACACTTTTCTTCCTTACTTGGCCACTGTACATCGACAAACGCCTTGTTAGTTTGGTAGGCCTTACAACATGGCAGGTAAGCTACCTCATGTTGGCCGGTAAGCAACCCTACTGCACTTTCTTCTTGGATTAGCCTTTGTGCATTGAATGAGTAGAGTATATTTGAGATTTAGGATAAGGCCCCTAGCGGCTCCATCCCTCCTTACTATTTCAAGCTTGGGTCCAGTTCATCCTCGGGGCTTCCTGCTTAGTAGTTACTCTAAGTCAGATAACAATTGTCCAGTCGATGATAGACTATCTTGATGATAAGTTATGCTTAGAAAGTTATAAGCCTACATGCTTTCTTTCCAGATTGATTGGTACACCGACGGGAACCTTAGGTTTGGTTGGTTCTCACTATGCTGATGGATACACCTTAGGTTGGTTTGTTCTCGCACCTTAGGATAGATGTAAGTCTATTATGCTTTCTCCTTGAGTTCGCCACCGCATACTTATAGGCTTTATTTTCTAGAGCTCAGGATAATGACCTATCAGCACCTCCATAGTGGGCACTGTATTTGGATCACATTCTTTGTGAGTCCATTTAGACACTACCCGAGTTACTATCGGATTGGATAGATCTCCTTTCCTAGTAACTACCCCTATGGTTGGAGAATCCATCTTATGGATTTCTAGATTCTCTATTGGTCTAGTAAATCTTAGATAGGTTAAGGCTGACATAGCCCCTTCTCAGTAGGCTTTCTACATATAAAAAATATATATATTCACTTATAGATTATAAGGATACCCCTAGTGGTACATTTTCCCAAGAAGACACCCTACCTTTAAGGCAGTGTTAGCAAAACTCCCTATAGGAATCGCTTGACTACTCTTGAGTTGATATAAGTCCTCAATAACATTTAATCAGTAGGAACCCCTAAGTAAGTTTGGTTTGTTGTGCTTCCAAGAAGTCGCACCAGCGATTATTCCCTGCTTTAGAAGATGTAAGTCTACGCCTTTGTCCTAGCACAACCATTACACACTGAAAGGAAACCCCTTAGGTTGGCTAGCTCTACCCCACAACTAGTAGACTATCCCTTTCAATTTATAATTTTGAGATAGGATAAGTGCAATATAGCCCATCCTCAGTGAGTCCATTACACACCAACATGGTCCATAAATTAAATCATTTAAATTGACTGAGCTCACATCCCCAATTAATATACCCTAAATTCAAAATAAAACTAAACCAAACAAACCATATCAAATCACATGAATTTAAGATAAAATTAATCTTGATTACTTTTGAGTTGAAATAAGTCCCCAGCGGCATTAACTAAGTAGTTGCCCCAGGTCATATTCAATTTATTGTGCATCCAATAGGTCACCCTAGCAGTTGTTCCACACTTTAGAAGATGTAAGTCTGCTACATCTTCTTCCTAGCATAGCCATTGCACACCAAAAGGAAACCCCTTAAGTTGGATAGCTCTACCCCACAGCCGGTAGACTATCCCTTTGGATTTATAAACCTGAGGTAGGTCAAGGATGATATACCCTCTTCTTAGTGGGTCCATCGCACACCAACAAGGTTCATACATTAACTCAGATTAAATTAAACCTAATCTGATTTTTTCCAGTGGAGTTGAATCACACCCTTCTCCTTACTGGAGCCCCAAATAATATATAAACAAGTGAAGCAGATAAATCAACTTCAAAACTAACCTCCCTAGTGGAACCAAATTAAACCAACTCCCCTAGTAGAGTCTAAATCACAAAAATCTAACCAAACTCTTATCCCCAGCGGATACATCCCCAAACAAACCTATGAAATCAAACTTAGATCCTAATCCCCAGTGAATAGCCCAAACCTGCTTCCATAGTGGAAGGTTCATATACCCGATCCCTAGAGAACTCGAGCCCATATCTCTAGCATATATGCCTACAAATCAATTAAAACAAAATAAATTAAATTTGATTCAATCTTAATCCTTGGTGGATTATAGATTGTTATCCGTAGCGGATCTTCTTTCCACAAATTTATAATCAAATCAAATTCAAACCTTATACCCAATAGATTTTCTTCTTCTATGCCCTTAACATAGACCCCTCACATGTCATGTTTGATGCATGTGTGATCCCCTAGCAGATATCCCTCCATGTCCTTGACAAATCAAATCTTATTTCTACTCTTATGCTCACCTTTACTACTTCAACAAAAATCCTAATAATGTATTCATTAAAATTACATCATCTTAACATTGTAATCAACATTTTATGATTTATGATGGTGCAAGCTCAAACTAACTATAAAATATCATGCTAAAGATATTATAGTGTGAATTAACACACTATATTATATTATAATTTGCTATTATATAATATATTGTCTAACATTACACATCATTAGAATCACTTAAAAGGAATAAATAATAATTTTTTTTCAAAATATGAATAATGCTCATTTTGGATGTAAAAGTATTATTTTTCTATTTGAAATGGTATTAAATAGCATAATTTGGTTTGCTTCTTGCTGTGTGTTGTGAATTTGGCCATATTCTTCCATATCAACCTTTAAATTAACATTTTGTGAGTTCTGGGCCAATGTATTATAACAAAAGTAAAACATACTAAAATGTACAATAAGATTTAGTAACACACCACCACATTCATATATATGTGAAGTTATATTGTTATGTACATTATATTTTAATATACTTTCATATAATATGTTATCTTACATTAAACCTTAAAATGAATCACTTTAAGCAAAAAATTTATAAAATTTGGTTGAAAAATGAACATTTATTTTTGAATGCAAAATTCCATTCTTTTGATTAAATGACACACCATAGCACACCCCCAATGATATTCCCTAAAGCTTACCTTAAATTAGTCCAAATCCCATCATCTCAGCCTATAAATAAGTATTTTTATGAATTATGCTAGTACAAACTCTATTACATCATACTATAACAATCTAAAATATGCTAAACAATACATAGTAATACATAATGGTATGCTATAATGCATGATGTTATACTTTGTTATGGCATCCTATATTATAATACACTATAACATATTATATTATATTATATTGCATATCACATCATAATTGGTACCTTAAGATAAAAAATCATAAAATTAGTCTAAACAATAGAAAATTATATATCATTTACATATTTTAAATTAAAATAATATATTATGATGTCATTCTCTATCTATTATGAATTTGGCCAAGTTCCACCATTTTGAAGTCTAAATCAACATTTTTATAAATATTGCTAGTGTAGGCTCGACTACATGATTGTAAAATACTAAAAGAATTTAAAATGCAGAATAATATATTATGATATATGATGTTATATTATTCTACAAAATATAATATTTATTATGAATATAAAATCTTACTTTTTAGACTACAAGTGTCATAGCACACCTTTGGTACTACAACCTAATTCCAACTTCAAATTTAACAAATTTCAACATTTAATTTATTAAATCAATATTTTATGATTTATATTAATATAGATTATAGGGCACAATACCATAATATACTAAAACATTTCAAAACATCTTATAACATCCAAAAACACATCACTACATGCTCAAATATATGATGTTACATTATACTATAATATATGGTATTATAATATAATATAGGGTTAGGGTTTAGGGTATTCAAATCTCTAATAGTCAAGGGAAAGTCTATTGAATACATTTTCTTTGGCTACCATAACTATGTTAGGATTAGGTCATTCTTTAGATCTACTCCTAATGACATCTTTATTCAAGGTTTAGGGTTTAAGGCTTAAGGTTATGGTTTAGGGTTAGTTTAAGGTTAGTTTAGGATTTAAGGTTTAGGGATTAGGGTGATAGGTTTTAGGGTTTAGGGTTTAGGGTTTTAGGGTTTTGGGTTTAGGGTTTAGGGTTTTAGGGTCTAGGGTTTTGAGTTTAGTGTGTAAGGTTTATGGTTTAGGCATTAGGGTTTAGGGTTTAGTGGTTAGAGTTTAGGTTTCTTAGGGTTTAGGGTTTAGGGTGTAAAGTTTAGTGTTTAAGGTTTAGGGTTTATGTTTTAGGTTTAGGGTTTAAGTTTTAGTTTAGGGTTTAGGTTTTAATGATTTTTAACAAAGAATGAATTCAAATTCAACATTTTATTTTGATTTCATCAACCAAGTAGCACACCAAGTTTTCCAAGACACAAGCAACGACATAGATCAAAAACAAGCACCCATAGAGCAAATCAAAAACCCTAGAAAAGTAGAATCATCTCTACTATAATGACATAGTTCCATAAGCAGTAGATCAAACTTGATGTTGTTCAATTTTGCCAGTTCCCATCAGAACATCCACCACCTCTCGAGTAGTGGGATTCACCAACATATCTCCAATCTCTCCCTCTACTGCCATCGCGGCTGTAACTTCCGTCGCTCCTCCGCCTCCATAACCACCACTGCTCCGACCACCACCTCCATACCCACCAACACCTCCCCCACCACCAATGAGATAACCATAGTCTCCACCTTTACCTCCACCGCCAGATCTAGACTGAGCCTGGTTGATGGTGATGTTTATGCCGTCAAGTTTTCTTCCCATTCTTAGGTTTAGGGTTACTTTAGTGTTTAGGGTTTATGGTTTTGGCTTTAGGGTTTGGGGTTTAGGATTTAGAGTAGTATGTTTTATGGTTTAGGGTTTAGCGTTCAGGGTTTTTGGGTTTAGGGTTTAAGGTTTAGAGTGTAGGGTGTAGGGTTTAGGGTTTAAGATTTAGTGTTTAGTGCTTAGAGTTTATGTTTTTTAGGGTTTAAATATAAGGTTTTAAGTTTAGGTTTTATGTTTTAGTTTAGGGTTTAGTGTTTAAGGTTTTTTTAAAAAATGAATGAATTTAAATTCAACATTTTTTTTTGATTTCATCAACCAAGTAGCACACTAAGTTTTCCAAGACACAAGCAACGACATAGATCAAGAACAAGCACCCATAAAGCAAATAAAAATCCCTAGAAAAGTAAAACCATCTCTACTATAATGACATAGTTCCATAAGTAACATATTGAATTAGCTATTGTTCAGTTTCTCCAGTTCCCATAAGAACTTTGCAACCTCTCAAGTTGTGGGATTCACCAACATATCCCTGATCTCTCCCTCTACCACCACCGCGGCTGTAACCCCCATCACTCCTACCGCTTCCATAACCACCACTGCTTTGAACCACCACCTCCATACCCACCAACACCTTCAGATCCACCACCACCAATGTGATAACATATCCACCATTACCTCCACCGCCAGATCTAGACTAAGCCTAGTTGATGGTGATGTTCTTGTCATCAAGTTTTTTCCCATTCATAGGGTTTACAGTTACTTTAGGGTTTAGGCTTTAGGCTTTAGGGTTTAGGGTTTAGGGTTTAGGGTTTTGGGTTTAGGATTTTAAGGTTTAGAGCTTAGGGTTTAAGGTTTAGGGTTTTGGGATTTGGGTTTAGGGTTTAGGGTTTTAGGGATTAGGGTTAGCGTTGTAGGTTTAAGGTTGTAGGTTTAGGGTTTTAGGTTTAGAGTTTAGGATTTAGGGTTTAGGGTTTAGGGTTTAGGATTTAGAGTTTAGAGTTTTTTATAATTAAGAAAACCTGTAGGTTTATGTTTATTTAGTTTGTTTAGTTTATTTTTTATTTATTTGAGTTTATTTTATGTTTTTTATTTTTATTTAGTTTAGGCTTTTCATTTTAGTTTATATTTTAGGTTTAGGTTTAGGTTTACATTTATTTTTTAGTTTAGTTTTATATTTATTTTATTTTATAGGTTTAAGTATAATTTTATTTTTAGGTTTAACTTTAGGTTTTTATTTTATTTTTTTAGGGTTAAGCTTTATTGATTTAGAGAAAGCTTATGATAAAGTATCAAGAGATGTTCTTTGGAGAGTTCTAGAATAGAAAGAAGTTAATATTGATTATATTCAAGTCATTAAGGATATGTATACTAGAGCTGTTACTTGTGTCCAAACACAAGGAGGATTGACAAAATATTTTCCTATTTCAGTTGGATTACATCAAGGATCAACATTAAGCCCTTATCTTTTTTACTTTAGTTATGGATGTTCTTACGAGGCATTTACAAGAAGATGAACCTTGGTGTATGCTTTTTATGACATTCTTCTTGTTGATAAGACTAGAGGGAGTCCAATGAAACTTGAATTATGGCGATCAACTTTAGAGTCTAAAGGTTTTCATTTAAGTAGATCTAAAACCTGAATATATGGAATGTAATTTTAGTTGTAGAATTTTTTAGTGGTAGTGTTGTGACTTTAGGTGATCAAGTCATTAATAAGAGTGTGCTTGATATTTAGGCTCTATTATTCAAAATGATGGTGAAATAGATGGGATGTTATTAGTAGAATTCAAGTTGGATGGTCAAGTGGAGGAATGCATCGGCCTATTATGTGATAGAAAATTTCAACTTAAACTTAAGGGAAAATTTTATAAGATGGTGGTAAGACCGCAATGACTTATGGTGCGAATGTTGGCCAATAAAAGAGAAACATAAGACTAAGTTAAGTGTTATAGAGATGAGGATGCTCGTGTCGATGAGTGGCTTTACCCTCGAGATAGAATGCAAAATGAGTATGTTCAGAAAAGTTGGAGTAAAGCGGTAGATAAGATTAGGGAGAGTCGCCTTAGATGGTTTGGCCACATAAAGCGTCGGTCGTCCGATGACCCGATTAGGAGAGTAGATGCATTAGATTTGCCTTATGTTAAGAAAGGTAGAGGAAGACCTAAAAAGACTTAGTTAAGATGTATAAAAAATGATCTTAGTATACTTGAATTAAATGAGAATTTGACACATAATAGGACACAATGGAGACGAAGGATTCATGTAGCCGACCCCACCTAGTGGGATTAAGGCTTGTTGTTATTGTTGTTGTTGTTGTAGGCTTTAGGATTTTATTTTAGGTTTAATTTTTTATTTTAGGTTTATGATTATCTCTAGTTTATATTATTTTATTTAGTATAGGTTAAGGTTTAGGTTTAGTATATTTTAGGTTTAGGTTTAGGTTTAATTTATTTTAGTTTAGTTTATTTTAATTTAGGTTTAAGTTTATTTTATTTTGTTTATCTTTATATTTTAGGTTTATGTTTTTTTCTTAGTTTAGGGTTTAGGTTTTTTTATTATTTATTTTTATGTTTTATTTTTTGGTTTATTTTTTTATTTAGGTTTTTATTTAGTTTTTATTTTGTTTTATTTAAGGTTAATTTTATTTTTATTTTATGTTTGGTTTTTATTTTATTTAGGTTTTTTATTCGTAGGTTTATTTTATTTTTTAGTTAGTTTAGGTTTTTATTTATTTTATTTTAGTTTATTTTCATTTTTAATGTTATTTAATTTTTAAGTTTAGGTTTAAGTTTTGATTTTATTATATTATTTATTTTATTTAGATTTTTGTTTTTTTATTTATTTTAATTTTAGGTTTTATTTAGTTTTGGTTAAGGTTTTTATGGTTTTGGGTTTAGGGTTTAGAGTTTAGGGTTTAGGTTTAGGGTTTTAGGGTTTAGGGTTTAGGGGTTAGGGTTAGGGTTTAAGGTTTAGGTTTAGGGTTTAGTGCTTAGGCCTTAGAGTTTATGTTTTGAGGGTTTAGGGTTTAGGGTTAGCTTAGAGTTTTGGGTTAGTTTAGGGTTTAGGTTTTAAGGTTAAAGCTTTAGGGTTTAGGTTTTTTAGGGTTTAGGTTTTAGGGTTTAGGGTTTAGGGTTAGTTTAGGGTTTAGGGTTTAGGGTTTAGGATTTAGAGTTTAGAGTTTTTAATAATTAAGAAAACCTATGGGTTTATGTTTATTTAGTTAGTTTAGTTTATTTTTTATTTTTTTGAGTTTATTTTATGTTTTTTATTTTTATTTAGTTTAGGCTTTTCATTTTAGTTTATTTTTTAGGTTTAGGTTTAGGTTATATATTTATTTTTTAGCTTAGTTTTATATATATATATTATTTTATAGGTTAAAGTATAATTTTATTTTTAGGTTTAGCTTTAGGCTTTTATTTTATTTTTTTAGGGTTAGGCATTTGGGTTTTATTTTAGGTTTTAATTTTTAGTTTAGGTTTATGATTAATTCCAGTTTATTTTATTTTATTTAATATAGGTTAAGGCTTAAGTTTAGTATATTTTAGGTTTAGGTTTAGGTTTAATTTATTTTTGTTTTATTTCTTTTAATTTAGGTTAAAGTTTATTTTAGTTTGTTTATTTTTTATTTTAGGTTTAGGTTTTTTTTTTAGTTTAGGGTTTAGGTTTTCTTTATTTATTTTTAAGTATTATTTTTTTGGTTTATCTTTTTGGTTTAGGTTTTTATTTAGTTTTTATTTTGTTTTATTTTAGGTTTATTTTATTTTTATTTTATGTTTAGTTTTTATTTTATTTAGGTTTTTTATTTATAGGTTTATTTTATTTTTTAGTTAGTTTAGGTATTTGTTTATTTTATTTTAGTTTATTTTTATTTTTATTTTATTTAATTTTTTAGTTTAGGTTTAGGTTTTGATTTTATTTTATTATTTATTTTGTTTAGGTTTTTGTTTTTTTATTTCTTTTATTTTTAGGTTTTATTTAGTTTAGGTTTAGGTTTTTAGGTTTTTATGGTTTAGGGTTTAGTGTTTAGGGTTTAGAGTTTTAGGGTTTAGGGTTTAGAGTTTAGGGTTTAGGGATTAGGATTTTAGGGTTTAGGGTTTTGGGGTTAGAGTTAGGGTTTAAGGTTTATGTTTTAAGTAGTGCTAGGTTTAAGTTTTAGGGGTTTAAATATAGGGTTAACAGGGTTTTGGGTTTAGGTTTAGGATTAAGCCTGGGGTTTAGGTTGTTTAGTTTTAGGGTTTAGGGTTAGTTTATGGCTTAGGGTTTAGGTTTTTAGGGTTTCTGGTTTAGGGTTTATGGTTTAGGGTTTAGGGTTAGGGTTTAGGGTTTAGGGTTATTTTAGGGTTTAGGGTTTAGTGTTTAGGGATTTTTAGGGTTTAGGATTTAGAATTTAGGGTTCTAGGTTTAGGGTTTATGTTTAGGGTTAGTTTTAGGGTTTAGGCTTTTTTTTTCTAAATTAAGTAAACCGATAGGTTTAGGTTAATTTAGTTATTTTTTTATTTATTTTAGTTTATTATTTTTATTTAGGTGTATTTTTTATTTTTATTTAGTTTAGTTTATTTATTTTAGGTTTATTTATTTTAGTTTAGGTTTTATATTTTAGTTTATCATTTAGGTTTAGGTTTAGGTTTATGTTTATTGTTTAGTTTAGTTTAATTTTGTTTTATTTTTTAGGTTTAGGTTCTATTTTTAATTATTAGGCTTAGGTTTAGGATTTTATTTTATTTTTTTAGGTTTAGGTTTTTATTTTAGGTTTATTTTTAGTTTAGGTTTAGGTTTATTTTTAGTTTATTTTATTTTATTTAGTTTAGGGCTTAGGTTTAATTTATTTTAGGTTTAGGTTTAGGATTTATTTATTTTAGTTTAGTTTATTTTAGTTTAGGTTTAGCTTTATTTTACTTTGTTTATTTTAGGTTTAGGTTTTTTTTATTATTTAGGGCTTAGGTTTTAATTTTTTTATTTATTTTTAGGTTTTATTTTAGGTTTATTTTTTAGGTTTAGGCTTTTATTTAGATTTTATTTTATTTTATTATATTTCAAGTTTTATTTTTTTATTTTACATTTACTTTATATTTTATTTAAGTTTTTTATTTTTAGGTTTTATTTATTTTTTAGTTTAGTTTAGGTTTTAATTCCTTATATTTTAGTTTATTTTTTATTTTTTATTTTATTTTCTTTTTAGGTTAAGGTTTAGGTTTAGGTTTAGGTTTTTATTTTATTTTATTTATTTTATTTTATTTTACTTTATATTTTTATTTATTTTACTTTTTAAGTTTTAATTAGTTTAGGTTTAGGTTTTTAGCTTTTTAGTGTCTAGTGTTTAGGGTAAGTTTATGGTTTCGGGTTTAAGATTTAGAGTTTGGGGTTTAGGGATTAGGGTTTAGGGTTTAAGGTTTGGAGTTTAGATTTTAGGGTTTAAGGTTTAGGGTTTTAGGGTTTGGGTTTAGGGTTTATGGTTTAGGGTTTAGGGTTTAAGGTTTTTAGGTTATAGGGTGTAGGGTTTAGGTTTTAGGTTTAGGGTAATGGTTTTAGTTTAGGGTTCATGTTTTTTTGTTTTTTCTTTTAATAGAGAAAAAATTTAGATTCAACATTTCTTCTTTTCGATTTCATCAACCAAGTAACACACCAAGTTTTCTAAGACACAAGCGATGACATAGATAAAAAAATGAGCATACATAGAGCTAACCAAAAACCCTAGATAATTAAAATTGTCTCCACTGTAAAGACATAGTTTCATAAGAAACAGATCAAATTGGTAATTCTTCAATTTCTCCAGTTCCCATCAGAACCACCCCGACCTCTCAAGTTGCGGGATCCACTATCATATTCCCGATCTCTCCTTTTGTCACCACTACGGCTGTAACCTCTATTGCTCCTCCCACCTCTTTATCACCACTTTCGCCTTCGCCTCCACCACCAGATCTAGACTGAGCCTGGTTGATAGTGATGTTCCTACTGTCAAGGTTTATGGTAATAGGTTTTAGGGTTTAGGGTTTAGGGTTTATGCTTTAGGGTTTTAGGGTTTAGGGATTAGGTTTAGGGTTTACGATTTTGGGTTTAGGGTTTAGGGTTAGGGTTTAGGGTTTAGGGTTTAGAGTTTAGGGTTTAGGGTTTAGGGATTAGGGTTTAGGGTTTAGGGTTTTAAGGTTTATGCTTTTAGTGTTTAGGGTTTAGGGTTTAAGGTTTATGCTTTTAGTGTTTAGGGTTTAGGGTTAGGGTTTAGGGTTTACGGTTTAGGGTTTTTTATGGTTTAGGGTTTTAGGTTTAGGGTTGTATGTTTAAGGTTTAGGATTTAGGGTTTAAAGGATTTTTTTATTTTTAAATTAAGTAAACTCGTGTGTTTAGGATTATTTATTTTATATTTATTTTAGATTACTTTATTTTTTATTTTTATTTTTATTTAATTTAGTTTATTTATTATAGGTTTATTTATTTTACTTTAGGTTTTTTATTTTATTATATTTTTTAGGTTTAGGTTTATTTTTAGGTTTATTTTATTATTGAGTTTTATTTTCTATTTTATTTTTTATGTTTAGCTTTTATTTTTTATTTTTAGGTTTAGGTTGAGTTTTTTATTTTATTTTTTTAGGCTTAGGTTTTAGGTTTTACTTTAGGTTTATTTTTTGGTTTTATTTTTTTAGTTTAGGTTTAGGTTTATTTTTAGTTTTTTTATTTTATTTAGTTTAGGTTTAGGTTTAGGTTTAGGTTTTATTTATTTTAGTTTAGTAAATTTTAGTTTACATTTACGTTTATTTTGTTTTGTTTATTTTACATTTATGAGTTTAGGGTTTAGATTTTATTTTTTTATTTATTTTTAGGTTTATTTTTTTAGCTTTAGGTTTTATTTAGTTTTTATTTTATTTTATTTAAGGTTTACTTTATTTTTATTTTAAGTTTAGTTTTTATTTTATTTAGATTTTTTTATTTTTAGGTTTATTTTATTTTTTTACTTTTCTTTTGGTTTTTATTTATTTTTATATTTTAGTTTAGTTTTTATTTTTTATTTTCTTTTATTTTTAGGTTTAAGTTTAGGTTTAGGTGTAATTTTAGTTTAGGCTTTTATTTTAGTTTATTTTATTATTTTATTTCGGTTAAGGTATTTATTTATTTATTTTATTTTTATATTTTATTTAGTTTAGATTTAGGTTTTTAGGTTTTTAGGGTTTAAGGTTTAAGGTTTAGGGTTTAGGGTTTAGGTTTTAGGATTTAGGGTTTGGGGATTAGGGTTTAGGGTTTAGTGATTTGGGTTTAGGGTTGTAGGTTTAGGGTTTTGGATTTAGGGTTAGTTTTAGGGTTCAGAGTTTTTTTATTTTTTTATTTTTTTATTTTTTTTAAAATTAAGTAAACTTGTAGGTTTAGGTTTATTTAATTTATTTTTTATTTATTTTAGTTTATTTAATTTTTATTTTTATTTAGGTTTATTTTTATCTTTATTTAGTTCAATTTATTTATTTTAGGTTTATTTATTTTATTTTAGGTTTTTTATTTTAGTTTATTTTTTAGGTTTAGGTTTAGGTTTAACTTTTAGTTTAGTTTTATTTTTAAATTTTATGTATTATTTATATTTTTAGGTTTAGGTTTAGATTTTTTATTTTTTTAGGTTTAGGTATAAATTTTTATTTTAGGTACATTTTTAGGTTATTTTTTACTTTAAGTTTAGGTTTAGTTTTAGTTTATTTTATTTTATTAAATTTAGTTTTAGGTTTAGGTTTAGCTTATTTTAGGTTTAGGTTTATTTTATTTTGTTTGTTTTATTTTTATTTTAGGTTCATGATTTTTTTTACTTTAGGGTTTAGGTTTACTTTTTATTTTATTTTTAGGTTTTATTTTTAGGTTTATTTTTTAAGTTTAGGTTTCTATTTAGTTTTTATTTCATTTTATTTTATGTTATTTTTATATTTTTTTAGGTTTAGTTTTTAATTTATTTAGGTTTTTTATTTTTTAGCTTAGTTTAGGTTTTTATTTATTTGATTTTAGTTTAGTTTTTATTTATTATTTTATTTTATTTTTAGGTTTAGATTTAAGATTTTTATGTTTGGTTTATTTTAATTTTATTTTACAATTAGTTTTTTTTATTTAGGTTTTTTATTTTTAGGTTTATTTTATTTTTTTAGTTTTGTTTAAGTTTTTATTTAGTATATTATAGTCTAATTTTAATTTTTTTTTTATTTTATTTTTAGGCTTAGGTTTAGGTTTAGGTTTAAGTTTTAGTTTAGGTTTTAATTTAATTTTTATTTTATTTTATTTAGTTTTAAGATTTATAAATTTGTTTTATATTTAAGTTTTATTTAGTTTAGGTTTAGGTTGTTAGGTTTTTAGGGTTTAGGGTTTAGGGTTAAGAGTAAATTTTCAATTAAACCTTAGTTACTATTCAAAATTAATTAAGATCATTTTTAATTAATTCTCTTCTAAAATACTTTTAAAATCGGTATTTATTTGCATTTTTTATTTATCTATGATTTTTTATGATTTTTAGAAGTTTCAACCATTAAAAATGTTTAATAAAACCTAATTAAAGCCAATCCTATTGGCGCCATGTATAATGCTGACACCGGGCACTTTCAACATGGCACCGCGGGATTGGCTACTTAGAATATACCGACTCAGTGCCTAAGTCGAGGCGGCGGACATGCTTTCTCGTCCGTCCTTTGATCAAAGATCGACGACTATAATTAATCCGACAACTTAATAGGATTAAATCAGATCGATCTAGTGGATCTAATCACAACCATCTATTTTTATCACGTGAAACGGACAGTGCGTGATCTAACGTCACGCGAGTGAGGGAGATTGGAGTCCATTTGCCATTGCTCACTTGATCCGAGCTTACCCAAGCTCGGATCAACTCCAAAAGGATCCCACACCTTCAGAACATTGATCGGAGGGGATCCAACATCAAGATCACACAAGATGCAAGTTTTCTTCAAAATGATCCAACCCTTTTTTGCCTAAGGATAGGTTTTGGAAGCATACCTCGCCGGAGTTCAAGACTAGCAGCTCAAACGATTAAGGAAGCTTCATCTAGTTGAGACGAAGCCTTGTTAAGAAGCAATTGGATCAACTCATTGACGTTCGCTTGGAAGGCTATGAAATGATGATTTGGAGCTCTACTTTGATCAAAGTCCCACCTCCAATGCTCGAGAAGCTTGGGAGATGACTCGTTCTTGTTCAACAAGGCCTAAGGAAGGTGCATGGAAAGTTAAATTTAGATTTTTGGAGAAATGGGGAAGTTAGGTTGGAAATGGGAGTTTCCTATTTAAGGATGGACGGGAATGACATTTTATGATCGAGGAACGAGCTTGGGAGCTTAGGGAATGGCTCTAGCAGCTCGTCTTGGGTAGCTAGGGCTCTAAGAAATAATTTTTTTGTGAGTTTGACTGGAAATGAGGGGGTGTATACCGCCTTCATCTTGATCGGAAGGTGGGATCAAGTTTGGCTTCTAGTGGCAATTCGACCATCTCAGGGAGTCGTGGGTGGCATGAATGAGGTAGCTTGGCTCGGCTTGGTTGGTTGAAGGTGTGGAGGTGGCTGCCAAAGAGAAATCATGGCCATCCAATGAATTTCTAATGCTCCAATGGGGAGAGTGAGGTGATTTTACCTCCCATGGGTCATGATCGAACCAACCACCCCTTGGGTCAGGTTGGGCAATGTCCTAGGTGCCTAGATGGACCATTGGGAGAGTACCAAGTGGCCAAGGAATGGAAATGACCACTTACATCAGTGAATTGTCTCATGTGATGCCCTTGACCCAAGGGTAGAATCATCATTTGGCATTAGATTTGATTTGGGCAGATTTGAAATGAGAAAAAAATGGGTTAGCCCAAATTTCAAGTCAATTGGAGTTGATTTGGTTAGGTTTGGCTCAATTTGACTCATTTAGGTCAAATTGGGTTAGGTTTGGTCAAGTTGACCAATCTATCAAATTGGGTCAAACCAAGGGTTGGGTCATGTTCATATGATCATTTAGGATGTTTTGGTTCAATTGGTTTGGTTTAGTTTGGCTTAGATTTGATTTTTGCTCATTTGAATTCATTTGGGTCAATTTGATTAAGTTGACTAATTTGATCAAATTGCCTAAATTAGCTTGGGTTGGGTGTTGGTTTGGGTTTAGTTGACCAATTGAAGTTGATTGTAGGCACTGGTTTCAATTAATTTTGATTTGGTTTTGATTTAGGCCAACTTGAACCTTTAGGTCAATTTAGGCTAAGTAGGTAAATTTGGTTCACTTGGGTCCAATCATGGTTTTGGTCAAGTTCAACAATCAATTTGGAATGAACTTGATCCATTGGTTGCAATCAATTTGATTTATATTTTTATTTGATGCAATTTGGTCTTCTAGGTCAATTTGGTTCAACTTGGGTCAAGAGGGATAATTGGGTTTGGTTTGAGTCAATTGAATGTCAAGTCATATTCAAATATTGATTTTGATTTGGTATGAATCATTAGTTTCAAGGGATTTGGCTTAGGTTGCAATTTGGCTAGTTTGGATTCATTTGGGTTAAGGGGTTGACATGGTCAAATGACCAAGTTGACTTAGTTTGACCCAATTTGTGACAATTGATCAACCTAAGGTGATCAACTATCATGATGGGATGTTTTGATGGGCTTGGTTCAACCTAATTTGGGTAGGATTAGAACTTGGCTCAAATAGGTCAGATTGGCCATTTTGGGTCAAGTAGACCAATTGGGTTTAGTTGGCTTGATTTTGGGTTGAGTTTTATTTAGTTAGTTTATATATGGATTTGGGATTGATATATAAATTCAATTACAATTGGCTTGGGTTTAAATGGGTTTTGGTTCATTTGAACATTTCAAGTCAAAAGGGTTAATTTGGGTTTGACTTTGGTTGATTTTGGTTTGGCTTGATGATTGTAAATTCCATTTATATTTGTGAATATGATTGAAGGTATGATTGATTCAATTGATTCATAGAAAATCAATTGAATTTGGGTTTTGGAATGAAGAATTTGGCTAAGTCCATGGAGTTGGGTCATGTGGCTTAGTTTTGGATTTAGATTTGGTTTGATTTAATTTTGATGATTTAAATGTATATTTCATTTAAATTTTTTTGAAGATGATTGAAAATATGGTTGATTTGAGAGAAAATCAATTGAGTATGACTTTATTTGGCTTAGGAAGGGTTTTGATTTAATTTTATTTAGTTTGATTTAGTTTTGATCATTTGAATGTACATTTCATTTATATTTAGGAAGATGATTGAAGATATAAATTTATTATGGGAAAGTCAATTGATTTTGGATTGATTTAGATTAAGATTTGGCTAAGTCCATGGGATAGGTCATATGGCTTATGAAGGGTTTCAAGTTTAGATCTGATCATGGGATTCATTCTATTGGTTTGAAATTTAGGTTTGGATTTGGATTTGAATTTGATATTTGAATTGAACTTGAGGTTTCGTTTGAGAAGGTGAACATGGATTGGATTTGGGTTGCATGGTAGGTGGATTATCCTAATCCTTAAGGCATAACTTAATCCATGGTTAACCCTTCTAAGTCTTTAGGCTTAGGTTAAGTGTTTACCTAATTATTAGAAGTGTCTTATGACTAGGGAAGTCTTAGTGTCTAGACTCTTATGTCTAAGATGGGAAGATTGAATTCACACTCAAAAAGTGAGGTCAACAGGCCTTAGGCTCCATAGTGTTGCCCTTGGAGATAGATGATTGGAAGACCAAAACCATGTTTCACATTATAGACTTGGATACATCTTTCAACGCTTTGTTTGGGAGACCATGGATATGTGAGAACAACATAGTTCCATCCTCTCTATATCAGTGTATGAAATTTGTGAGAGGTGGGATCATCTACTATGACAAAGGAGATCTTCAGCCATTTACAGTTCACGAGATCAGCATATTTGAGGATGTGGCTTAGTACTTCACTCAAAATCAACAAGTCTATTCTCGCAAACTTAGCCAAAGTTTAAAAATAAAAAAAAATAAAAAGAAAGAGAAAAGAAAAAGTAAAGAAAAGAGAAAATGAAAAAGAAAATAAAAGAGCAGAAATAGACTTGGAGGAGGAAGTGGAGCCTAACCTTAGATTCCACCCAATGTTTGTTACTCCATTCGAACATATGGGTAGGACGACCTGACCTCCACTAGGCAGAAGAAGAGGCCAATTCAGAGGCAGTCCCAGGGGTGGAAAACCTCCTTATTTGCCACCCAATAGAAGATATGTCCCAGCTACCAGGAGTACACCTAGTATCCATATAGACTTAAAATCTAGTTCATAGGATGAATCTTATATTGTTAGCACCAGCAAGCTCTTTTCAATAGTATATTCCCTTGGAGGTGACACTTGAGCTAGATAGCGATGAAGACTGGGCACCAAAGCAAAGCATAAGTGTATCCAAGTCTATATGTGAAATAGTTAGGCATCAGTTGGGAACATTAGCTCTAACCCCACTTTTCTCTCAAAAAGCTAAGGGTTTGGTAGTTAAAGAAGTCCCTAAGTCATCCACAAGTGTGAAGACTCAGAGGTTCTTTTTGGGAGCATCATCTTCAAGTCAAAAAGTTGATGTAGAACTTGAGGATGATTTATATAAAGATTTAATAGAATTATCTTTTAATTGGTACTTGCCTTGTGTTCATAATTTAGCAAAGAAAGGGTTAATCCAATATACTTGGTCAAAGCACAGGTCAAACTACTTCAAAAGAATATGGAAGAATAAATGCAAAAGATCTCAATCAAGACCAGGACTAGGATTTGGTACATTGGGTCCAGTCGATGATGACGATTACTGCTTAATCATCTCCAATTATTTAGAATCTGATAAGTTCTTTTCAAATCACATTAACTCATATGAGGAGTTGTGCTTATAAACATCAGATGAACTAGATGATTTTGATGTCAAAGATGCACCACCAGAGTTCGAAGAAGAGATCAAGTCAACCATCGATGAGCTCAAGGAAATCAACTTAGGTGCATCAGTTCTTTATTGAATGAAATTTATACCAATGACTTAGTTAGGCTACTAACTGAGTTTAAGGATTGCTTTTCATGGAGTTATGATGAGATGCTTGGATTGGCTCCTAACATAGCGGTCCATAAACTAGCTATAGAGCCTACTAGTAACCCTATCAAGCTAGCTCCTAGATGCATACGATTAGACAAAAAACAATATATCATTTTTGAAGTCAAGAAACTAATCGATACTAGCTTCATTCGAGAAGAAAAATACCCTTCCTGGTTAGCTAGTGTCATCCTAATTGCAAAAAATAATTTCCAAATTCACATATGCATTAATTTTAGGAATTTAAATAAGGCATGTCTAAAAGATGAATTTCCACTACTAATCCCGAGTTGATGGTGGATATTGCCTCATTTCATGCAGTCTTTTATTTCATGGATGGCTCATCTGGATATAACCAAATAAAGATGGCCCCTAAAGATGAAAGAAACATTACTTTTAGAACGCCGATCAGAATCTTCTATTATAAGGTCTTACCTTTCAGCCTTAAAAATACCAGTGCTACAAACCAGCACACTACGACTCAAATATTTTACAAACTCATTCATCATCAAGTCAAGTGCAATGTCAAAGATCTCTTGGTCAAAAGTAAAGAAAAGGAAGACCATCTCTTTAATTTGAGAGTAGTTTTTGAATAGTTAAAACAATTTAACCTCAAATGAACCCTCTAAAGTGTACATACGGAGTAGCTTCAAGGAAATTCCTTGGGTTTGTTTTCTGAAATCACCGAATCAAAATCAATCTGAAGAAGATCAAGGCAATATTAGAAATGCCACCCCCTAAAAGTTTAACTCAACTCAGATCATTCGAAGGGCGGTTTGCATATCTAAGATGCTTTATATCGAACCTATTTGGAAGATGTCAGCAATTCTTAGCACTTGTCAAAAAGGATGCCAAGTTTAAGTGGGATGACAAGTGTGAGCATGCTTTTGAAGATATCAAGCATTACTTGATGAAGCTGTTAGTTCTAGCAACCCCTATCCAAGGCAAGTCGCTCATACTTTACACTTCTATGTTAGATGACTCCCTTAGTGCTTTGTTATCCCAAGCCAATGATGAAGGGAAGGAAAACACACTCTAATACCTCAGCCATCATCTAATCCCTACTGAGGCTAATTATCCACCCATTGAGAAGAATTGCCTAGCTTTAGTCTTTGCATTCCAAAAGCTACACTACTACATGCTTCTTCATAAAGTAGACTTAATCTCTAGGATCAATCAACCATGGTATCTCATGACACAGCTGAAGCTATCTGGATGATTGGCATGTTGGTCCATGATCATCTCGCAGTTTGACATTACCTTTGTACCCATTTGTGCATTGAAAGGACAAGCGCTAGCAATTTCTTTGTAGCACACCCACTTCCTAATTACTCACCGCTTAGTGATGATCTCCCTGATGAAAAAATCTTGAACTTAAGGGATACTAGCATTCACTATTGGGAGATGTACTTTGATGGTGCAATTTCCTCTCAAAGAGGAGGAGAACCATATTCTACTATTCCAAGAAAGGCAGGAGTAGGAATAGTTCTCTTAACTCCAGACTATGATGTGATGAGATTCTCATATCATCTCTCCAATATTTGCACTAAAAATAAAGCTGAATATGAGGCTCTAATTGTCAGTCTAGAGTTAGCCATTACTCTAAGCATCTAAAACATCAATATCTTTGGGGATTCTCAACTAGTTATCAACCAAATTGTTGAGTCCTATAAGGTTATATAGCCCAAGCTCCATCACTACCATAAGTAAACCATAGAGTTATTGGCCCAAATCCCAGAGGTTATCATTTAAAAGATTCTTTGAGGAGAGAAAGTCATAGCGTATGCTTTAGCTAAGTTTGCCAAGGAGATGGCATGTCCGGAGGATGAGTCCATATCAATAAAGGTCCAAAATAGATAAGTCTTATCCCTTATTGATATTGAACTCATCAAAAAGTACTCTCTTGAAGGGGAGGTTGCCATTGCCAAGAAAGGCGAGAAGTTAGATTGGAAGCAACCATTCATGGATTACCTAAATAAAGGAAAACTACCTCAAGAGAAGTTCCAAGCTCATTAGATGAAGTAGAGAGCACTTTCCTACACTCTTGTGGATGGTGTCTTGTACCGGTGGTCTTTCGATCATATATGGTTACATTGTTTAGACAAGCACAAAGTCCGTAAGATAATAATCGAGGTACACTCAATATTATGTGGAGCCAACTAATCCAATTTGAAGATGAAAGCAAAGATCAAGAGACTAAGATACTACTAGCCAATGATGATCAAAGATTGCATGGATACGGCTAGGCAATGCCACCAATGTCAAATACACGGCTAGGTCCTACACCAACCACTCAACATTCAACATCCTACATTGGTCTCATGGTCTTTCGAGTGTTGGGGTATCGACATAGTGGGTCTGATTGATCCTCTTTCTTCCAAGGTTCATCGCTTCATCTGAGCTACTCCTGACTACATTTCCAAATGGGTGAAGGAAATTTCGCTCAGAGAGGTCACAACTAAGCATGTGGTCCAATGTTTTAAGAACCATATCATATATAGGTTCGGAGTGCCTTGATGAATTATATCTGATAATGGTATTGCATTCAAGAGCATCAAGATCAATAACTTTTCCTAGAGACTTAACATAGATTTGAAATATTCTACCATCAACTACCCGAGGGCAAACAGCTTAGCAGAAGCCTTCAACAAAACCCTCATCCAAATGCTAAAGAAGATACTCGACAATAACAAGTGATAGTGGCATGAGCAGTCAGTTGAAGCCTTGTGGGCCAACTGCATCACATATAGAACTCCAACTCAATCTACTCTTTTCTCATTAGTGTAAGGGTCTGAAGCCTTTCTACCATTAAAAGTCCAACTCCCATCACTAAAGGTAGCTATGGGTAGCATGATCAAAATAGTGAAGAATGCCAAGTTATGGTTAGAAGAGCATGAAGGATTGGAGGAGAGATGCCTGAGGGCATGCCAAAACCTTGGGTTGTACAAAGCTAAAATGATTCAAGCTCACAACAAGTTGGTCCATCCTAGAGCTTTTCAAGTAGGAGAGCTTACATTAGTTTTAAAGAGACTGATTGTTGCCCGTCGTAAGATGGGAGGCAAGTTTAAGCCTACTTGGGAAGGACCTTTTGCCAAAGAGAAGGCCTACCAAGGAGGATCTTATCAGCTTATTAATCATATGGGAGAGCGCCCAATGCTTCCAATCAATGGGCTCTACTTAAAGTAATATTATAAATCAAGTTTGAAAATAAATATCATCAATGAAAATTATATTTTGAATAAAATATTTTATATGTTAAAAGTATTTTTGTTTATGAATCTACCATGATGTGTTTAGGGTAGATGTAAGGAACCTGAGTGGAATCCTATCCTTCATCATCACAACACAAATATATAAAATAAACACATAACTTTTGTCTCAGGCTACTCTGAGTTGAGATAATGTCCCCAGCATCACTCACTCAGTAATTGCACCAGGTCGGCCTAACGCTACCCTGCTTGTGTGTCACCTTGATGTTCTTCTTGCTTTGGAGGATGTAAGTCTGCTATGCTTTCCTTCCTTACTTTGCCATTACACACCGATGAGCATCTTTTTAATTTGGTAGGCTTTACTACGTGGCTGGTAAGCTACCTCATGTTGGCATCATTTAAGAGGATGTGAGTGTACTGCACTTTCTTCTTGGATTAGCCTTCGTGCACAAACTAGGTCGAGCATATTTGTATTTTAGGATAAGTCCCCTAGCAGCTCCTTCCCTATTGACTGCTTCAAGTTTGGGTTCAGTCCTTCCTTGAGGCTCCTCGCTTAGTAGTTGCTCTAAGTCAGATAGCATCTGTCCTACCAATGATAGACTATCTCATTGATCAATTTTGCTTGAAAAGTTGAAAGCTTACATGCTTTCTTTCCAAATTGATCATTGCACACTAACGAGCACCTTAGGTTGGTTGGTTCTCACTATGCTAATAGACACACCACTCATGCTGACAGATACCCCACTCATACTGATGGATACACTTTAGGTTGGTTGGTTCTTGCACCTTAGAATACACAACTCATGGAAGATATAAGTCTGCTAAGCTTTCTCATTGAGTTGGCCACCGTACACCTATAGGCTTTCTTTTCAAGGGCAGAGGATAATGTCCCTAGTAATACCTCCCTTCTAGGCTCTGAATTTGGATCACATCCTTTGCAACCTTATTTAGACACTACCCTAGCTAATATTAGATTAGACAATTTTTTTTTCCTAGTAACCACCCCTGTTGTTGAAGAATCCAACCTTTGGATGTGTAGATTCACCCTTAGTCCAATAAATCTGAGATTGGTCATGGCCAAGATAGCCCCTTCTCAGTGTTGTCCCTCGTACACCAACATGGTCTAGAAAAACATATAAATAAAAAATATATTCACTTATGGATTAGGAGGACACCCCTAGTGGTACCAGTTCCTAAGCAGATATCTTATCTTTAGGGCAGTGCCAACAAAACTCCCTATAGGGATCGCCTGACTACTCTTTTGTTGATATAAGTACCCAACAACATTCACTCAATAGTCGCCCCTAAGTCAGGTTTGATTTGTTGTGCTACCAATAGGTCACCCCACCGATTGTTCCCTACTTTGGAAGATGTAAGTTTGCTACACCTTTTTCGTAACACAGCTTTTGCACATCAAAAGGAAACCCCTTATGTTGGCTAGCTTTACCCCATAACTAGTAGTCTATCCCTTTGAAATTGTAAATCTGCGGTAGAATAAGACCAATATAGCCCTTTCTCAGTGGGTCCATCACACAATGACATGGTCCATAAATTAAATCTATCAAATTTGACCGAGCTCACATCCCCAATAGATATGACCTCAATTCAAATCAAACTAAACAAAACAAACTATATCGAATCACAAGAAATTAAGATAAAATTAATCCTGACAACTTTTGAGTTGACATAAGTCCCCAGTGGCATTTGCTCAGTAGTCGCCCAAGGTCATCGATCCAACCTCCCTAGTGATGCCAAATTAAATTCAAAACTAACCTCCCTAGTGAATCCAAATTAAACCAACTCCCCGAGTGGAGTCTAAATGAGAAAATCTACCCAAACTCTTATCCCCAGCAAATACATCCCCAAACAAATCAATGAAATCAAACTCAAATCTCAATCCTCAGTGGATATAACGAACTTACTTCCCTAGAGAAAGGTTCATATACCCAATCCTTAACAAACTTGAGCCCATATCTTTAGTAGATATGCCTCCACATCAATTAAAACAAAAGAACTAAAGTCAATTGATCTTAATCCTCGGTGGATTTTATATTCTTATCCCCAACAGATCTTCTTTCCATAAATCATATAATAAAATCAAATTCAAACCTTATACCCAGCATATTTTCTTCTTCTATACCCTCGACATAGACCGCTCGTATCTCATGTCCAATGCATGTGTGATCCCCTAGCGGATCTCCCTCCATGTCCTTGATATGGAATTCTCATAAAATCTTATTTCTTTTCTTATGCACACCTTAAATACTTCAACTAAAAGCCTAATAATGTATTTGTTCAAATAACATTAACATTTTATGATTTGTGATGGTGCAAGCTCAAACTAACAATATAATATCATGCTAAACATATTATAATGTCAATTAACTCACTATATTATATTATAATATATGATGATATATTATAATTTGCAATAATATAATATATTGTTTAACATTACACCTCATTAGAATAACTTAGAAAGAACAAATAACAAAATTTTCTCAAAATATGAATAATGTTCATTTTGGATGTAAAATTGTTATTTTTCTATTAGAAATGGTACAAAATAGCATAATTTTGGTGTTGGTTCTTGGTGGGTGTCATGAATTTGGAAACATTCTTCCATCTCAACCTTCAAATTAACATTTTTGTGAGTTTTGACCCAATGTAATATAACAAAAGTAAAACATACAAAACTGTACAAAAACATTTAGTAACACAGCACCACATTCATAGATATGTGATATTATATTGTTATGTACATTATATTTTAATATGCTTTCATATAATGTATTATCTTACATTACACCTTAAAATGAATCACTTTAAGCAAAAAATTTATAAAATTTGGTTGAAAAATGAACATTCATTTTGGATGCAAAATTCCATTCTTTTGACTAAATGACACATTATATCACGCCCCCAATGATTTTCCCTAAAGCTTTCCTTAAATTTGGCCAAATCCCATCATCTCAGCCTATAAATTAGTATTTTTATGAAATATACGAGTACAAACTCCAATACATCATACTATAACAAACCAAAATATGCTAAACAATAAGTAGTACTACATAATAGTATACTGTAATGCATGATGCCACACTATGTTATGGAATCATATATTATAATACATTATAACATATTATATTATATTATATTGCATATCACATCACAAGGGATTGCTTAAGATATAAAAATCATAAAATTAGTCTAAACAAAAAAAAACATTATATTTTAGTCATATCACTTACAAATTTTAAATTCAAATAATATATTATGATGCCATGCTCTACCTATTATGAATGTGGCCAAATTCCACCATTTTAAATTCTAAATCAAAAATTTTTATAAATAATTCTAGTTTAGGCTTGACTACATGATTGTAAAATTATAAAAGAATTTAAAATGTGTAACACTATATTATGATATATGATGCTATACTATGCTACAACATATAATATTTATTTTGAACAAAACATTTTACCTTTTAGACTATAAGTGGAGTAGCACGTCGTTGGTACTACAACCTATTTACCACTTCAAACTTAACAAATTTCATCATCTGGTTTATTAAATTATTCTTTTTATGATTTATATTAATATAGACTATAGGGCCCAATACCAAAATATACTAAAACATTTCAAAATATCTTATAGCATCCAAAAACATATCACTACATGCTCAAATATATGATGCTACATTATACTATAATATATGGTATTATAATATGATTTAGAGCTAAGGTTTAGGGTATTCAAATCCTTAATAGTCAACGGAAAGTCTCTTGAAGATATTTTCTTTAGCTACCAAAAATAAGTTAGGATTAGGTCATTCTTTAGATCTACTCTTAATTACATTTTTACTCAAGGTTTAGGGTTTAGGATTAGGGTTTATGTTTTGTTTAGGGTTTAGGGTTACTTTAGGGTTTAGGGTTTAGGGTTAAAGGTTAAGGGTTTATGGTTGTAGGTTTTAGGATTTAGGATTTATGGTTTAGGGTTTAAGGTTTAAGGTTTATGGTTTAGGGTTTAGGGTTTAATGTTTAGGGTTTCTAGTTTTTAGGGTTTGAGGTTTAGGGTTTAGGGTTTAGGGTTTAAGGTTTTGGTTTTAGGTTTAAATTTTAAGTTTTAGTTTAGGGTTTAGGGTTTAGTGTTTAAGGTTTTCTTTAAATAGAGAATAATTTTAGATTCAACATTTTGCTTTTTGATTTCATCAACCAAGTAGCACCCCAAGTTTTCTAAGACACAAGAGATGACATAGGTAAAAAATGAGCACCCACTGACCAAATTATAAACCCTGCATAAGTAGAACCATCTCTAATGTAAAGACACGGTTCCATAAGTAATAGATCAGATCAGTCATTCTTCAGTTTCTCCATCTCTAATCAGAACCACCCCCACCACTCGAGTAGCAGTATCTACCATCATATATTTGATCTCTCCCTCTACTACCACCATGGCTATAACCTCGATTACTCCTCCTACCACCACAACCACCACATCTTTGACCACAACCTCCATATCCACCAACACAGTGAGATCCCCAACCACCACTACAATAATCGCCACCTCCACCATTTCCTCCACCGCTAGATCTAGATTAAGCCTAGTTGATAATCATGTTCCCACGGTCAAGGTTCTACCCATTCTTAGGGTTTAGGGTTAGTTTATGGTTTAAGCTTTATGGTTAGTTTAGGGTTTAGAGTTTACGGTTTAGGGTTTGGGGTATAGAGTTTAGGGTTGTAGGTTTTAAGGTTTAGCATTTAGGGCTTCAAGTTTGGAGTTTAGGGATTTAAAGTTTAGGGATTGGGGTTTAGAGTTTAGGGTTTTAGGGTTTAGGGTTTATTGTTCAAGTTTTAGGGTTTAGGGTTAGTTTAGGATTTAGGGTTTAGGGTATTTAGGTTTGGGTTTAAGTTGGTAGGGTTTAGGGTTGCAGCTTTAAGGTTTTACGTTTATGGTTTAGGGTTCAAAGTTTAAGGTTTTAGTTGTTAGGGTATAGGGCTTAGGGTTTCAGGGTTTAGGGTTTAGGGTTTAGGGTTTAGGGTTTTTGGTTTAGGGTTTAGGGACTAGGATTAGTTTTAGGGTTTATGGTTTAAAAAAAAAATTAAGTAAACCAGTAGGTTTAGGTTTATTTAGTTTATTTAGTTTTTTTTATTTATTTGAGTTTATTTTATTTTATTTTTATTTATGTTTAATTTTTATTTTTATTTATTTAAGTTTATTTATTTTAGGTTTATTTATTTAATTTATATTTTTTATATTAGTTTACTTTTTAAGTTTAGGTTTATTTTTTAGTTGAGTTTTATTTTTATTTTTTTTTTAGGTTTAGGTATTTTTTCTTTACTTTTAGGTTTAGGTTTAGGTTTTTATTTAATTTTTTAGTCTCAGCTTTTAGGTTTTTATTTTAGGTTTATTTTTAGGTTTTATGTTTTAGTTTAGTTTTAGGTTTATTTTTAGTTTATTTTCTTTTTTTTAGTGTAGGATTTGTTTATTTTAGGTTTAGGTGTAGGTTTTATTTATTTTAGTTTAGGTTTATATTTATTTTATTTTATTTTTATTTTAATTTTAAGTTTTTTTTAGTTTAGTGTTTAGGTTTTATTTTTTTATTTCCTTTAGGTTTTATTTTTAGGTTTATTTTTTTAGGTTTAGGTTTTTATTTAGTTTTTATTTTAATTTATTTTTGGTTTATTTTATTTTTATTTTAAGTTTAGTTATTTTTAGTTTTTTATTATTTGGTTAATTTTACTTTTTAGTTTAGTTTATGTATTTATTTATTTATTTTAGTTTATTTTTATTTGCTATTTTTTATTTTATTTTTAGGTTTAAGTTTAGGTTTAGTTTAGGTTTTTATTTTATTTTATTTTTTATTATATTTGATTTTGATTTAGTTTTTTTATTTATTTTATTATTAGGTTTTATTTAGTTTATTTTATGGTTTTTAGGTTTTTAGGGTTTTAGGTTTTAGGGTTTTAAGGCTTCGGGTTTACGTTCAGGGTTTAGTGTTTCATGTTTAGTGTTTAGTGTTTAGGCATTAGGGTTTAGGGTTTTGAAGGTTTAGGGCTTAACGAGGGTTTAGGGACCAGGGTTTAGTTAGTTTATCTTTTAGGTTAAAGCTGCCTTATCTCTTGGCCCAGGTTTATGGTCTGGTGGCCTGGGCTCAGGGTCAGGGCCAGGGAGGTTAGGGTCCGAGTCAGGTGTGGCCCAGGGTCAGGTCAGGTCAGGGTTTTTTTACTGTTTAGGGTAAGCTCAGGGCCTAGCCTTTGGGTAGGCATTATGGTCATAGACAGGTGTGTCAGGGTCAGGGTGTGGTCAGGTCAGTTAGGAGCCCAGAGAGAGAGAGCTTTTGCTTACCTTATGGCCCACGCCTCAGTTTAGGGCCCAGGTCATTTTAAGGTTAGGGTTAGGGTCAGCCTCTGGCCAGTATAAGCTTGGGTAGGGCCTTTTATCTTTTTTATATATTATCTAAGTTTAGTTTAAGTTTGAAGTTTTATTTTATCTTAACATTTTATCTTATTTAGGTTTTATTTATTTATTTTATTTTAGGTTTAATTTGTAGACTGAGATCTGAGATCTTAGTTTATGGTTAACGTGTAGAGTTTAGGGTTTAGAGCCCAGGGTGGGTCATGGGCATGGCCCAGGGTTTAGTGGCTCAGGGCCCATGGCTCAGGTTGGCCCAGGTCAAGTGGCCCAGGGTCATTATGGAGAAGGCTCAGCCCAGCCCAGGTCATAACTCAAGATCTGTAACCCAGCCTAGGGCCCAGGGCCCAGACCCAGAGTCAGGAAAGTTTAACGCCAGGTCATTTGAGCTCAGTGGTCCTAAGTGGTCCAACCCAGATCTTACAGGGCCAGTGATCATGGTGGTCAGAGGCTCAGTGGCCCAGGTCAAGGCCTGTCAGACAACCCAGATCAGGAATCTGGCCAGGGCTCAGGGCCCAGTGGCCTAGAGCCCAAGGTTTAGTTTGGCCTGGGCTCAGTGGCCCAGGGCCTCTGGGGTTTGGGGGGTTGAGCCTAGCCCAGGATCTGTAAGGCCCAGGATTTAGTCTTGGCCCAGGTGAGTTTGGCCTTGGAGTAGCCTGGAGTGAGCCCAGTTCACAGGCCCAGGGCCTGGGTTTAGTTTAGTTTAGTGGTTTGGTGGCCTTAAGGGCCCAGGGCCCAGTGGATTAGGGCCCATGGTTAGTAGGGCCTGTGGTATGGCCTGGGATTGTGGATTTAGGGCCCAGGTCAGTGGCCTTATTCAGGCCCAGTTTTAGGGTCAGGGGTGGTCAGTCCAGTTACTCATGACATGGCAGGAAAAGCCATGTACAGTAGGTTTAGGTTGGGGATCAGGATCTGGGGTCCTACTCAGTATTTAGTGGCTCAGGTTTAAGGGCTCAGTAGTGTCAGTGGAGTTTAGAACTTTAGGGCTCAGCCTGTGATTGGGGTCTAAGGGTTTAGGTTTTAGGGCCTAGTTTAGGATATGTTTAGGGATCAGGTAGGTGGTTTAGTGGCTTTTAGGTTTATTTTTAATTTTTTTTAGTTTAGTTTATTTATTTTAGTTTAGGTTTTTCTTTTAGTTTATTAATTAGGTTTAGGTTTAGGATTATTATTATTTTTTGTTTAGTTTTTTTTTATTTTATTTTTTAGGTCTGGTTTTATTTTTTTATTTTTACATTTTGGTTTAGGTTTTTTTTTATGTTTTGGTTTTAGGTTTTTATTTTAGGTCTAGTTTAATGATTTTTAATTTAGGTTTAGGTTAATTTTTAGTTTATTTTATTTTATTTAGTTTAGGTTTTATGTTTAGTTTATTTTAGGTTTAAATTTTCTTTTTTTTGTTTAGTTTATTTTAGTTTATGCTTATGTTTATTTTATTTTGTTTATTTTAGGTTTATATTTTTTTTAGATTAGGGTTTAGGTTTTATTTTTTATTTTTTATTAGGTTTTTTTAAGTTTATTTTTAGGTTTAGGTTTTTATTTAGTTTTTAATTGATTTAATTTTTTAATTTTTTTAATTTACATTTAGTTTTATTTTATTTAGATTTTTTATTTTTAGGTTTATTTTATTTTTTTTTGTTTAGTTTTTGTTTTTATTTATTTTATTTTACTTTAGTTTTTATTTTTTATTTTATTTTATTTTTAAGTTTAGGTTTAGGTTTTATTTTAGATTTTTATTTTATTTTCTTTGTTTTATTTTATTTTATTTTAGTGTAGGTCTTTTATTTATTTTATTTGTAAGTTTTATTTCATTTAGGTTTAGATTAATTTGGATAAAAATTTATTCAAAGAAAATCAATTGATTTTGGATTAATTTGGATTACGATTTGGCTAAGTCCATGGGATAGGTCATATGGCTTATGAAGGGTTTCAAGTTTATATTTGATCATGGGCTTCAATCATTTGGTCTGAAATTTGGATTTGGATTTGGATTTGAATTTTTTGTTTGAATTGAACTTGAGGTTTGGTTTGAGAAGGTGAACATGGATTGGATTTGGGTTGAAGGGTAAGTTGATTATCCTAATTTTTAAGGCATAACTTAATCTCATGGTTAACCCTTCTAAATCTTTAGACTTCGGTTAAGTGTTTACCTAATTGTTAGAAGTGTCTTATGACTAGGGAAGTCTTAATGTCTAGAAGTGTCTTAAGTCTAAGATGGGAAGATTGAATTCACACTTTAAAATTGAGCTCAACAAGCCTTAGGCTCCATAGTGTTGCCCTTGGAGATAGATGATTGGAAGACCAAAACCAAGTTTCACATTATAGACTCGGATACATCTTTCAACACTTTGTTTGGGAGACCATGGATACATGAGAACAACAGAGTTCCATCCTCTCTACTTTAGTGTATGAAGTTTATGAGAGGTGGGATCATCAACTATGTCAAATGATATCTTCAGCCATTTAATGTTCATGAGGTCGGCATATATGAGGATGTGGCTTACTACCTCACTCAAAATCAACATGTCTATTCTCGCAAACTTGGCCAAAGTTTAAAATAAAAAAAAGAAAAAAAAGAAAAAAGAAAGAGAAAAAGAAAAGAAAAAAGAGGAAATGAAAAAGAAAATAAAAGAGAGCAAAGATATACTTGGAGGAGGAAGTGGTGTCTGACATTAAATTTCACCCACAATTTGTTACTCCATTTGAACATATGGGTAGGACGACCTGTCCTCCACCAGGCTATGGTAGAGGCCAATTCAGAGGCATTCCCAGAGGTGGAAAACCTCCTTATTGGCCACCCAATAGAAGATATGTCCCAACTACTAGGTGTACACCTGCTATCCATATAGACTTAGAATCTAGTTCATAGAATGAGTCTTATTTGGTTAGCACACCAGCCAGCTCTGTCCAAAAGTAGATTCCCTTGGAGGTGACACTTGAGCCAGATAGCAATGAAGGCCGGCCACCAAAGCAAAGCATAAGTGTATCCAAGTATTTATGTGAAATAGTTAGGCATCAGTTGTGAACCTTAGCTCTAACCCCACTTTCCTCTCAAAAAGGTGAGGGTTTGGTAGTTAAGGAAGCCCCTAAGTCATGCACATGTGTGAAGACTTAGAGGTTCTTTCTAGGAGAATCATCTTTAAGTCAAGAAGTTGATGTAGAACTTGATGATGATTCATATAAATTTTTAATAGAATTACCTTTTATTTGGTACTTGCCTTGTGTTCATAATTTAGCAAAGAAAAGGTTAATTTGACATACTAGGTAAAAGCACATGTCAGACTACTTTGAAAGAATATGAAAGAACAAATGCAAAAGCTCTCAATCAAGACCATGACTAGGATTTAGAACATTAGGTCTAGTCTATGATGACGATTATTGTTAGTCATCTCCAATTTTTTAGAATCTGATAAGTTCTTTTCAAATCACACTAACTCATATGAGCAGCTATGCTTAGAAACTTCAGATGATCCAAATGATTTTGAAGTCAAAGATGCACCACCAGAGTTTGAAGAAAAGATCAAGTCAATTATCGATGAACTCAAGGAAATCAACTTAGGAGCATCAGTTCTTTGTTGAATGAAATTGAAACCAATGACTTAGTTAAGATAATGACTGAGTTTATGGACTTCTTTGCATGGAGTTATGAAGAGATGCTTGGATTATCTCCTGATATAGCGATCTATAAACTAGCAATAGAGCCCACTGTTAATCCTATCAAGCACGCTCTTAGATAGATATGATTAGACATAGAACAACAAATCATTTTTGAAGTCAAGAAACCGAGATATTGGCTTCATTCGAAGAAAATACCTTACCTGGTTAGCCAGCGTCATCCCAGTTACGAAAAAGAATTGCCAAATTCACATATGCATTAATTTTAAGGATTTAAATAAGGCATGTCCAAAAGATGAATTTCCACTACCAATCCAAGAGCTGATGGTGGATATTGCCTTATTTCATGCAGTCTTCTATTTCATGGATGGCTCATCTAGATATAACCAAATAAAGATGGCCCTTGAAGATGAAAGAAACACTACTTTTAGAACCCCGATCAAAATCTTTTACTATAAGGTCTTTCCTTTCATCCTTAAAAATACTGATGCTACATACCAGTGAGCTATGACTCAAATCTTTGACGAACTCATGATCAAGTTGAGTGCTTTGTCGAGTATCTCTTGGTTAAAAGTAGAGAAAAGGAAGACCATCTCTTTGACTTAAGAGTAGTTTTTGAATAGTTAAGACAATTTAACATCAAAATGAACCCCCTAAAGTTTGCATTCAGAGTAGCTTCAGAGAAATTCCTTGGATTTGTTGTCCAACATCAGAGAATCAAAATTGATCTGAAGAAGATCAACGAGATATTAGAAATGCCACCCCCTAAAAGTTTAAGTCAACTTAGATCATTCAAATGGCGATTGGCATATCTAAGATGCTCTATATTCAACCTATTGGGAAGATGTCAGCCATTCTCAGCACTTATCAAAAAGGATGCCAAGTTCAAGTGGGATGATAAGTGTGAGCATGTCTTCTAAGAAATCAAGCATTACTTGATGATGTCATTGGTTCTAGAAGCCCCTATTCCAGGCAAGCCGCTCATACTTTACACTATTATGTTAGATGACTCCCTTAGTGCTTTATTGGCCCAAGCCAACAACAAAGGGAAGGAAAACACACTCTACTACCTTAGCCATCATCTAATCCCTGCTGAGGCTAATTATCCACCCATTGAGAAGCATTGCCTAACTTTAATCTTTGCATCCCAAAAGCTACACCACTACATGCTTCCTCATAAGGTGGACTTAATCTCTAATATCAATTCACTATAGTATCACATGACATGGTTGATGTTATCCAAACGATTTGTATGATGGTCCATGACCCTCTCATAGTTTGACATTACCTCTGCTTACTCTCTGCTTAGTGATGATCTCCTCGATGAACAAATCTTGAACTTAAGGGATACTATCATTCACTGCTGGGAGAAGTACTTTGATGGTGTAGCTTCCTCTCAAAGAGGAGAAGAACCATAATCTACTATTCCAAGAAAGGTGGGGGTAAGAATAGTTCTCTTAACTCTGGACATGATGTGATGAGATTCTCATATCATCTCTCTAATCTTTGCAACAAAATGAAGGTGAATATGAGCTCTGAATGTCAGTCTTGAGTTAGTCGTTACTCTAAGAATCCAAAGCATCAATATCTTTGGGGATTCTCAACTCATTATCAACTAAATCACTGGTCCTATATGGTTATATAGCCTAAGCTCCATCACTACCAAAAGTACACCAGAGTTATTGGCCCAAATCACAGAGGTTACCATTTATAAAATTCATCAAGGAGAGAACGTCGTGGCATATGCTTTAGCCAAGCTTGCCAAGGAGTTGGCATGTCCGAAGGATGAGCCTATATCAATAAAGGTTTAAAATAGACAAGTCTTCTCCCTTATTGATATTGAAGTCATCAAAAAGTACTCTCATGAAGGGGAGGTTTCCATTGCCAAGAAATATGAAAAGCTAGATTGGAGGCAACCATTCATTGATAACCTAAATAAAGGCAAACTACCTCAAGAGAAGTCACAAGCCCATCAGATGAAGTAGAGTGAAATTTCCTACGCTCTTATGGATGGTGTCTTGTATCGGCAGTCTTTCGATCATATATGATGATGTTGTTTAGACAAGCATGAAGCCCATAAGATCGTGATCAAGGTATACTCAAGATTATGTCAAGCCAACCAATCCAGTTTAAGATGAAAGCCATGATCAAGAGACTAAGATACTACTAGCCAACGATGATCAAAGATTGCATGGATATGGATAGGCGATGCCACCAATGTCAAAAACACGATGGGGTCCTACACCAACCATTCAACATTCTACATCTTACATTGGTCTCATGGCCTTTCAAGTGTTGGGGTACCGACATAGTGGGTTCGATTGATTCTCTTTCTTCCAAAGGTCATCGGATCGTCTTAGCTTCTACTAACTATATTTTCAATGGGTGAAGGAAATTTCGCTTAGAGAGGTCACAACTCACCATGTGCTCTAGTTTTTTAAGAACCATATCATATATAGGTCTGGAGTGCCTCGATGAATTATATCTAATAATGGTACTGCATTCAAGAGCATCAAGATCAACAACATTTCCTAGAGACACAACATAGATTTGAGATAATCTATCATCAACCACCTAAGGGAAAACGGCATTGCAAAAGCCTTCAACAAAACTTTCATCCAAATACTAAAGAAGACACTCGACAACAACAAGCAATAGTGGCATGAGTAGTTAGTTAAAGCCTTCTGGGCCTACCTCATCACATATAGAACTCCAACTCAATTTACTCCTTTCCCATTAGTGTATGTATCCGAAGTTGTTCTACCATTAGAAGTCCAACTCCCATCACAAAAGATTGTTGTGGGTAACAAGATCACAACAGAGCAAAATGCCAAGTTACGGTTAGAAGAGCTTGAAGGTTTGGAGGAGAGACACCTGCAGGCATGCCAAAACCTCGAGTTGTACAAAGCTAAAATGATTCAAGCTCACAACAAGTTGGTCCATCCTAGAGCTTTTCAAGTATGAGAGCTTATTTTAGTTCTAAGGAGACTGATTGTTGCCCATTGTAAGATGGGAGGCAAGTTGAACCCACATGGGAAGGCCCTTTTTCCATAGAGAAGGCCTACCAAGGAGGATCTTATCAGCTTATTAATCATAAGGGAGAGCGCTCAATGCTTCCAATCAATGGGCTCCACTTAAAGTAATATTATAAATCATGTTTGAAAGTAATTATCATCAATGAAAATTTTATTTCAAATTCAATCTCATCCATGTTGAAAGTATTCTTGTTTACGAATCTGTCATGATGTGTTTAGGGTAAGTGTAAGGAACCCGAGTGGAATCTTATCCTTGATCATCACAACACAAATAGACACTACACACAAGCATATAAAATAAACATAACATTTGTCTCAAGCTACTCTGAGTAGAGGTAATGCCCCCAGCGGCTCTCACTCTATAACTGCTCTAAGTCAGCCTGACGTGCTACCTTGCTTGTGTGTCGCCCCAATGTTCTTCTTACTTTGGATGATGTAAGTCTGCTACACTTTCCTTCCTTATTTGGCCACAACAATGAGCCTTATTAGTTTGGTAGTTTTAGCATATTCGCAAGCTACCTCATGTTGGCTTTTATTTAACACACTTTCTTCTTGGATTAGCCTTGCTGAGAGGTTTAGAAAGTCCCGGAAGCTCCTTTCTTGACCAAGTTTGGTCCTTCCTTGAGGCTCCTCAAGTAGTCACTTATAGATCCCCCCATGACTGGTATCCCATTGATCCATTTCACTTGAAAAGTTAAAAGCCTACATGCTTTGTTTCCAGATTGATCATTAGACACCGACGGGCACCTTAAGTTGGTTGGTTCTCACTATGCTGATAGACACACCACTCATGCTGGCAGATACACCACTCATGCTGATGGGTACACCTTAGGTTGGTTGGTTCTCACACCTTAGGATACACCACTCTTGGAAGATGTAAGTCTGCTAAGTTTTCTCCTTGAGTTTGCCACCATACACCTGGAGTCTTTCTTTTCCAGGGCAATGGATAATGCCCCTAGCAAAGACCTCCCTTGTGGGCTCTATATTTGGATCACATCTTGCAACCCATTTTAGACACTACCTTAGTTAATATCGATCGGACCCCTCGCTTCCTAGAACCAATTGTGGTTGGAGAATCCATCCTATGGATGTATAGATTCACCCTTAGTCTAGTAAATCTAAGATAGTGGCGACATATCTCTTCGTGGTCCCTCACACCAATGGTCCACAAAAAATATGTAAACAAAAAATATATTCACTTATGGACTAGAGGACACCCATAGTGGTACCATTTCCCAAGCTGTATCTTATATTTAAGGCAGTGTCAATCAAACTCCTTATAGGAATCGCCTGACTACTATTGACTTAATATAAGTACCCAACAGCATTCACTCAATAGTCGCCCCTAAGTTGGGTTTGATTTGTTGTGCTACTAATAGGTCACCCCACTGGTTGTTCCTTACTTTAGGAGATATAAGTCTGCTACACCTTCTTCCTAACACAACTGTTGCACACCGAAAGGCAACCCCTTAGGTTAGTTAGCTCTACCCCACATCTAGTAAACTATCCCTTTGAAATTATAAATTTGAAATATGACAAGTTCGATAAAGCCCTTTCTCAATGGGTCCATTGCACACTGACATGGTCCATAAACTAAATCTATCAAATTTGACTGAGCTCACATCCCCAGTAGATATGCCCTCAAGTCAAAATCAAACAAAACAAAATAAACTATATCAAATCACATGAAATTAAGATAAAACTAATCCTGACTACTTTTGAGTTGATATAAGTCCCAAACGGCATTCCCTCAGTAGTCCCCCTAGGTTGTTGAACCAACCTCCCTAGTGGAACCAAATTAAATTCAAAACCAACCTCCCCAGTGGAGCCAAATTAAACCAACTCCCCTAGTAGAGTTGAAATCAAAGAAATATAACCAAACTCTTATCCCGGGTGGATACATCCCTAAATATATAAATAAAATCAAACTTAAATCTCAATCCTCAATGAATAGACCTAACCAACTTCCCAAGTGGAAGGTTAATATACCCGATCCCCAGCAGACTCGAGCCCTTATCTTTAGCAAATATGCCTCCACATCAATTAAAACAAAACAAATTATAGTTGATTCAATCTTAATCCTTGATGGATTATAGATTCTTATCCCCAATAGATCTTATTTCCATAAATCATATAATCAAATCAAATTCAAACCTTATCCCCAACAGATTTTCTTGTTCTATGCCCTCTACATAGACCGCTCACGTGTCATGTCCAATGCATGTGTGATCCCCTAATGGATCTCCCTCCATGTCCTTGACATGGAATTCTCATCAAATCTTATTTCAGGTCTTATGCATACCTTTAATACTTCAACTAAAAGCCTAATAAATTATTTATTCAAATAACATCAACTTAACGTTGTAATCAATGTTTTATGATTTGGTATGGTGCATGCTCAAACTAACTATAAAATATCATGCTAAACATATTATAGTGTCAATTAACACACTATATTATATTATAATATATGATGTTATATTATAATTTACTATAATATAATATATTGTCTAACATTACACCTCATTAGAATAACTTAGAAGTGACAAATAACAAAATATCATAATTTTGGTGTTGCTTCTTGGTGTGTGTGGTGAATTTGGCCAAATTCTTCCATCTCAACCTTCAAATTAACATTTTTGTGAGTTTTGATCCAATGTATTATAACAAAAGTAAAACATACAAAATTGTACAATAACATTTAATAACACACCACCACATTCATATATATGTGAAGTTATATTGTTATGCACATTATATTTTAATACTCTTTCATATAATGTATTATCATACATTACACCTTAAAATGAATCAATTTAAGCAAAAAATTTATAAAATTTGGTTGAAAATGAACATTTATTTTGGATGTAACCATTCTTTTGATTAAATGACACACCATAACACACCCCCAATTATGTTCCCTAAAGCTTACTTAACTTTGGCCAAATCCCATCATCTCAGCCTATAAATTAGTATTTTTATAAAATATACTAGTACAAACTCTACCACATCATACTATAATAAACTAAAATATGCTAAACAATAAGTAGTAATACATAATAGTATGCTTTAATGCATGATGCTGCACTATGTTATGGAATTCTATGTTATAATACACTATAACATATTATATTATATTATATTGCACATCACATCACAATGGATTGATTAAGATAAAAATAATCATAAAATTAGTCTAAATAATAAAAAACTATATATTTTAGTCGTATCACTTACATATTTTAAATTCAAAGAATATATTATGATACCATGCTCTACCTGTTATGAATTTGGCCAAATTCCACCATTTTAAAGCCTAAATCAACATTTTTATAAATAATTCTAGTGTAGGCTCGATTGCATGATTTATGATCTTCAACTAAAAGAATTTAAAATGTGTAGAACAATATATTATGATATATGATGTTATACTATGCTACAACATATAATATTTATTTTGAATAAAAAATCTTACTTTTTAGCCTACAAGTGGATAGCACACCTTTGGTACTACAACCTATTTACCACTTCAAATTTAACAGATTTCATCATCTCGTTTATTAAATCATTATTTTTATGATTTATATTAAAATAGACTATAAGGTACAATACCATAATATACTAAAACATTTCAAAATATCTTATAACTTCCAAAAACACAGCACTACATGCTCAAATATATGATGCTACATTATACTATAACATATGGTATTATAATATCATTTAGGGTTAGGGTTTAGGGTATTCAAATCTTTAATAGTCAAGGGAAAGTCTCTTGAAGACAATTTCTTTAGCTACCATAACTATGTTAGGATTAGGTAATTCTTTAGATCTAATCTTAATGACATCTTTCCTAAAGGTTTATGGTTTATGATTAGGGTTTAAGGTTTATTTAGGGTTAGTTTAGGGTTAAGGGTTTAGGGTTGTAGGTTTTAGGGTTTAGGGTTTATGGTTTTAGGGTTTAAGGTTTAAGGTTTAAGGTTTAAGGTTTAGGGTTTAGGGTTTAGGGTTTAGGGTTTAAGGTTTAGGGTTTTTAGGGTTTAGGGTTTAAGGTTTAGAGTTTAGGGTTTTGGTTTTAGGTGTAAGGTTTAAGGTTTAGTTTAGGGTTTAGTGTTCAAAGTTTTTTTAAAATAAAGAAAAATTTCATATGCAACATTTCTTCTTTTTGATTTCATCAACCAAGTAGCAACCCAAGTTTCTAAGACACAAGCGATGACATAGATAACAAATGAGCACCCATAGACCAAATTAAAAACCCTAGATAACTAGAACTGTCTCTAATTTAAGGACACATTTCCATAAACAATAGATCAGATCGGTAATTCTTCAATTTCTCTAGCTCCAATCAGAACCACCGCCACCTCTAGAGTAGCAGGATCCGCCATCATATACCCAATCTCTCCCTCTGCTACCACCATAGCTATAACCTCCATCGCTCCTTCCACCTCCAAAACCACCATTGCTCCGACCACAACCTCCATATCCACTAGCACTGCGAGATCCCCAACCACCACTATAATAATCGTCGCCTCCACCTTTGGCTCCACTGCTAGATCTAGATTGAGCCTTGTTGATGTTGATTTTCTTATGGTAAAGGTTCTGCCCAATCTTAGGGTTTAGGGTTAGTTTAAGTTTTAGGTTTTACGATTAGTTTAGGGTGTAAGGTTTAGGGTTTAGGGTTTAAGATTTAGGTTTGGGGTTGGGATTGTGAGTTAGATTTGTGGTGCATTTAGTGTTTGGGGTTTGGGTTTGTGGTTTAGGGTAGGGGTTTAGGGTATTAGGGTCCGTAGGGCTATGCTCAGGATAAGGATTTAGGTCAGGGTCAGTGGTTTAGCCAGTTTTTGGGGTGGGCCCAGTGCAAGGAGGCTCAGTGGCTCAGTGGTCTGGGTAGGGCTATATGGCTAGGCCAGGGCCCAGGGCCCAGGCTCAGGGTTTAGGGTCAGGTCAGGGTCAGGTAGAGTAGGTTTAAAAAAAAAAAGCATAGTTTAGTTTATCATTATATTATTTATCTGAGCCTTATTTTATTTTATATATTTTAATTTATTTATAGTTTAGATTTATTTAATAGATTTATTAAGTTTACTTTGGTAAGTTTATTTTTAGCATTTTTAGTTTATTTTATTTTATTTAGTTCCTTAGGCATTTATTTTAAGATTTTATTTTAGTTTATTTTATGTTTATTTTAGTTTATTTTATTTTATTTAGTTTTAGTTTGTTTAGGTTTAGGTTTTATTTTATTTTATTTTAGTTTATTTTAGTTTAGCTTAAGTTTATTTTATTTTATTTTATTTTAGGTTTAGGTTTTTTTTAGTTTAGCATTTTAGTTTTATTTTTTATTTCTTTTAGGTTTTTTTTGAGGTTATGTTTTATTTAGCCTTATTTTAATTTATTTTAGTTTTATTTTATTTTTTTTATGTTTATTTTTATTTTATTTAAGTTTTATTCTTAGGTTAATTTTATTTTTAGTTTAGGTTTTTTATTATTTTTTTTTTATTTTATTTTATTTTGATTTTAAGTTTTTTCTTTTATGTATTTTATTATTAGGTTTTATTTAGTTTAGTAGGATTTAGTTTTAGGCTTTTAGGGTAGGGCCTGTGTGGTAGTGGTTAGTGGCTCAGGATGTGGTTGGGTAGTTTAGATCTGGGATCGGGTGATAGGGCTCAGCCTAGTGGCTCTGGCTCAGCATCAGAGCTCAGGGTGGGTCAGTGGCCCATTTTGGTCCGCTCAGATCATAGATTAGCCAGCCATTTTATATTTAGTGGCCTAGCCTTTGTGGAGTAGGGCCTGTGATCAGATTCTTTTAAGCCAGTTTCAGTTTCAGTCTGCTAGTCAGTTAGGCTCAGTGGCCCAGTGGCCTGGGGCCCAGTAGCCCAGTTTTTTAGGCCTAGCTAGGATCAGTGCCTGGTTTTGGCCTGGCTAAGGCCTAGGTTGACCAGCCTAGTGTTTAGGTTTTATTTAAAGTTTAGGGCTTTTTTTAAATTGTCAACAGTAGGTTTATTTATTTAGTTTATTTTAATTTAATTTTTATTTAGTATTTGTTTATTTATTTTAGGTTTATTTATTTTTTAGTTTAGGTTTTATTTATTTTATTTTTAAGTTTTAGGTTGGTTTATGTGCTTTTTTGTTTTAGTTTTATCTTTATTTTATTTTTTTTTTTTAGTTTTAGGTTTTTTTTTTTAGGTTTATTTAGGTTTTATTTTTAGTTTAGGTTTAGTTTATTTTAATTTATTATATTTTATTTAGTTTATGGTTTAGGTTTAGTTTCTTTTAGTTAGGTTTTTATTTATTTTAATTTTATTATTTTAGTTTAGGTTTCAGTTTATTTTATTTTGTCATTTGGGTTTTGGTTTTTTTTTTTTTAGTTTAGTTTAGGTTTAACTTTTTATTTATTTTTAGGACTTACTTTTAAGTTTATTTTTTTGGTTTAGGTTTTTATTTAATTTAATTTTAGGTTTATTTTATTTTTATTTTATGTTTAGTTTTTATTTTTAGGTTTACATTATTTGTTTAGTTTACTTTAGGTTTATAAATATTTTATTTTATTTTAGTTTTTATTTTTTATTTTATTTTATTTTTACATTTAGGTTTAGGTGCTAAGGCTTAGGTTTTAGTTTAGGTTTTTATTTTATTATATTTTTTGTTTTGTTTAGGTTTAGGTTTATTTATTTATTTTATTTTTAAGTTTTATTTTGTTTAGGTTTAGGTTTTTAGGTTTAAGGTTGTAGGTCCTTTTAGTTTATTTTATTTTTTATTTTTTTTAAGGTTTATTTTTTATTTAGTTCAGTTTATTTATTTTAGGTTTATTTATTTCAGTTTACATTTTTTTTTTGTTTATTTTTTTTGTTTATGTGTAGGTTTATATTTTTTTTTTACTTTTATTTTATTTTTATTTTATTTTTAATGTTTTTTTTTGTTTAGGTTTTAGGTTTTTATTTTAGGTTTATTTTTAGGTTTTATTTTTTTAGTTTAGTTTAGGTTTATATTTCATTTATTTTATGTTAATTAGTTTAGGGTTTAGATTTAGTTTATTTTCAATTTAGGTTTAAGTTTTATTTATTTTAGTTTAGTTTATTTTTGTTTAGGTTAAGGTTTGCCTTTTTTTAATTTTAGGTTTATGTCTTTTTTTAGTTTAGGGTTTTGGTTTTATTATTTATTTATTTTTTGATTTTATTTTTAGGTTTAGGTTTTTATTTAGTTATTATTTTACTTTAGTTTAGGTTTATTTCATTTTTATTTACGTTTAACTTTTATTTTAATTAGGTTTTCTATTTTTTATTTATTTTATTATTTAGTTTAGTTTAGGGTTTTTCTTATTTTATTTTAGTTTAGATTTCATTTTTTATTTTGGTTTAATTTTAGGTTTAGGTTTTAGTTTAGGTTTTTATCCTATTTTATTTTATTTTTATATTTTGGTTTACTTTTTTTTAGGTTTTATTTACATTAGGTTTAGGTTTAGATTTTAGTGGTAGGGTTAGGTGTTTCATGTAAGGTCAGTAGTTTAGGTTTAAAAAGTGGTAGGGTTAGTGGTTTTATTTCTTTAAATTAAATAAACCAAAGGTTTAGGTTTATTTAGATGATTTTAATTTATTTTATTTTATTTAGTTTAAATTTATGTTTAGGTTAATGTGTAGGTTTAGGTTTATTTATTTTACTTTACAGGTTTATTTCTTTTATTTAGGTTATTTTAATTTAGGGTTTAGGTTTATTTTATTTATTTTAGGTTTTATCTAAGGTTTTTTTTATTTAGTTTTAATTTATCTGATTTGAGGTTTATTTTAGCTCTTTTATTCTTAGGTTTATCTTATTTTAGTTTAGTTTAGGTTTATTTATTTTAATAGTATTATTTAATATTACATCTTTATACCAGTCAGCTTTAAGTTTTATCTTTATCTTATCTTTTATTTAGCCTATTTTTAGCTAATTAACTAGGCCTAGCTCAGGTGGCCCATGGCTCAGTGGGGCCGTCCCAGGCTGTGGCCCAGTAGGGTCAGTTTGGCTCAGGGCCCAGGGCCCAGCCCAGTGGCCCAGGGCCCAGGCCTGGGCCCAGGTCACCACCTGCCCAGTGTCAGCCTAGGGCCCAGAGGGCCCAGCCTCAGCCAGGTCTAGGGCCTGGTAGCCCAGGGCTCAGGTCCGGTCACATAGCCTGGCCGATCTTTGGCGGGCACTCAGTCCAGGCCAGGCCCAGCTGCAGGCCCAGTTTCTGGCCTAGTCAGTGTTTAGGTCTGGGGCCTGGATTTAGTTTGTAGCCTAGAGTTAATGGTGTTTAAGTGGTTTTGGGGTTTTTCATTAACATTTGGTGGAGTTGTGAGGTGGCTGGGTTAGGTCAGTGGTCAGGGTTGTTTAGTTTGTGTTTTATAGTTTATGGTTTAGGGTTGTAGGTTTAGGGTTGTAGGTTTAGGGTTTAGGGTTTAGGGTTTAGTGTCTAAGGTTTTTAGGGTTTAGGGTTTAGGGTTTAGGGTATAGGGTTTTTGTTTTAGGTTTAAAGATTAAGATTTAGTTTAGGGTTTAGTGTTCAAGGTTTTTTTTTAAATAGAGAACAATTTTAGATTCAACATTTCTGCTTTTTGATTTCATCAATCAAGTAGCACCCCATGTTTTCTAAGACATAAGCGATGACATATATAACAAATGAGCATCCATTGACAAAATTAAAAACCCTAGATAACTGGAACTATCTCTAATGTAAAGACACATTTCAATAAGCAGCATATCATATCACTGATTCTTCAATTTCTCTAGCTCCAATCAGAACCACCCCGGCTTCTCAAGTATTAGTATCTGCCATCATATACCCAATCTCTCCCTCTGCTACCACCATGGCTATAACCTCCATCGCTCCTTTTGGTTCCATAACCACCACTGCTTTGACCATAACCTCCATATCCACTAGCACCGTGAGATCCCTAACCACCATTATAATAATTATCGCCTCCACCTTCACCTCCAATGCTAGATCTTGATTGAGCATAGTTGACATTGATGCTGCTACGGTAAAGGTTCTGTCCATTCTTAGGGTTTAGGGTTAGTTTAGGGTTTAGGTTTTATGGTTAATTTAGGGTTTAAGGTTTAGGGTTTAGGGTTTAGGATTTAGGGTTTGGGATTTAGGGTTTAGGGTTATAGGTTTTGGGTTTAGCATTTAGGGTTTAGTGTTTGGGGTTTAGGGTTTTAGGGTTTATGTGTTTAAGGTTTATGGTTTAGGGTTTTAGGTCTTAAGGTTTAGGGTTCTGAGTTTAAGGTTTAGGGTTTAGGTTTTAAGATTTTTTAGGTCTTAGGGTTTATGATTTTGGATTTAGGGTTTAGGGTTGTAGGTTTAAGGTTGTAGGCTTAGGGTTTAAGATTCAGAGTTTAGGGTTTTAGGGTTTAGGGTTTAGGGTTTATGATTTATGGCTTAGGGTTTTAGGGTTTAGGGTTTAGGGTTTAGGGTTTAGGGTTTTAGGTTTAGGTTTTAGGGTTTAGGGTTTAGGGTTTTAAAAAAAATAAGTAAATTGGGAGGTTTAGGTTTATATAGTTTATTTAGCTTATTTTTTATTTATTTGAGTTTATTTGTTTTTTTATTTTATTTAGGTTTAATCTTTATTTTTATTTAGTTTAGTTTATTTAATTTAGACTTTTTATTTTAGTTTACTTTTGAAGTTTAAGTTTACTTTTTAATTAAGTTTTTTTCATTTTTGGTTTAGGGTTTTTTTAAAGGTTTAGGTTTTGGTTTTTACTTTATGTTTTTAAGCTCAACTTTTAGGTATTTATTTTAGGTTTACTTTTAGGTTTTATTTTTTAGTTTTGGTTTAGGTTTATTTTTAGTTTATTTTATTTTATTTAGTTTATGTTTAAGTTTTAATTTAGGTTTAGGTTTTATTTATTTATTTTAGTTTATTTTAGTTTAGGTTTCAGTTTAATTTTATTTTAGGTTTAAGTTTTTTTAGTTTAGTGTTTAGGTTTTATTTTTTATTTCTTTTTAGTCTTTTTAGGTTTTTTGTTCTAGGTTTAGGTTTTTATTTAGCTCTTATTTTAATTTATTTTAGGTTTATTTTATTTTTATTTTATGTTTAGTTTTTATTTTATTTAGGTTTTTTATTCTTAGGTTAATTTTATTTTTCTGTTTAGTTTAGGTTTTTATTTATTTTATTTTATTTTAGTTTACTTTTTGTTTTTTATTTTATTTTAGTTTTTTATTTTATTTAATTTTGATTTAAGTTTTTTTATTTATTTTATTAGTAGGTTTTATTTAGTTTAGGTTTAGGTTTTTAGGTTTTTAGGGTTTAGTGTTTAGGGTTTAGGGTTTACGGTTTAGGGTTTCGGGTTGAAGGTTTAGGGTTTAGGGTTTAGGGTTTTTGGGTTTAGGGTTTTAGGGTTTGGAGTTCAAGGTTAGGGTTTAGAGTTAGTTTAGGTTTAGCTATTTAGTTTAGGGTTTAGTTTAGGATTAGTTTATTAGTTTAAACCAGGGTTTAGGTTGTTTTAGGGTTTAAGGTTAGTTTAGGTTTAGTTTAGTTTAGGGTTTAGGTTTAGGTTTTAGGATTTAGGGTTTAGGTTTAGGGTGAATTAGGGTTTAGTTTGATTTAATTTAGGGTTTAGGGTTTAGTTTAGGGTTTAGGGTTTAGGGTTTAGGGATTTTAGAGTTTTTTTTAGTTTAGGTTTAGGTTTAGTTTTAGGGTTTTGGGTTTAGGGTTTAGGGTTAAGGGTTTAAGGTTTTGAGCTTTTTTTTAAAATTAATTTAACCTGTAGCTTTAGGTTTATTTACTTTATTTTTAATTTATTTTAATTTTTTTATTTTGGTTTATTTTTTATTTTTATTTAGTTTAGTTTATTTATTTTAAGTTTATTTATTTTAGTTTAGGTTTTCTATTTTAGTTTATTTTTTTAGGTTTATGTTTAGGTTTATGCTTATTTTTTGCATTAATTTTATCTTTATTATTACTTTTTTTGGTTTAGGTTTTATTTTATATTTATATGTTTAGGTTTAGGCTTATATTTTATTTTATTTTCAGGTTTAGGTTTTGGGTTTTTAGGCCTATTTTTAGGTTTTATTTTTTAGTTTAGGTTTAGGTTTATTTTTAGTTTATTGTATTTTCTTTAGTTTGTGGTTTAGGTTTAGTTTTTTTTAGGTTTTGGTTTAGGTTTTATTTATTTTAGTTTAGTTTATTTTAGTTTAGGCTTAGTTTTATTTTGCTTTCTTTATTTTAGGTTTTGAATTTTTTTAGTTTAGGGTTTAGGTTTAAATTTTTTTTTAGGACTTACTTTTAGGTTTATTTTTTTGGTTTAGATTTTTATTTAGTTTTTATTTAATTTATTTCTAATTTTATTTTATTTTTATTTTATTTTTATTTTACGTTTAGTTTTTATTTTTTAGGGTTTTTATTTTTTAGGTTTATTTTAATTTTTTAGTTTAGTTTAGGTTTTTATTTATTTTATTTTATTTTAGTTTTTAGTTTTTATTTTATTTTATTTTTACATTTAGGTTTAGGTTTAAGTTTATGTTTAGGTTTAGGTTTAGGTTTTTATTTTATTTTATTTATTGTTTTATTTAGGGTTTGGTTTATTTATTGATTTTATTTTTTAAGTTTTATTTTGTTTAGGTTCATGTTTTCAGGTTTAGGGTTGTAGGTTTATTTTAGTTTATTTTATTTTATTTATTTAGGTTTGCTTTTTTTTTTAGTTTAGTTTATTTATTTTAGTTTATGTTTTTTATTTTGGTTAATTTTTTTAGTTTATGTGTAGGTTACACTTTTTTTTAGTTTAGTTTTAATTTTATTTTAATTTTTAGGTTTAGGTTTTATTTATTTATTTATTTGGTTTAGATTTTAGGTTTTTATTTTAGGTTTTTTTTAGGTTTAATTTTTTAGTTTATGTTTAGGTTTATTTTTAGTTTATTTTATGTTATTTAGTTTAGGGTTTAGGTTTAGTTTATTTTAGGTTTAGGTTTAGGTTTTATTTATTTTGGATTTATTTTATTTTAAGGTCACTTATTTTATTTTTATATTGTTATTTTAGTATTGGCTGAGTTTTATTTTATTTATTTATTTTTTTATTTTTAGATTATTTTTTTAGGTTTAGGCTCTTATTTTAGTTATTATTTTAATTTCTATTAGGTTTATTTTATTTTTAGTTTAGGTTTAGCTTTTATTTTAATTAGGTTTTTAATTGTTTTATTTATTTTATTTATTTGTTTAGTTTAGGGTTATTTTATTTTATTTTAGTTTACATTTCATTTTTTATTTTATTTCCTTTATAAGTTTAGGTTTAGGTTTTAATTTTGGTTTATATTTTATTTTATTTTATTTTTATATTTTGGTTTACATTTTTATTTTGTTTGTATGATTTATTTACATTATGTTTAGGTTTTTAGAATTTTGGGGTTTTGGTTTCGGTTAGGGTTTAGAGTTTTCAGGTTAGGGTAGAATAGGATTTAGGGTTTAGGTTAGTGTCTTTTATTTCATTAAATTCAAATTAGTAGTTTATCTTTATTTAGTTTAGTTTATTTTATTTTTATTTAGTTTAAGTTATGTTTAGCTTTAGCTTTAATTTAGGATTAGGTTTATTTATTTAGTTTTGATTTAGGTTTATTTTATTTTAGGAGTGTTTTAGTTTGTGGCTTTAGTTTTATTTTTTAATTTATGAAGATTTGTTCTTTTTTTATTTAGTTTAATTTATTTGATTTGAGGTCATTTTATTTATGTTTTTATTGGTTTATTTTATTTAGTTTAGTTTAGGTATTTATTTTTTTGTTTATTTTAATATCTCATTTATCAAAGTTTGATTGATTAGTGTTTTTTTTACTATTTTATTTATGTTTAGGCTCTTACATTTTATAGTTTAATCCCAGGCTCAGCCTCTAGGCCTTGCACCCAGGGCCCAGCAGCTTTAAGGCCCAGGGTTGCCTGGCCCAGGGCCTAGCGCTCAGGAGGGCCCAGTAGGGCCCAAGATCAGGCCCAGGGCCTAGGGCCCAGCATAGGACTATTTCCAGCCTCAGTGTCAGAGGGGCTGGGGTTAGCTAGCCCAAGCCTTAGGTCATAGCCTCAAACATCTGTGCCTACACTGTGGCCCAGACTTGTAGTACTGCAGGCCCAGGTAGGTGACCCGCTTTAGGGCCTGGGGCCCAGTGGATTCAGCTTTTATGGCTCCAGCCTAGGGCCCATGATTCCAGGGTTTAGGGCTCATATTCATGGCCTCTTAAAGGTCAGTGGTCAGTGGCCATCAGGGTAGTCCCATTAGTATTCAGGTTTATAGGTGTGGCTAAATACTCAGCTCAGCATAGGCCTGGTGGCAGGTCTTCCCAGGCCTGGTAGTTTTTTGCCCTGGTCAGGCCTGTAAAGCCTGGGGTTTCCTGTTTTATTTTAGGTTTAGGCCTGAGCCTAGGGGTTTTCTTTTCCAAACTTTAGAACCTGCAAAGTAATGGGTTTATAGTTTATTTATTTATTAACATTTTATTTAGGTTTATTTTTATTTATATTTTATCACATTTAGTTGTCTTTATTTTAGTTTATTTTAGTTTAGGTTTAGGGTTTTATCTTTTCATTAGTTTTATCTTTATTTTATTTATTTATTTTGGTTTATTTTATTTTATTTAGTAGTTAGTTATTTTATTTTTTTTTAGGTAGTTATAGGTTTTATTTATTTTAGGTTTTATTTTAGTTTATTAGGTTTATTTTGTTATTTTATTTTGTTTATGGTTTAGTTTAGATTTATTTTAGTTTATATCTTAGTTTAGTTTATTTATATTTTGTTTATTTTAGGTTTTGGTTTTATTTAGTGTTTTTATTTATTTTTTATGATTTACAAATTTGTTTATTTATTTTATTTTATGTTTATTTTTATTTTAAAAATTTTATTTTTAGGTTTATTTTATTTTAGTTTAGTTTAGGTTTTATTTATTTTATTATTTTTAGTTTTATTTTACATTTAGGTTTAGGTTTAAGTTTATGTTTAGTAGTCTTAGGTTTATTTTATTTTATTTCTTTGTTTGTAGTTTATGTTTTAGGTTTAGGGTAAGTTTATTTTAGTTTATTTTATTTATTTAGTTTTATTTAAATTAGGTTTATTTATTTTATTTTACATTTTTATTTTAGTTTATTTTTTGGTTATGTGTTTAGTTTACTTTTATATTTTAATTTTATTTTGTAGCCCATTTCTTATTTTTATTTTAGGTAGGTTTGTATGGTTTATATTTGGTATAGATTTAGGTTTATTTTATTTATTTTATGCCATTTAGTGGGGCTTTAGGCATTTTAGTTTAGGTTTATTAGTATTAGTTTAGTTTAGGTTAATCTTATTTTGATTTTAGGTTTATGTTTTTTTTAGTTTAGGTTTAGGTTTTATTTTAGTTTTTATTTATTTTAAGTTTATTTTTTAGGTTTAGGTTTTATTTAGTTATCATTTAGTTATTATATGTTTTAATTTATTTTACTTTATGTTTAGCTTATTTTAATTAAGTTTTATTTTTATTTATTTTAGTTTTAGTTTTATTTTTATTATTTTTTTATCTTTAGTTTATCTTTTTATTTTATTTTCCTTCATTAGGTTTTAAGTTTAGTTTATGTTTATTATTTTATTTTATTTTATTTTACATTTTCTTAGGTTTTATTTACTCAGTTTAGGTTAGATCTTATTGGGTTTAGGGTTTTGTAGTTTAGAGATGTAAGTTTAAGGCCCAGTTTAGGGTTTAGAATTTAGGGCTTTAGGGTCCAGGGTTAGGGACCTTTTATTTCTTTAAATTAAGCAAACCAGTTTAAGATTATTTAGTTTATTTTTTTAGTTTATTTTTTAAATTATTTTGTTTTAGCCTAAGTTTATATGTTTAGTTTTTATTTATTTATTACTAGTTTATTTATTTTATTTAGGTTTATTTAGGGTTTAGATTTTATTTTATTATTGTTTATGATAAGGTTTTTAAGTTTAGGTTTTATAGTCTTAACTTATTTAATCTTTTATTTTATTTATTTAGGTTTTATTCTTATGTTTCTTTATAGTTTAGGTTTATGAATAATATTTTGCATTATTAATTATTATATACATTTGTAAGGTCTAGCTAAGGCCTTTTTCATCTTATCTATTTAGGCTCAGATTTATTTATCTTATTATGCCTAATCAGCCTTAGCCTCAGTAGTTAGGCTCTATACTAGTTTCAGCCTGTGCCCAAGCCCAGTGGGTCAGGCCCAGGGTCAGGGCTCAGGCTGGGCCTGCTTAGCTCCAGGGCCCAGGATCACTCAGATCTAGGTCAGCCTAGGGCTCAGGGGCCCACCTCATCTGTGACTAGCCCAGGGCCTAGGGTCAGTCTAGCCTGCCTTGTGGTCCCAGTCCATACTGCCTATGGCTCAACATCTTGGGGATCAGGGCCTGCAAGCCTGTGCCTGGCCCAGGTCAGTCTTAGCTCAGGCCCAGAGCCTTGGCCCACAGCCTGGCCCACCCACTTAGTCCTGCAGGTCAGAGCCTGGCCCATGTCAGGCCAGTGCAGGTCAGGCCTGGCATCCCAGGGCCTGGCCCAGGGCCTGCAGGCCTGCCACAGGCCTAGGGCCCAGGATCAGGACTTAGTACTCAGTGTCAGGGCTCAGTGGCCTGTGGCCCAGGGCCTCAGTGTCACCAGATCTAGTGGCCTGCCACCCCCAGTGGCTAGGGTGGATCAGTGGCCCAGGGCTCAAAACCTTTACAGGATCCCCTAGGGTCCACACTCAGGGCCTAGGGGCCTAGGGTCTTTATGGTTATGGTCTTAGCCTATCTTATCTGATTAATTTTATTCTGGCTTTATCCATCTTAGCCAAGAGTTTTCATTTATTCTTTCTAGGTTTAGGATTATGTTTATTTATTTGTATTTTATTTTAGTCAGTTTAGGCATTAATTTTAGTTTTAAGTTTTATTTATTTTTTTTAGTAATGGTTTAGGTTTTATTTTAGTTTCATTTCCTAGCTTTTATTTTTTTATTTAATTTATTTTATTTAGTTTTAGTTTAGGTTTAGTTTATTTTAGGTAGGTTTAGGTTTTATTTATTTTAGTTTACTTTATTTTAGTTTAGGTTTATGTTTATTTTATTTTGTTTATTTTAGTTCTATTTTTTTAGTTTAGGGTTTAATTTTTTTTTATTTAGATTTATTTTTAGGTTTAAGTTTTATTTAGTTATTATTTTATTTTATTTTAGGTTTATTTTATTTTATTTTATGTTTAGTTTTTTATATTTTATTTTCTATTTTTGTTTATTTTATTTTTAGTTTTAATCTGTGGTTTTTCATGTTTTATATTTTTTTCTTTGAAGGTTTAGGTTTAGGTTTTAGTTTATGTTTTTATTTATTTGTTTGTATTGTTTTATTTTGGTTTATATTTATTTATTTATTTTATTTTCAGGTTTTATTTAGTTTAGGTTTAGGTTTTATTTTATTTAGTTTGGTTTATTTTAATTTAGGTCTATGTTTATTTTATTTTGTTTATTTTAGGTTTATATTTTTTTTAGTTTAGAGTTTAGGTTTTATTTTTCATTTATTTTTAGGTTTATTTTTTAAGTTTAGGTTTTTATTTACTTATTACATTAATTTATGTTAGGTTTATTTTATTTTTATTTTAAGTTTAGTTTTTATTTTATTTAGTTTTTTTATTTTTTGTTTATTTTATTTTTTTGGTTTATTTAGGGTTTTATTTATTTTATTTTAGTTAAGTTTTAGTTTTTTATTTTCTTTCTTTGTAGGTTTAAGTTTTGGTTTACGTTTAGGTTTTAGTTTATGTTTTTATTTATTTGTTTATATTATTTTATTTTGGTTTATGTTTTTTTATTTATTTTATTTTTAGGTTTTATTTAGTCTAGGTTTAGGTTTTCAACATTTTAGGGTTTTTGGTTTAGGGTTTAGGGTTTAGGGTTGTCAGTTTAGTGTTAGTTTTATGGTTTATGGTTTAGGGTTTAGGGTTTCGGGTTTAGGCTTTTAGGGATTAGGGTTTAGAGATTAATGTTTAGGGTTTAGGGTTTTAGGGTTTAGGGTTTAGTGTTTAGAGTTTAGGGTTTAAGGTTTAGGGTCCCATATAGCCCTTTCTTAGTAGGTCCATCGCACACCAGCATGGTTCATAAATTAAATCTATGAAATTTGATCGAGCTCAATCCCCAACAGATATGCCCTCAATTTAAAATCAAACTAAAGAAAATAAGCTATATCAAATCACATGAAATTAAGATAAAATTAATCCTGACTACTTTTGAGTTGACATAAGTCCCCAACAGCATTCGCTCAGTAGTCGCCCTAGGTCATTGAACAAACCTCCATAGTCGATCTAAATTAAATTCAAAACTAACCTCCCCAGTGGAGCCAAATTAATCCAACTCCCCAAATAGAGTCTAAATCAAAGAAATCTAACTAAACTCTTATCCCCTACGAATACATCCCAAAAAAAATCAATGAAATCAAACTTAAATGTTAATCCTCAGCGGATAGACCGAACCTGCTTCCCTAGTAGAAGGTTCATATACCCAATCCCTAGCAGACTTGATCCCATATCTTTATCTGATATGCCTCCACATTAATTAAAACAAAATAAATTATAGTCGACTCAATCTTAATCCTCGGTGGATTATAGATTTTTATCCCCAACGGATCTTCTTCCCACAAATCATATAATCAAATCAAATTCAAACCTTATCCCCAACAGATTTTCTTCATCTACGCCTTCGACATAGACCACTCGCATGTCATGTCCAATGCATATGTGATCCCTTAGCGGATCTCCCTCCATGTCATTGACATGAAATTCTCATCAAATCTTATTTCTTCTCTTATGCACACCTTTAATACTTCATCTAAAAGCCTAATAATGTATTCGTTCAAATAACATCATCTTAACATTGTAATCATCATTTTATGATTTGTGATGGTGCAAGCTCAAACTAAGTATATAATATCATGCTAAACATATTATACTATCAATTAACACACTATATTATATTATAATATATGATGTTATATTATAATTTACTATAATATAATATATTGTCTAACATTACACCTCATTAGAATAACTTAGAAGAAAGAAATAACATAATTTTCCCAAAATATGAATAATGTTCATTTTGGATGTAAAATTATTAATTTTCTATTAGAAATGGTACAAAATAGCATAATTTTGGTGTTGCTTCTTAGTGTGTATCATGAATTTGGCCAAATTCTTCCATCTCAACCTTCAAATTAACATTTTTGTGAGTTTTGACCCAATGTGTTATAACAAAAGTAAAACATACAAAAATGTACAATAACATTTAATAACACACCACCACATTCATATATACGTGAAGTTATATCGTTATGCACATTATATTTTAATATGCTTTCGTATAACGTATTATCTTATATTACACGTTAAAATGAATCATTTTAAGCAAAAAATTTATAAAATTTGGTTGAAAAATAAACATTTATTTTGGCTGTAAAATTCCTTTCTTTTGATTAAATGACACACCATAGCGATGTTCCCCTAAAGTTTACCTTAAATTTGGCCAACAAATCCCATCATCTCAGCCTATAAATTAGTATTTTTATAAAATATACCGATACAAACTCTACTACATCATACTATAATAAACTAAAATATGCTAAACAACAAGTAGTAATACATAATAGTATGCTTTAATGCATGATGCTACACTATGTTATGGAATTCTATGTTATAATATACTATAACATATTATATTATATTATATTGCATATCACATCACAATGGATTGCTTAAGATAAAAATAATCATAAAATTAGTCTAAATAATAAAAAATATATATTTTAGTCATATACCTTACATATTTTAAATTCAAATAATATATTATGATGCCATGCTCTACCTATTATGAATTTGGCCAAATTCCACCATTTTAAAGCCTAAATCAACATTTTTATAAATAATTCTAGTGTCGGCTCGACTGCATGATTTATGATCTTCAACTAAAAGAATTTAAAATGTGTAGAACAAAATATTACGATATATGATGTTATACTATGCTACAACATATAATATTTATTTTGAACAAAAAATCTTACTTTTTAGCCTACAAGTGGATAGCACACCTTTGGTACTACCCTTTTAAATTTCAAATTTAGATTTCATCATCTGGTTTATTAAATCATTCTTTCTATGATTTATATTAATATAGACTATAAGGTACAATACCATATATACTAAAACATTTCAAAATATCATATAAAATCTAAAAACAAATCACTACATGCTCAAATATATGATGCTACATTATACTAAAATATATGGTATTATAATAGATTTAGGGTTAGGGTTTATGGTATTCAAATCTTTAATAGTCAAGGAAAAGTCTCTTGAAGACATTTTCTTTAGCTACCATAACTATGTTAGGATTAGGTCATTCTTTAGATGTACTCTTCATGACATCTTTACTCAAGGTTTATGGTTTAGGGTTATGGTTTAAGGTTTGTTTAGGGTTTAGGGTTTAGGGTTAGTTTGGAGTTTAAAGTTACTTTAAGGTTTAGGTTTAGGGTTTAGGGTTAAGGGTTTAGGGTTGTATGTTTTAGGGTTGAGGGTTTATGGTTTTAGGGTTTAAGGTTTAGTGTTTAGGGTTTAGGGTTTAGGGTTTAGGGTTTAGGGTTTAGGGTTTAGGGTTTTTAGGGTTTAGGGTTTAGGGTTTAGGGGATAAGGTTTTGGTTTTAGATTTAAGATTTAAGTTTTAGTTTAGGGTTCAAAGTTTAGTTCTTAATGTTTTTTTTAAATAGAGAACAATTTTAGATTCAACATTTCTACTTTTTGATTTCAACAACCAAGTAGCACCCCAAGTTTTCTAAGACACAAGCGATGACATAGATAAAAAATGAACACCCATAGACCAAATTAAAAACCCTAGATAAGTAGAATCATCACTAATGTAAGGACACAGTTCCATAAGTAACAAATTGGGTCAATCATTCTTCAATTTCTCCAGCTCCAATCAGAACCACCCCCACCACTCGAGTAGGAAGATCCACCATCATATACCAGATTTCTCCCTATACTACCACCATGGCTATAACTTCCATCGCTCCTCCCTCCTCTATAACCACCACTGCTTCAACCATAACCTGTATATCCACTAGCACCATGAGATCCCCAACCACAACTTTAATAATCATTGCCTCCACCTTTACCTCCACCACTAGATCTAGATTAAGCCTAGTTGATGTTGATGTTCCTACAGTCAATGTTCTGCCCATTCTTAGGGTTTAAATTTAGTTTAGGGTTTAAGTTTTATGATAAGTTTAGGGTTTAAGGTTTAGGGTTTAGGGTTTAGTGTTTAGGGTTTAGGGTTTGGGGTTTAGGGTATAGGGTTGTAGGTTTTAGGGTTTAGCATTTAGTGTTTAGGGTTTAGGTTTAGTTTAGGTTTAAGTTTAGTTTAGGTTTAGGTTTAGGGGTTTAGGCTTAGGCTTAGGTTTAGTTTGTTTATAGTTAGTTTATGATTTAGTTTTAGTTTAGGGTTTTAGGTTTATTTTGGTGTCTTAGTTTAGGGTTCAAAGTTTAGGGTTTAGTTTAGGTTTAGGTTTTAGGGTTTAGCTTAAATTTAGTTTAGGAGTTTAGGGTTTTAGGTTTAGGGTTTAGGGTTTAGGATTAGTTTTAGTATTTAAGGTTTAGGGTTTTTTTAAAAAAAATTAAGTAAACCGATTGGTTTAGGTTTATTTAGTTTATTTTTATTTGTTTAAGTTTATTTTATTTTTTATATTTTTAGGTTTAATTTTTATTTTTAGTTAGTTTAGTTTATTTATTTAATTTAGATTTTTTTTAGTTTAGTTTTTTTATGTTTACGTATATTTTTTAGTTGAGTTTTTTTTATTTTGCTTTTTAGGTTTAAGTTTTTTTTAGGTTTAAGTTTTGGTTTTTATTTTATTTTTCTAGACTAAGCTTTTAGGTTTTTATTTTTGGTTTATTTTTAGGTTTTACTTTTTAGTTTAGGTTTTGGTTTAGGTTTAGATTTTATTTATTTTAGTTTAGTTTATTTTAGTTTAGGTTTAGCTTTATTTTATTTTATTTTTATTTTTATTTTAGGTTAAGGTTTTTCTTTAATTTAACATTTAAGTTTTATTTTTTATTTCTTTTTATATTTTATTTTTAGGTTTATTTTTTTAGGTTTAGGTTTTTATTTCATTTTTATTTTAATTTATTTTAGGTTTAATTTATTTTTATTTTACATTTAGTTTTTAATTTATTTAGGTTTTTTATTCTTAAATTAATTTTATTTTTTAGTTTAGTTTAGGTATTTATTTTATTTTATTTTTTATTTTATTTCGATTTATGTCTTTTTATTTATTTTATTAATAAGTCTTATTTAATTTAGGTTTATGTTTTTATGTTTTTAGGGTTTAGGGTTTAAGGTTTAGTGTTTAGGATTTAGGGTTTAGGGTTTAGTGTTTTAGGATTTAGGGTTTTAGGGTTTATTATTTAGGGTCACGGTTTAGGGTGTAGGGTTTAGGGTTAGTGTTTAGGCATTAGGATTTAGGGTTTTGTGGGTTTAGGGTTTACTGTTCAGGGTTTAGGGTTTAGCGTTAATTTATTGTTTAAGGTTTAAGCTTCAGGGTTTAGTTTTTTTAGGGTTTATGGTTAATGGTTATGGTTTAAGGTTAGGGTTTAACGTTTAGGGTTAGTGTAGGGTTTATGGTTTAGGGTTTTTTAGGATTTAGGGTTTAATGTTTAAGTTTTAGGGTTTATGGTTTACGAATTTTTTTAAATTAAGTTAACCCGTAGGTTTAAGTTTATTTTGTTTATTTATTTTATTTATTATCTATTTTAGTTTATTTTATTTTTTAATTTAATTTAGTTTTACTTTTAATTTTTTATTTAGTTTAGTTTATTTATTTTAGGTTTATTGATTTTAGTTTAGGTTTATTATTTTAGTTTATTTTAGGTTTAGGTTTAGCTTTATGCTTATTTTTTAGGTTTAGTTTTATTTTATTTATTTTTTGGTTTAGGTTTTATTTTTTATTTTTCGGTTTAGGTTTAGGCTTTTATTTTATTTTTTTAGGTTTAGGTTTTTAATTTTGGTTTATTTTTAGGTTTTATTTTATAATTTAGGTTTAGGTTTATTTTTAGTTTATTGTTTTTTATTTAGTTTAGGGTTTAGGTTTAGTTTCTTTTAGGTTTATTTTATTTTGTTTATTTTAGGTTTTGGGTTTTTTTTAGTTCAAGGTTTAGGTTTAACTTTTTATTTATTTTTAGGACGTACTTTTAGATTTATTTTTTAGGTTAAGGTTTTTATTTTGGTTTTATTTAATTTAATTTTAAGTTTATTTTATTTTTATTTTATTTATTTTTAGTTTTATTTTATTTTTTAGTTTAGTTTAGGTTTTTATTTATTTTATTTTATTTTTATTTTATTTTATTTTATTTTTTGCATTTAGGTTTAGGTTTAAGTTTAAGTTTAGGTTTAGGTTTAGGTTTAGGTTTTAGTTTAGGTTTTTATTTTATTTTATTTTTCTTTGTATTTAGGTTAAGGTTTATTTATTTATTTTATTTTTAAGTTTTATTTAGTTTATGTTTAAGTTTTTAGGTTTTTAGGGTTTAAGGTTTAAGGTTTAAGGTTTAGGGTTTAGGGCTTAGGGTTATAGGTTATAGGGTGTTGGGTTTAAGGTTTAGGGTTTAAGGTTTTAGGGATTAGGGTTTAGGGTTTAGTGTTTATGGTTTAGCGTTTAGAGTTTAGGGTTTAAGGTTTAGGGTTTTAAGGTTTAGGGTTTAGGGTTTATGGTTGTAGGATTAGGGTTCAGGATTTAGGGTCAACTTTAGGGTTAGGTTTTTTTTTTCTTTTTTCACTTAAAATTAAGTAAACACATAAGTTTAGGTTTATTTAGTTTATTTAGTTTATTTTTTATTTATTTTAGTTTATTTTATTTTTTATTTTTATTTAGGTTTAATTTTATTTTTATTTAGTTTATTTTATTTATTTTAGGTTTATTTATTTTAGTTTAGGTTTTTTATGTTAGTTTTTTGTGTTTAGGTTTAGGTTTAGGTTCATTTTTTAGTTTAGTATTATTTTTATTTTATTTTTTTGGTTTAGGTTTTTCTATAGGTTTAGGTATAGGATTTTATTTTATTTTTGTAAGTTTAGGTTTTAGGTTTTTATTTTAGTTTTATTTTAAGGTTTTATTTTTTTAATTTAGGTTTAGATTTATTTTTAGTTTATTTAATTAGTTATGGTTTAAGTTTAGGTTTAGGTTTAGTTTAATTAAGGTTTAGGTCTTAATTTTATTTATTTTAGTTTAGGTTTAGGTTTATTTTGTTTTTATTTTTTGTTTAGGTTTTTTTTGTTTAGGATTTAGGTTTTATTTTTACGTTTATTTTTTAGGTTTAGGTTTTTATTTAGTTTTTATTTTATTTTATTTTAGGTTTATTTTATTTTTATTTTAGGTTTTGTTATTATTTTATTTAGGTTTTTATTATTTTAGTTTAGTTTAGGTTTTTATTTAATTTATTTTAGTTTAGTTTTTATTTTTAATTATTTTTTTTAGGTTTAGGTTTTCATTTTATTTTATTTTGGTTTTAATTTTTTTATTTATTTTATTTTTAGGTTTAGGTTTATTTCTTTTTAGGGTTAAGGGTTAGTTGAGGATTTATGGTTTAGGTTTTAGGGTGTAGGGTTTAAGGTTTAGGGTTTAAGGTTTTAGAGTTTAGGGTTTAAAGTTTAGGATTTAGGGTTTAGGTTTTATGCCTAGGGTTCAAGTTTTAGTTTAGGGTTTAGGGTTTTTGATTTTTTTTTAATAGAGAACAAATTCTGATTCAACATTTGTTCATTTCAATTTTGTCAACCAAGTAGCAAACCAAGTTTTCTAGGACACAAGTGACGACATAGATAAAAAATGATCAAGCATAGAGGAAATCAAAAACCCTAGATAATTAGAACCGCTCTACTGTAAAGACACAGTTCCATACAACAGATCAGATCGACCACTCTTCAGTTTCTCTAGTTGCCATCAGAACCACCCCGACCTCTTGAGTAGCGAGATCCACCATCATATCCTCGATCTCTCCATTTGCCACCACCACGGTTGTAACCTTCGTCGCTCCTCCAACCTCCAAAGCCACCACTGCTCTGACCACCACTTCCATATACACCAGCACCTCTAGATCCATCACCACCACTACGATAACCGTCGCATCCACCTTCGCCTCCATCGCCAGATCAAGACTGAGCTTGGTTGATGGTGATGTTCCTGCCATCAATGTTCTACCCATTCTTAAGGTTTAAGTTTATTAGGTTTTAGGGTTTAGGTTTATTTTCTAATTTATTTAGTCATTTTAGGTTTAGGTTTAGAGTTTGGGGTTTAGGGTTAGGGCTTAGGGTATAGGGTTTAGGGTTTGGGGTTTACAGTTTTAGGGTTTATGCTTTTAGTGTTTAGGGTTTAGTGTTTTAGGGTTTTAAGTTTTAGGGTTTAGGGTTTAGTGTTTAATGTTTAGGCTTAAGAGTTTAGGATTTTGAGCCCTTAGGGTTTTGGGTTTAGGGTTTAGGGCTAGTTTAGGGTTTAGCATTTTTTAGGGTTTAAGGTTTAGGGTTGTGGGTTTAGGGTTTAGGGTTTAAGGTTTAGGGTTTGGAGGTTTTTTTAATTAAGTAAACCAAAGGTTTAGGTTTATTTAGTTTATATTTTATTTATTTTAGTTTATTTTATTTTTTATTTTTATTTAGGTTCATTTTTTACTTTTATTTAGTTTAGTTTATTTATTTTAGTTTAGGTTTTTTAATTTTATTTATTTTTTAGGTTTAGGTTTAGGTTTATGCTTATTTTTTAGTTTAGATTTATTTTTATTTTATTTTTGAGGTTTAGGTTTTATTTTTTATTTTTAGGTTTATGTTTGCATTTTTATTTTTATTTTTCTAGTTTAGGTTTTTGGTTTTTATTTTAGGTTTATTTTTAAGTTTAGGTTTAGTTTATTGTAGGTTTAGGTTTAGGTTTTATTTATTTTAGTTTAGGTTTAGGATTATTTTAATTTTAGGATTATATTATTTTTTAGTTTTGTTTAGGTTTAAGTTTATGTTTAGGTTTAGGTTCGAGTTTTAGTTCAGGTTTTTATTTTATTATTCTATTTAGGTTTAGGTTTTTTTATGTTTATTTTGTTTTGTTTTAGGTTTTTAGGTTTTTAGGGTTTAACGTTTAGGGTTATAGTTTTAGGGTTTAGGGTTCAGAGTTTAGGGTTTTAAGGTTTAGGCTTTAGGTTTACGGTTGTAGGTTTATGGTTTAGGGTTTAGGGTTTAGCCTTTATTTTAGGGTTAGGGTTATTTTTAATTTTTTTTAATTTTTTTTAAATTATTTAGTTTATTATTTTTATTTTATTTTTTTTAGGTTTAGATTTTAGGTTTTCATTTTTTGTTTATTTTTAGGTTTTGTTTTTTAGTTTATGTTTAAGTTTATTTTAAATTTATTTTATTTTATTTAATTTAGGTTTAAGTTTAGGTTTAGTTTATTTTAGGTTTAGGTTTAGGTTTTATTTATTTTAGTTTAGTTTATTTTAGTTTAGGTTTAGGTTTATTTATTTTTATTTATGTTTATTTAGTTTATTTTATTTTTATTTTTATTTTTATTTATGTTTATTTATTATTTTTATTAAGTTTGGTATATTTATTTTAGGTTTATTTGTTTAGTTTAGGTTTTTCATTTTAGTTTATTTTTTAGGAATATGTTTAGGTTTATGTTTATTTTTTAGTTTAGTTTTATTTTTATTTTATTTTTTAGGTTTAGGATTTATTTTTTATTCTTAGGTTTAGGTTTGGGTTTTTATTTTATTTTTTTAGGTTTAGGTTTTAGGTTTTTATTTTAGGTTTATATTTAGGTTTTATTTTTTAGTTTAGGTTTAGGTTTATTTTTATTATATTTTATTTTATTTAGTTTAGAGCTTAGGTTTAGTTTATTTTAGGTTTAGGTTTAGGTTTTATTTATTCTGTTTAGTTTTTTTTTGTTTAGGTTTAGGTTTATTTTATTTTGCTTATTTAAGTTTTAGGTTTTTTTTAGTTGAGGGTTTAGGTTTTATATTTTATTTATTTTTAGGTTTATTTATTAGGTTTAGGTTTTTATTTTATTTTATTTTAGGTTTATTTTATTTTTATTTTTCGTTTAGTTTTTAATTTTATTTAGGTTTGTAGTTTTTATGTTTATTTTATTTTTTGTTTACTTTAGGCTTTTATTTATTTTATTTTAGTTCAATTTTTATTTTTTATTTTATTTTATTTTATTTTTAGGTTTTAGTTTACGTTTAGTTTTATTTTATTTTATTTAGGTTTATTTTTTATTTATTTTATTTTTAGGTTTTATTTAATTTAGGTTTAGGTTTTTAGGTTTTTAGGGTTTAGGGTTTAGTGTTTAGGGTTTGGGGATTATGGTTTAGGGTTTATGGTTGTAGGTTTTAGGGTTTAGGGTTTAGGTTTTCAATTTTAGGGTTTAGGGCTTAGGGCTTAGAGTTTATAGTATTTATGATTTAGGGTTTAGGGTTTTTATGGTTTAGAATTTAGGGTTTAAGTTTTATGTCTAGTGTTTCAGTTTTAGTTTTGGTTTTAGGATTTTTGATTTTTTTTAACAAAGAACAAATTTAGATTCAACATTTCTTCTTTTTAATTTCATCAACCAAGTAACACACCAAGTTTTCTAAGACACAAGCGATGACCTAGATAAAAAATAAGCATGCATAGAGAAAATCAAAAAACCTAGTAATTAGAATTGTCTCTACTATAAAAACATTGTTCTATAAGCAGCAGATCAGATCGATCGTTCTTTAGTTTCTCTAATTCCCATCAGAACCACTCCGGCCTCACGAGTAGCAAGATCCACCATCATATCCCTGATCTCTCCCTCCGCGGCTCGTCCCGCCTCCATAAGCACGACTGCTCGGACCACCACCTCTATATCCAACAACACCTCCAGATCCCCCATCACCACTGCGATAATGTTGTCTCTACCTTCTCCTCCAATATCAGATCTAGACTGAGCTTGGTTAATGGTGATGTTCCAGCCGTCAAGGTTCAACCCATTCTTAAGGTTTAGTTTTAGGTTTAGGTTTATTAGGTTTTACAGTTTACGTTTATTTTTTAATTTATTTAGTTACTTTAGGTTTTGGGTTAGGGATTGGTGTTTAGTGTATGGGTAAGTTTAAGCTTAGAGTGGGTGGTTAGGGTTTATGGTTTAGTTTAGGGTTTAGGTAAGCCAGGGTTTAGGGTTTAGGTTTGATTAGGGTTTAGTGGTTTAGTTTAGGGTTTATGATTTACGATTTAGGGTTTAAAGTTTTAGGGTTTAGGTGTGGTGGTCATTTAGGTTAGTTTAGGGTTTAGGGTTTAGGATTTGGGGGGGTTGATTTTATGGAGTGTAGATTTAGGGTTTAGCATTTTTTTAAAAATCAAGCAAACACGCAGTTTATTTATTTAGTTGGTAGTAGATTTAGGTATTTTAGGGTAGGGTGGCTCAGTCTTATGCTTTAGGGTATGTTAGGGTTTGGTTTAGGGTTTAGGGTTTGTGGTTTAAAATTTAGGATTTAGGGTTTAGATTTTTTTAAAAAAATTAAGTAAACCGATAGATTTAGGTTTATTTGGTTTATTATTTATTTTATTTTATTTTATATTTTTGTTTAGTTTTTTTATTTAGTTTAGTTAATTTATTTTAGGTTTATTTATTTAAGTTTAAGTTTTTTATTTTAATTTATTTTTTAGGTTTAAGTTTAGGTTTAGGTTTATTGTTTTAGTTGAGTTTTCTTTTTATTTTAAGTTTTATTTTTAAGATTTATTTTTTATTTTTAGGTTTAGGTTTAGTTTTTAATTTTATTTTTTTAGGTTTAGCTTTTAGGTTTATATTTTTGGTTTATTTTTAGGTTTTATTTTTTTGTTTAGCTTTAAATTTATTTTTAGCTTATTTTATTTTATTAGGGTTTAGGTTTAGGTTTTATTTATTTTAGTTTAGTTTATTTTAGTTTAAGCATAGTTTTATTTTATTTTAATTTTAGGTTTAGTTTTTTTAGTTAATGGTTTAGGTTTAATTTTTTATTTATTTTAGGTTTTTTTTTAGGTTTAGGTTTTTATTTAGTTTTTATTTTTATTTTATTTTAGGTTTATTTTATTTTACATTTCATTTTTATTTTATTTTTAGTTTCTTAGGTTTATTTGATTTTTTAGTTTAGTTTTGGTTTTTATTTATTTTATCCTAGTTTAATTTTATTAGTTTATTTTTTTTAGCTTTAGGTTTAGGTTTTAGTTTAGGTTTTAGTTTTATTTTAGACTCGAATCTTCGACAAACTCATTCATCATCAAGTCGAGTGTTATGTCAATGATCTCGGGGTCAAAATTAGAGAAAAGGAAAACCATCTGTTTGACTTGAGAGTAATTTTCAAACATATAAGACAATTTCACCTCAAAATGAACCCTCTAAGGTGTGCATTCGGTGTAGCTTCAGGGAAATTCCTTGGGTTTGTTGTCTAACATCAAGGAATCGAAATCGATCCAGAGAAGATCAATGCGATATTAGAAATGCCACCCCCAAAAAGCTACAACGCTACATGCTTCCTCATATGGTGAACTTAATCTGTAGGATCAATCCACTATTGTATCTCTTGACACGGCCGATGTTATTCGAACGGTTAGCACTACAGTCCATGATCCTCTCATAGTTTGACATTACCTTCGTACCCTTCCATGCAGTGAAAGGAGAAGCGCTAGAGAAGTTTTTTGTAGCACACCTACTTGTTGATGACTCTCTGCTTAGTGATGATCTCCCTGATGAACAAATCATGAACTTAAGGGATACTACCATTCATCGTTGGGAGAGGTACTTTGATGGTGTTGCTTCCTCTCAAAGTGGAAAAGAACCACAATCTACTATTCCGTGAGGGTAGGAATAGTTCTCTCTAGGCCGTGATGATGATTGTCATATAATCACCAATCGTACAAACAACGTAATATGAGGCTCGATTGCGATGAGTTAGTTACTCTAAGCATCAAAAACATCAACATCTTTGGGGATTCTTAGATAATTATCAACCAAATCACTGGGTTCTATAAAGTTATAAAGCCCAAGCTCCGTCACTACCACAAGTACACCATGGAGTTGTTGGCCCAAATCCTAGAGGTTACCAGTTATAAGATTCCTTGACGAGAGAATGGCATATCGTATACTTTAGCCAAGCTTGCAAAAGAGTTGGCATGTCCGGAGGATGAGTCCATATCAATAAAGGTCCAAAATAGATAAGTCTTATCCCTTATTGATATTGAACTCATAAAAAAGTACTCTCTTTAATGGAAGGTTTTCAATGCCAAGAAGGACAAGGAGTTAGATTAGAGGTAACCATTCATGGATTACCAAAATAAAGACAAACTACCTCAAGAGAATTCATAAGCCCATCATATGAAGCAGATAGCACTTTCCTACACTCTTATGGATGGTGTCTTGTATTGGTGGTCTTTCGATCATATGTGGTTACATTATTTAGACAAGCACAAAGCCAGTAAGATTGTGATCGAGGTACACTCAGGATTATGTTGAGCAAACCAATCTATTCCGAAGATGAAAGCCAAGATCAAGAGACTAGGATACTACTGGCCATCGATGATCAAAGATTGGATGGATACGGCTAGGCGATGCCACCAATGTCAAATACATGGTGTGGTCCTACACCAACCATAAAATATTCTACATTGAACATTGGCCTCATGGCCACTCGAGTGTTGGGGTACCGACATAGTGGGTTCAATTGATCCTCCTTCTTCCAAGGGTCATTAGTTCATCTTAGCTACTACTAACTACTTTTCCAAATGGGCCAAGGTGATTTCGCTCAGAGAGGTCACAGCTCAACATGTGCTCTAATTTATTAAGAACCATATCATATATAGTTTTGGATAGCCTCAATGAATTATGTTTGATAATGGTACTGTATTCAAGAGCATCGAGATCAATAACTTTTCCTAGAGACACATCATAGATTGGAGATATTCTACCATCAACTACTCGAGGGTAAATGGCTTAGCGGAGGCCTTTAACAAAACCCACATCAAAATACTAAAGAAGACACTCGACAATAACAAGTGACAATGGCATGAGCAATTAGTTGAAGCTTTGTGTGTCTACCACACCATATATAGAGCTCTAACTCATTCTACTCCTTTCTTCTTAGTCTATGGTTCTGAAGCCTTTCTATCATGAGAAGTCCAACTCCCATCACATAAGATAGCTGTGGATAGCAAATCACAACAGAGCAGAATGCCAAGTTGCGATTAGAATAGCTCGAATGTTTGTATTAGAGACGCCTACGGGCATGCCAAAACCACAAGTTGTACAAAGCTAAAATGAATCAAGCTCACAATAAGTTGGTCTGTCCTAGAGCTTTTCAAGTAGAAGAGCTTATTTTAGTTCTAAGGAGACCAAATTGTTGCCCATCGTAAGATGGGAGGCAAGTTTGAACTCACTTGGGAAGGCTTTCTCCATAGCGAAGGCCTACCAAAGATGATCTTATCAGCTTATTAATCATAAGGGAGACTGTGCAATGCTTCCAATCTGTGGGCTCTATTTAAAGAAATATTATAAATCATATTTGAAAATAATTATCATCAATGAAAAATCTATTTTGAATTCAATCTCTTCCACGTTGATAATTATCATCAATGATAATTTTATTTTGAATTCAATCTCTTCCATTTTGAAAGTATTCTTGTTTGTGAATCTACCACGATGTGTTTAGGGTTGGTGTAAGGAACCCGAATGATGTCCTATCCTTCATCGACACAACATAAACATAAACATAAATTACACACAAACATATAAAACAAACACATTTCTTTTAACTCGGCTACTGAAGTTGAGATAACCCCATGCACTCACTCAAGAGGTGCTCTAGGCGATGTGCTACCCTGCTATTGTGTCACCCCAATGGTCTTCTTACTTTGGAGAATGCAAGTTTCTATGCTTTCCTTCCTTACTTGGCCACTGCACATTGACGAGCGCCTTGTTAGTTTGGTAAGCCTTAATGCATGGCTGGTAAACTACCTCATGTTGGCTTTATTTATGAGAATGTGAGTCTGCTACATTTTCTTCTTGGATTAGCCTTTGTGTACTGATTGGGTCGAGTTTATTTGAGGTTTAGGATAAGTCTCCTAATGGCCCCTTCCCTCCTAATTGCTTCAAGTTAGGGTCTAGTTCTTCCTCAGGGCTCTCCACTTAGTAGTCGGTCTAGGTTACATAGCATCTGTCCTGCCGACAATAGACTATCTTGATGATCAGTTCCACTTGAAAAGTTTTAATCCTACATGCTTTCTTTCCAGGTTGATAGTTACACATCGGTGGGCACCTTAGGTTTGTTGGTTCTCACTTTGTTGATGGATACACCTTAGGTTGGCTGGTTCTCACACCTTAGGATACACCACTCATGGCAAATGTAAGTCTGCTATGCTTTCTCCTTGAGTTGGCCACCATATACCTATAGGCTTTCTTTTCTATGGCTTAGGATAATGCCCTAGAACACCTCCTCGTGGATTATGTCCTTTTTACCCCATTTAGACACTACCAGGGTTACTATCAGAATGGACAGTTCCCCTTTCCTAGTAATCACCCCTGTGGTTTGAGAAACTATCCTGTGGATGTACAGATTCTCCCTTGGTCTAGTAAATCTAAGATATGTCAAACTTGACATAGGCCCTTCTTATTGTGGTCCCACGCACACCAACAGGGTCCACACAAACATATAAATAAAATATATATTCACTTGTGGATTAGGAGGATAACCCCTAGTGGTACCTTTTCCCAAGCAGGTATCTTATCTTTAGGGCAGTGTCAGCAAAACTTCCTATAGGAATCGACTGACTACTCTTTAGTTGATATAAGTCCCTAGCGGCATTCACTCAGTAGTTGCGCCTAAGTCAGGTTCAATTTGTTGTGCTACCAATAGGTCACCCCATCGGTTGTTCCTTGCTTTAGAAGATGTAAGTATGCTACACCTCTTCCTAGCATAGTTGTTGCACACCGAAAAAAATTTCTTAGGTAGGCTAGCTCTACCCCACAGCCAATAGACTATCCCTTTGGATTTGTAAATTTGAGATAGGACAAGTTTGATATAGCCCCTTTTCAGTGGGTCCATCGTGCATCGACATGGTCTATAAATTAAATCTATCAAATTTGATCGAGCTCACATCCCCAGTGGATATGCCTTTAATACAAAATCAAACTAAACCAAACAAACCTTATCAATTCACATAAAATTAAGTTAAATATAATTCTGACTACCTTTGAGTTGACATAAGTCCTGAGTGGCATTCACTCAATAGTCGCCTTAGGTTAGGTTAGATTTGTTGTGCATCTAACAAGTCACCCTAGTGGTTGTTCTTCAATTTGGAAGATGTCAGTCTGCTATGCCTGATTCCTAGCATAGTCGTTGCACACCAAAAGGCAACCCCTTAGGTTAACTATCTCTACCCCATAACATTTAGACTATCCCTTTGGATTTGAAAACCTAAGGTAGGTCAAGTCTGATATAGCCCCTTCTTAGTGGGTCCATCGCACACTGACAGGGTCCATACATTAAATTAGATCAAATTAAACTCATTCTAATTTTCCAAGTGGAGTTAAATCAGACCCTTCTCCCTAGTGGAGCCCTAAATCATATATATACAAGTCAAGCAAATAATTCAAATTCAAAACTAACCTTCACAATGGACCCAAATTAAACCAACTCCCCCAATAGAGTATAAATCAAAGAAATCCAACCAAACTCTTATCCCTATTAGACAACGGATAGCCCGAACCTACTTCCCTAGTCGAAGGTTCATATAACGGATCCTCAACGGACTTGAGCCCATATCTTTAGCAGATATGCCTCCACATCCATTAAAACAAAACAAATTAAAGTTGAATCGATCATAATCACCAATGGATTATAGATTCTTATCTTCTACAAATATTCTTTCAACAAATCATGTAATCAAATCGAATGCAAACCTTATCTCGAACAAATTTTCTTCTTCTATGCCCTTGACATAGACCCCTCACATGTCATGTCCAATGTATGTATGATCCCCGAGTGGATCTCCCTCCATGTCGTTGATGTGGAATTATCATCAAATCTTATTTCTTCTCTTATGCACACCTTTAATATGTCAACCAAAAGCCTAATAATGTATTCATTCAAATTAAATCTTAACATTGTAATCAATATTTTATGATTTTTGATGGTGCAAGCTAACACTAACTATACAATATTATGCTAAATATATTATAGTGTGAATTAACACACTATATTATATTATAATATATAATGTTATATTATAATTTGCAATAATATAATATATTGTGAAACATTAAACCTCATTAGAATTAGTTAAAAGAAACAAATAACAAAATTTTCTTAAAATATGAATAATGTTCATACTGGATGTAAAATATTTATTTTTCTATTAGAAATGGTACAAAATAGCATAATTTTGGTGTTGCTTCTTGGTGTGTGCCATGAATTTGGCCAAATTCTTCCATCTTAACCTTCAAATTAAGATTTTTGTGAGTTTTGACCCAATGTATTATAATAAAAGTAAAACATACTAAAATGTACCATAAAATTTAGTAACACAACACCACATTCACATATATGGTAAGTTATATTGATATGTACATTATATTTTAATATGCTTTCATATAATATATTATCTTACATTACACCTTAAAATGAATCACTTTAAGCAAAAAATTAATAAAATTTGGTTGAAAAATAAACATTTATTTTGGATGCAAAATTCCATTCTTTTGATTAAATGACACCATAGCACACCCCCAATGATGTTCCCTGAAGCTTACCTTAAATTTGGTCAAATCCCACCATCTCATCCTATAAATAAGTATTTTTATGAATTATACCAGTACAAACTCTACTACATCATACTATAACAAGCTAAAATATTCTAAACAATAAGTACTAATACACAATAGCAAGCTATAAGGCTTCATGCTACACTATGTTATGGCATCCTATATTATAAAAATACTTTAACATATTATATTATATTATGTTGCATATCACATCACAAGAGATAGCTTAAGATAAAAAAATCAAATATTAGCCAAAAAAATAAAAAAAATTATATATTTTAGTCATATGACTTACATATTTTAAATTCAAACAATATATTATGATGCCATGCTCTACCTATTATTAATTTGGCCAAATTCCACCATTTTAAAGTCTAAATAAACATTTATATATATAATGATAGTGTAGGCTTGACTGCATGATTGCAAAATACTAAAAGAATTTAAAATGAGTAGAACAATGTATTATGATATATTGTGCTATGCTATGCTACAACATATAATATTTATTTTGAACATAAAATTTTTCTTTTTAGACTATAAGTTTCATAGCACACCTTTTGTACTACAACCTAATTCTCACTTCAAATTTAGCAAATTTCATCATCTAGTTTATTAAACCATTATTTTTATGATTTATATTAATATAGACTATAGGGCACAATACCATAATATACTAAAGCATTTCCAAACATCTTATAACATTTAAAAAACACATCACTACATGTTGAAATATGTGATGCAATATTATACTATAATATATGGTATTATAATATATTTTAGGGTTAGGGTGTAGGGTATTCAAATCTATAATAGTCAAGGGAAAGTCTCTTGAAGACATTTTCTTTAGCTTCCATAATAATGTTAGGATTAGGTCATTCTTTAGATCTACCCTAATGACATCATTCAAGGTTTAGGGTTTAGGCTTTGTTAGGTTTAGGGTTTAGGTTAGGTTTTAGGTTAGTTGGATCTTGGGTTTATTAGTTTAGGTTTAAGGTTTAGGTTAATTTAGGTTTGGGGTTAGAGGGATTGGGTTTAGACTTTAGGTGTGGGGTTTAGAGTTTTTTATGGTTTAGGTTTAGTTTATATGATTTGAGGGTTTAAGGTTTAGGGTTTAGGGTTTAGGGTTTTAGGGTTTAGGGTCTAGGGTTTAAAGTTTAGTGTTTAGGGTTTAGGGTTTAATGTCTAGTGTGTAGGGTTTTTAGGGGTTAGGGTTTAGGGTTTAGGGTTTCGAGTTTAGGTTTTTGGTTTAGGTTTTAGGGTTTAAGGTTCTTTTTTTAATAGTAAACAAATTTAAATTCAACAGTTCTTCTTTTTGATTTCATTAACCAAGTAGCACCCCAAGTTTTCAAAGACATAAATGATGACATAGATAAAAAATGAGCACCAATAGAGCAAATCAAAACCCTAGATAAGTAGAACCATCTATAATGTAAAGACACAGTTCCATTACTAGCAGGTATGATCGATCGTTCTTCAGTTTCTCTAGCACTCATCAAAACCACCACTATATCTCGAGTAGCAGGATCCGCCATCATATCCCTGATATCTCCCTCAGCCACCACCATGGTTGTAACCTCTGTCACTCCTCCCACCTCCATAACCACCACCTCCATATCCAACAGTGCCTCTGAATCCCCCACCACCACTGTGATCATCATTTCCTCTACCTTCACCTCCACTGCCAGACATAGATTAAGACAGATGATGTTCTTTCCCTCATGCCCATTCTTAAGTGTGTTTTAATGTTTAGTATTTAGGGTTTAGGGTTTTGGGTTAGTTTAGGGTTTACAGTTAGTTTAAGATTTATGGTTTGGGGTTTAAGGTTTAGGTTTGTAGGATTTAGGGTTTAGGGTTTAGTGTTTAGGGGTTTAGGGTTTTAGGGTTTATGGTTTAGGGTTTAGGTTTTTAGGGTTTAGGGTTTACGGTTTACGGTTTTTGGTTTAGGGTTTTACTATTTTAGGGTTTAGGGTTTAGGTTTAGGGTTTAGGTTTAGGGTTTGTGGTTTAGGGTGGGTTTAGGGTTTAAGTTTAGGGTTAGTTTTAGAGTTTAGGGTTTAGGATTTAGGGTTTAAAGTTTTTCTTTAAAATTAAGTAAACCGAGAGGTTTAGGTTTAGTTAGTTTATTTTTTATTTATTTGAGTTTATTTTATTTTTTTTATATTTATTTAAGTGTGTTTTTTTATTTTGTTTAGTTTACTTATTTTATGTTTATTTATTTTAGTTTTTTTTTTAGGTTTAGGTTTATTTTTAAGTTGAGTTTTTTTTTAGGATTAGGTTTTATTTTTTATTTTTAGGTTCATGTTTAGCTTTTTATTTTATTTTTTTAGGTTACATTTTTTTATTTTCATTTTAGGTTTATTTTTAGGTTTAGGTTTATTTTTAGTTTATTTTATTTTATTTAGTTTATGTTTAGGTTTAGGTTTAGTATATTTTTAGGCTTAGGTATAAGTTTTATTTATTTTAGCTTAGTTTATTTTGTTTAGGTTTAGGTTTATTTTAGTTTATTTATTTTATTTTTATTTTAAGTTTAGTTTTTTTTTAGTTTAGGGTTTAGGTTTTATTTTTTATTTATTTCTAGGTTTTATTTTTAGGTTTATTTTTTAGGTTTAGATTTTTATGTAGTTTTATTTTATTCTATGTAAGGTTTATTTTATTTTTATTTGAGGTTTAGTTATTATTTTATTTAGGTTTTTATTTATTATTTTATTTTCTTTGTCGGTTTAGGTTTAGGTTTAGCTTTTAGTTTAGGTTTTTATTTTATTTTGCTTTAGGTTTATTTATTTATTTTATTTTTAGGTTTTATTTAGTTTAGATTTAGGTTTTTAGCTTTTTAAGGTTCTGGGTTTAGTGTTTAGGGTTTAAGGTTTAGGGTTTAGGGTTTAAGGTTTAGGGTGTTTAGTGTTTAGGGTTTAGGTTTTATGTCTAGGGTTCAGGTTTTAGTTTATGGTTTTTAGTTTTTGGATTTTTTTAACAGAGAATAAATTGAAATTCAATATTTCTTCTTTTCGATTTCATCAACCGTGTAACAAACCAAGTTTTCTAAGACACAAGCGACGACATAGATAAAGAATGAGCACGCATAAATCAAAAACCCTAGATAGCTAGAACCATCTTTAGTGTAAAGACACAATTCCAAAAGTACCAGATCGGAATGGCCATTCTTCAATTTCTCTAGTTTCCATCAACCACCCGCCTGTAGCTCTACCGCCATCATATCCCTGATATCTCCCTCCGCCATCATCACGGATGTAACCTACATCGCTTCTCCCACCTCCATAACCACTGCTGCTCCGACCACCACCTCCATATCACCAAAGACCTCCGATCCACCCAACTGCCCCACCTTTACCTCCACCCCCACCCAAATCTGAGCCTAGTTGATGATGATGTTCCAGCCTCAAGGTCCCCATTTGTAGGGTTTAGGGTTTATGTTTATTCTTTAATTTATTTAGTTGCTTTAGATTTGGGTTTAAGGTTTAGGGTTTAACGTTAGGATTTAGGGTTTAAGGTTTAGGGTTTATGCTTTCAAGGTATTAGAGTTTAGAGTTAGGGTTTAAGGTCTACGGATTTAAGGTTTAAGGCTTTAGGGTTTAGGGTTTAGGGTTTAGGGTTTGTTATCGTGGTCACTTTATGGTTTAGGTTTTGAGGGTTTATAGTTTAGTTTAGGGTTTAGGGTTAGAGTTTACAGGTTTTAAGTTTAGTTGCAGGTTTAGGGTTTAGGGTCAGTGTAGGGGTTAGGTCCGTGGTTTTAGGGCATGGGGTTTAAGTTTTTTTAAAATTAAGCAAACTAGGCTTAGGTTAATTTAGTTAATTTTTTATTTTTTATAATTTATTTTATTATTTATTTTTATTTAGGTTTATTTTTTTATTTAGTTTAGTTTATCTATTTTAGGTTTATCTATTTCAGTTTATGTTTTTTATTTTAGTTTATTTTTTAGGTTTAAGCTTAAGTTTATGCTTATTTTTTAGTTTAGTTTTATTTTTATTTTATTTTTTAAGTTTACGTTTTATTTTTTATTCTTAGGTGTTGGTTTAGATTTTTATTTATTTATTTATTTTTTGGTTTAGGTTTTAGATATTTATTTTAAGTTTATTTTTAGGTTTTATTGTTGAGTTTAGGTTTAGGTTTATTTAATTTATTTTAGTTTATTTTAGTTTAGGTTTATGTTTATTTTATATTATTTATTTTAGGTTTAGGGCTTAGGTTTTATTTTTTTTTTATTTTTAGGTTTTATTTTTAGGTTTATTTTTGGTTTAAGTTATTATTTCATTTTTATTTTATTTTATTTTTGATTTATTTTATTTATATTTTACGTTTAATTTCTATTTTATTTAGAATTTTTTTATTTTTAGGTTTATTTTATTTTTTAGTTTAGTTTGGCTTTTGGTTTATTTTATTTTAGTTTAGTTATTATTTTTTATTTTATTTTATTTTATTTAGGTTTAGAGTTATATATATATATATATATATATATATATTAGGTTTTATTTGGACTAAATTTAGGTTTTTAGGTTTTTAGGTTTATAGGGTTTAGGATTTTTTTTTGTGAAACCACATATAGGGGGAATTTTATTGCCACAAAAATAGGATTACAAGGTCCTTAATAGGGGATAAACTCCAAAACTACTGCTCAAAGAGCTACAATCAGCCTAGAGAGTAAATCTCATATCTAAGTACATCCAAAAGCAAAATAAAAGAGAGAATGATAGCAAAAGATACAAAATGATTAACATAGAGAAACCAATGGATAGATCTGGGCCAAAGCTCTTCAGGATGAGAGAATGCATGCCACTAGGGAGCAATCCTGCAAGAGAAAGAGAAAAATCCATCTGCAAATATGTAGAAAGAAAAAAATTAGCACAGTTAGAGTAATACAAATAAAGTGGATGGTAAAAGTAGCATAAACTGAAAAAAAATTATAGAGAAGTGTTTGAGAGAAGGCTCAGGCTCAGTCACACCAAATTGGGGAAGATGCTAATATGAGCATCCAAACTTCAGCGGAAGGGTTACGTCACAAGAGCTACTACCAAACCAAAAAGCAATGAAATCATCACAACCATCATAGCCTACAAACTTATGGGAAGATAACAGCCATTTGTTGAAAGTCTTATGAGCCTTAGTACCTGCAAACCTAAACAAAGCCATATACACTATAGAAAAGGAGACAGCAAAGAGCAGAATGCGAAAGAGATTATCCCATACACGATAAGTATCACTCACCATAGCATGAGAATCCCTACCCATATAAAAATGAACCATCTTGGCCACATCCACCTTATTAATATCAGATCCAAGAGTAAAATTAAACTAGCATGAAAACCACCACAAGTAAAAGTAAAAGGCCGCATTTAAGATAGAAACTATAGACAACCACCTGAAAGCTAACTGAAATCCTGCTAAGCATATCAATTAGCATGTAAATAACACCATCCCAAATCATATGAAACTTACAGGCTAGGAATACAACCGATGAATACATCCCATAGAAAGGTGCCCATTCAGATTAGCAATGCAGATGTTTACAACCCCCTTATTAATAACGTAATCACAACAACACCATCAATAATCATATAAAAATTATAGGCCAGGTATACATCCCAGGAATATAGCCCATAAAAAGGATACCCATTCAGAATAAACACTGCAGATGTTAACAAACACCAAGTTAATAGCGTAACACAATAGGAACTGCACAAGTCTACCAGAACCAAGATGGGAATGTAGCAACATATTAGATAGACCACAAGCCACAGGCGATAAGCTGCACCCCATGGCAAACAACAAAAAAAAACAATCAGAGAAACAACCCTAGTAGTAGCTTGGTGGGCATAAAACCCGATAATCCATTCAGTCAACAACCAAGACAACAAACCAAGATAGCAAACCAAATATTGCACCCAACAGAGGGTAATCCAGTCAGTAACAGTAGTATTACATAGACCAAAAATGGGGATCAAAAGAAAACCATCATTAAAATCCTTCAAGACAAGGAAAAGCAGACCAACAACTAATCCAACATCATAAGTAAAATCGGGATGAAAGGAAGGCAAGAAGAAAATCCAGTCATGCAAAGAAATAGTAATAGCAGGTAAATTAAACATTCTTCCCCAACAGGTTGAGGAGGGGGGGGGTTGGTGAGCAAAATAGTAGCCACAACCCTATTTAAAAGGAAAAATACAAATAAAGTAGGGCCCACCATGAAGTTGTGCAAATCATAGCAAACCAACAACTGCAGCAACAAAGACATGAACCTCCAATACAGGTAGCCAGAATAAAAAAAATAGTTTAAGAATAGGCAACAGGAAAAAGAGATAGGAAACAGTCTCAATCATGAAAAGAAAAGCAAAATACAGTAAGTCCCAAAAAATAGTATTGATGGCAAGCAATCCGTCCCTGCAGATCAAAAAATAAGACATCTCCATCCAAAGACAAGGAAATAGAAGCACATTTCCATTAGCAAGGGAAACAGAGATACAAGAAGACCCCAAAAAAAGATTGGATAAACAGAAAGCCAATAGATGCAGATCACAATAGAACCAGGAAAGATTATCAGGGAATTGCATCAGCAAAATGAAGAGGAGCAACAACAATAAACAAAAGATAAAAAAAAGATGGCTATACAGATAAAATAAAGTAATACAAGTTGTAATCAGGCCAAAACATAGAATGAAATTAGTTTCTGAGATAAGGAAGTCCAGTATTGTCCAAATTAACCAATCATAAATGTTTAGGAAGTGTATGCTGATCAAAGAATTTATTCCATCTAATCTAGAAACTAGATTAGCAAGGTAATCAGCACACGCATTACCTTCACACCAAACATGAGTGATTTTAAAATAGAGTTGAGATAGGAGAGCTCTAGTATTCTTTAGGAGGTAGTACAATTCTGAATTTCCCAATTTGGTGGAAGTCAACAGATCAATCAGCAACATGGAATCCATCTCAATCCAAATATTGAGCCAACCTTTTTGTAGGAAAATCTCAATAGCTTTGTTAACAGCCATTAGCTCCGCAAAGAGAACATAACATGTTGTAAGAGGATAAGCAAAGGCACATAAAACTTTACCATTAAGGTTTCTAAAAATTCCACCACGGCTAGAAGCATTTTGAGAAATGGAGCCATCAATATTAATTTTAATAATATTATCATGAGGTTTTTTCTAATAAACAAGCTTATCATCTTTACAGTTGGGATGGTCCGGCAGGTTAAAACCCAGTTTATTGGCAACAAATTTACAGCCTTTAAATTGATTGCAGTTAATTAAACTCGCATTAAATAAAGCACAGATTTTATCTTTAATTCTAGCAATTATCCTCTTATGGTTCATATGAATCCCACGATGTTTTGCATTATTTCTGTCCATCCATATGAACCATATAAGAGTGATAGCAGTTATCACTTTAATGTGGTCTTTAATAGTATTTTCAAAATAAACCTCAAGAAGTTGATAAAGAGTTAAGGAGCCATTGAATTTGTCAATATTAAAAAATTCATCATACCAAACCCAAAGATTGGAAGCAATGGCTCCGTTAACAAATACATGATTGATATTCTCAATGTGAAAGCAACAGTAACATTTTGAAGGTAAGTAAAAACCATTACCCCACATCAAGGAATCAAGAGGGATGAAATTTTTCAAAATTCTCCAAGTTAGAACAGAGTAAGAAATAGGGATAATGTTATTCCAAAGTTTAAAAAACACATTAGAGAAATCATGATCTTCTCTAATATGAGTCCAGACATCTTTAAGGTTGAAATCACCATTTTGAGAAAGCTAAAAAAGAATCTGATCATGATTACTAGGGATGATAGGGATGGTAGTAAGCTTATCTAAAAGAGAGATAGGGATATAGTCAATAAGCTTACTATTCTTCCACTTATTATTATGCCAGAAGGAGTTCACTTTAATAGCAGCAGTGGAGTGGGTAGAAAGTAAATCATCAATAGAACCACTTCCAGTCCAATTATCTTGCCAAAAGAAGGAAGTTCTAGAGTTAATCCTCCAAGAAATTAAGGATTCAACCTCCCATTTGATGGAACAAAGTCATTTCCAAACATGAGAATCTCCCACTTTGTAAGGGAAAATGAGAGGGTGCTTATCCTGGCAGTATTTAACAGTCATGAATTTAGCCCAAAGACTATTGTTGCTCCTAAAATTCCACCAAAGTTTATAAGAAAAAGCAGTAATAGCTTTCTTGATTGGCTTATAGCCAAGACCACATTCAGCAAGAGTTCCACAGCTTTTATACCAAGAGGTCCAATGCATTCTTTTAATAGAATTGTTAGAACCCCAGAAGAATTTATTAAGGAGGCGCTCAATTCTATTAATGGTAAAATTGGTCAGTACAATGGTTTTAATAAGATATAAAGGCATGGAGTTAAGGGTACTCTTAATCAAAGTGAGCCTACCACCAAATGAGAGTAAATGAAATTCCCAAATAGAAATTTTATTAGAGATTTTTTGGATTAACTCATCAAAAAGATGTGATCTTTTCTGACCTTTAAAAAGAGGAGCACCAAGATATTTAATAGGAAGTTGTTGTTGCTGAAAATTAATGATTCTCAAGATTTGGTTGATCTTATTACTAGAGATTTTAGAGGAAGGAATGAAACAATTTTTGCCTTCGTTAAGAAAGAGACCACTTTCGTTTCCAAATTTAATTAAAAAATTCTTAATATTTTTAATGTGATGAATAGAGGCATTGCAAAGGATAATGAAATTAATAGAAAAACTAAGATGTGAGACAGGAAAACCAACTTGATTTCTAAAAGACATGCTTGGATTATTATTGAAAAGGTCATGAATGCTCCTCGAAAGATATTGCATAGCAATAATAAAAAGAGAGGGAGACAAGGGATCCCCTTGTCTCAAGCCATGCATAGAAGGGAAGAAACCTAAGGCCTCACCATTCAGGATAATAGAGAACCAAACATTGCTAATGCAATTTTTAATGAGGCAAATAAATTTATCAGAAAAACCAAACAAGTGAAGAATTTGGAAGAGGAAATTCCAAGAGAGGTTGTCAAAAGCTTTAGAGATGTCCAATTTGAAAAGGATGTTACCAGTTCTGCTAGGAGCATCCATATCATGAATCAGCTCTTGGGCAAGAAGAATGTTATCAGATATAGCCCTACCTTTAATGAAACATGTTTGGTTGAGAGAAATAATATTAGAAAGTAGAGGACTAATTCTAGCAATCAATTTAGCAATTAGTTTATGAAAGAAGGTGCAAAGGTTGATACATTTGAAATTGCCCCAAGAATCAGGATTATTAATTTTAGGAATGTGGATAATGGAAGTGCTAGAGAAATATCTAGGTAAGGGATTTCCATTAAAGAAATCAACAACAGCATCGACTAAATTAGACTTAATAATAGGCCAACAATGCTAAAATAAATGAGTCGTGTAGCCTTCAGGGCCAGCAACAGAATCAACGTTCATACTATTAAGAATTCTACCAATCTCAGCTTCCGTAGGAACCATATTAAGCAAGTGATTGTCATCATTAGTAATAGTTGAGGGAATCAAGTGGGAGTTGGAGATAACTTCTAAAGGAAGGTTCTTGTTCAATAAGTTTTTAAAATGATGGATGACAGAATCTTTAATATCATTATTGTCTGTGATTCAGTTGCCGTTATCACTTTTAGTTTTTTTAATAGAGTTTATGGCTCTATTTTTTTAGAAAAGAGCATGGAAATATCTGGTATTTCTATCGCCATCAGCAATTTGTTTGCTAGCAGCCTTTTATCGCCAGTAGGTTTCTTCCATATTTTGATAGTTAACCAAGTTATCTTTGGCTTCATTCAAGTCCTTAAGTTTAGTGGAATCAGTCAAAACAACATTTTCAAGAGAACAAACCAATTGTTCCATGTTTTTGATATTGGCAAAGAGATTTTTAAAATGATGCTTGTTCCACTTATTTAGGTTCTACTTAAGCCTTTTAAGCTTAAGTCAGAGGCAAATCATGCCCTTAATAGAATTATCAGGGTGAAGGGGGGCCATCCAATTGATAGAGACAACATTTAAGAAATCAATGTGTTGGATCCACATATTTTGAAATCTAAAAGAGGTAGAGGAGGTTAATCTATTAGAGGGATTTTTGACAGATATCAAAAGAGGAGCATGATCAGACAAAGTTCTATTTAAATGCTCAACTGAAGTATGAGGCCATTGATTGATCCAGAGAGAATTAAAATATAATCCTGTCTAGTCGTTGCTAGAGTCTAGAGTTATGCCAAGTATAATCCAAACTTGAATAGCCAATATCAATCAGATTGCAATCAAGAATCATATTAGAAAAGTCTTCCATGGAATGAAAGTTAGGAGAGCAACCTCCCCTTCTTTCTGAAGAAGAGAGAATAGTGTTAAAATCACCCCTACCAACCGTGGGTTTGTTGACCGAAAAGGTTTCTTAAATTGTCCCAAAGGATGTTCTTACTGCTCTATTACAAGAAGCACAAATAAAGGAATCTATAGGAGAGAAGTCACCCAATGAGATGTGGACATTAACCAATTGTTGAAGATCATCAAGGATAGATATATTGACTAAATTATTCCAAAAACACCAAATTTTATTGCTAATATTATAAAAGAAGTTGTGAAAGCCGAGCATTCTAGCGACATGGTTGATCTTAGAAGAGTGTATAAAAGGTTCAATAATAATAGGTAAGGCTATGTTATGAATACGACAGAGACTTCTAATACGGTTGCGGACAATGAGAGTCTCAATATCTCAAACATTATAAATTAGTATGTTGATCATAATAAAATAAGAAAAGAAAAGAAAAGAGATAACTAAAGATATAATAAAGCAAGAAGAAAAGGGAAATATAAACATTTATTTATGGAAGTTAGGGAAGATCTAGTAGTTCTAGTGGAGCTATTAGTGAGCATTCTTGCTTTAAGTGATTTTTTTAAAACAATTTGAAAAGGTCTATCTTTGTCCAAAGAATCACCATTTTAGAGAGACTGATTTATGATATTTAGAATAGGACTTGTATCAGTCAAAGCATTTCTAATGGTAATTTCCCCTTCCTCAATGTTAGAATTAAGCTGAGGGAGTGGGTTAACATGCGTATCACTCTCAATAGTAGGAGAAGGAGAGGTTGTGAAGCCATTAATAGCACAGATTTCAGGATCATTTCTAGAATTAGTTTTTAGATTTTGTTCCATCATCAAAGGATTAGCTCCAGAATTTGTTTTTAGATTTTGTTCCAACCTCAAATTTCCATTCAAATCACCATTAAGGTTCCTATGAGTCTCCTCAGATTCACTAGCCAAGAGGGGTAGGTTAGACTGAATCAAGGTATTATCTTTAGGAGACAAATTATTACAATTAGAAGGACTGATAATCAAGCTATCATTTCCCTCCTCAAGAACCTCATTAGCAGTGTCTTTAACTTGCTCAGATTGCTCTCCATTAGACAAAGTAGTGGATACAAAAGGAGTAGGGGTGTGGGTAGGATTCCCATTTTGAGTGACCTTAGTACAAGTAATATTTTTATCATTTGATAGAGTAGGATTAGAGCAGGAAAATTTTTCTTTTAAGTTGTGGATGCAACACAAAACGCTCAATGATGGCCATGAATTTTAAAGGTGTGCAAAAAATAGGAAAATTCTCAAATTCAACTTTTTGATTATAACTGAATTTCTCAGAGCCAATCCAAACTTCTTTAGGATGTTTTTTTGAGATATCAATTTCAACCAAAGGACAAGCAACATAAGGTCATGATCTCATAGCGGTGGCCTGATCAATTTGAAGAGGCAGACCAAAGAGATCCCCAACCGCAAAAAGAACTTGATGTGAAACATAATCTATTCTCATATTAGGAAGAGCTAACCATATAGGAACAATTGGAGATTCCTCTTTTATATCAAAAAGAGGAGACCATTTTAGAAGTCCCATTTGATAATTAAAAACAAAGTAAGAGAGATGTGCAAAAACTCTTGAATAATCTAAGTCATTAGAGAGCTGAAATAAAACATGCCTTGGATCAATCAATTCGATAGTGAAAGCACCTGAAAGCTTAAGGCTATGAAAAAAAAGATCGAATGTTATCGAGAGTTAGCCGTCATAAGGAAAATTTACCAACTAAAGTGAATTCATAAGGCTTCGCCAACTTTTCCACATCTAGATCCGAACACATAATCACTGGCATGCCACAAAATGAGGTCAAGATCAAATTGACCAAAGCATTAGTGGAAAGGTTCTTACAAGATAATGCATCCTTAAAGGACATAACTGGAGGAAGAGTAGCGGATGTTTTCGGATCCACAATTCCATGTAATTATGATGCCCTAGCCGATGCCTCCAAGATGAAGAAGCTCGGCTGCGCAGTAAGCGATTCCTCCGCCATTGGATGAGCAAAGGGAAACACACATGAGAGTCCAATCAAAGACAAACGATCAAAGAAATCGATCAAGAATGATCAAAAATTGGCCAAACTGCAAGGAAATCGTAATCGAAGGAAGGGAAAAATGCAATCGCCAGAGACCCACGGCCGAGAGCATTTTTTTGGTTTAGGTTTTTTATAGGGTTTAGGATTTAAGCTTGTAGGTTTTGGGGTTTAGGGTTTAGGGTTGTAGGTTTAGGGATTTGGATTTTAGGGTTTAGGGTTTAGGCTTTAGTGTTTAAGGTTTAGGGTTTTGGGTATTAAGGTTTAGTATTTAGGGTTTAGGGTTTAGGGTTGTAGGTTTAGGGTTTAGGGTTAAGGTTTTTTTAATTTATTTTTTTTTAAAATTTTTTATTTTTTCTAAATTAGGTAAACTTGTAGGTTTCAGTTTTTTTAGTTTATTTTTTTATTTTAGTTTATTTTAATTTTTTTATTTAGGTTTATTTTTATTTTTAATTAGTTTAGTTTATTTATTTTAGGTTTATTTATTTCATTTTAGGATTTTTATTTTATTTTATTTTGTAGGTTTAGGTTTAACTAGGTTTATTTTTTTTTAGTTTAGTTTTATTTTAATTTTTAACTTTAGGTTTAATTTTTTTTTTAGGTTTAAGTTTAGGTTTTTATTTTATTTTTTTAGATTTAGGTTTTAGATTTTTATTTTGGTTTATTTTTATGTTTTTTTTGTTTAGTTTTATGTTAATTTTTAGTTTATTTAATTTTATTTAGGGTTTAGGTTTAGGTTTAGGATTAGTTTTTCTTAGGTTTAGGTTTTTTATATTTTTATTTTTGGTTTAGGTTTTTTTTATTTAGGTTTTTGGTTTTACTTGTTATTTATTTTTAGGTTTTATTTTTAAGTTTATTTTTTAGGTTTAGATTTTTATTTATTTTTATTTTTTTTATTTTAGGTTTCTTTTATTTTTATTTTGGGTTTAGTTTTTATTTAGTTAGGCCTTTTATTTTTTTAATTTATTTTAGGATTTTATTTATTATTTATTTATTTTTTATTTTATTTTCTTTTTAGGTTTAGGTTTAGGTTTTAGTTTAGGTTTTTACTTTACTTTATTATTTTATTTTATTTCAGTTTATGCTTTTTTATTTATTTTATTTTTATGTCTTATTTAGTTTAGATTTAAGTTTTTAGCTTTTTCAAGTTTAGGGTTTAGGGTTTAGGGTTTTGAGTTTAGGGTTTAGGGTTTAGGGTTTAGTGTTTAGGGTTTAGGTTTTAGGGTTTAGGGTTTAGGGTTTAGGGTTTTACGGTTTAAGGTTTACATCATAGGGTTTAGGGTTTGGGGTTTATGTTTTTGGATTAGCGTTTAAGTTTTAGTTTAAGGTTTAAGGTTTAGGGTTTAGGGTTTAAGGTTTTTCTTAGTCGAGAAGAAATTCAAATTCAATATTTCTTCCTTTGATTTCATCAACCAAGTAGTAACCCAAGTTTTTAAAGATACAAGCGACGACATAAGTAAAAGATGAGCACCCATAGAGCAAATCAAAAACCCCAGATTAGTAGAATCTTCTCTACTATGAAGACACAATTCCATTACCAGTAGATTAGAATGGTCATTCTTCAGTTTCTCCAGTTCCCATCAAAACCACCCCTGCCTCTTGAATCCCTCTATCCGCCATCATATCCCCGACCTCTTCCTCCACTACCACCATAGATGTAACCTACGTCGCACCTCCCACCTCCATAACTACCACTAGTCTGACCACCACCTCCAGATCCCCCACCACCATTGAGATAACCGCCGCCCCCACCTTTGCCTCCACCGCCAGATCTAGATTGAGCCTAGTTGACGAAGATGTTCCTGCCCTCAAGGTTTTTTGAATTCTCTGGATTTAGGGTTAGTTCAAGGTTTAAGGTTTAGGTTTATTGTTTAATTTATTTAGTTGCTTTAGATTTAGGTTTACAGTTTGGGATTTAGAGTTAGGGTTTAGAGTTTAGGTTTCTGGTTTTTGTGGTTTTAGGTTTAGGGTTTGGGGGGGTTTAGGTTTGGGCTTTAGGGGCTTAGGTTTGGGTTTAGGTTTAGGTTTATGTTTTAGTGTTTAGTGTTTAGGCTTTAGAGTTTAGGATTTTGAGGATTGATGGTTTAGGGTTTAGGGTTTAAGGCTCAAGGTTTTATAGGGTTTATGGTTTTTCAGGTTTAAGGTTGTTGGTTAAGCGTTTAGGATTTAGGGCTAGTTTTATGGTTTAGGATTTATGGTTTAGGGTTTAGAATTTAGGGTTCAAAGATTTGGGTTTAGAATTTAGGGTTTTTTAAAAAAAATGTAGTAAACTAGTAGGCTTAGGTTTACTTGTTTATTTCTTATTTATTTTAGTTTATATTATTTTTTATTTATTTAGGTTTAATCTTTCTTTTTATTTAGTTTAGTTTATTTATTTTAAGTTTATCTATTTTAGTTTAGATTTTTTATTTTAGTTTACTTTTTAGGTCCAGGCTTAGGTTTATGCATATGTTTTAGTTTAGTTTTATTTTTATTTTATATTTTAGGTTTAGGTTTTATTTTATTCTTAAGTTTAGGTTTAGATTTTAATTTATTTATTTTTTGGATTACATTTTAGATTTTTGTTATAGGTTTATTTTTAGGTTTTATTTTTTAGTTTAGGTTTTGGTTTATTTTAGTTTATTTTATTTTATTTAGTTTAGGGTTTAAGTTTAGTTTATTTTAAGTTTAGGTTTAGGTTTTATTTATTTTATTTTAGTTTCTTTCAGTTTAAGTTTATGTTTATTTTATTTTGTTTATTTTAGGGTTAAGGTTTTGGTTTTATATATTATTTATTTTTAGATTTTATTTTTAGGTTTATTTTATGGTTTAGGTTATTATTCCATTTTTATTTTATTTTATTTTAGGTTTTTTTCATTTTTATTTTACATTTTATTTTTAGTTTACTTAGGTTTTTTATTTTTAGGTTTAGTTTATTTTAGTTTAGTTTAGCATTTTTGTTTATTTTATTTTCATTTAGTTTTTATTTTTTATTTTATTTTATTTTATGTTTGGTTTAGGTTTATTTTATTTTATTCTTTATTTTATTTAGGTTTATGTTTTATATTTATTTTATTTTAGGTTTTATTTAAATTAAGTCCACCATAGGTTTTAAGTTTACAAGATTTAGGGTTAGTGGTTTAGGCAGAGGTTATTGGGTTTAGTGAGTAGGTTTAGGGATTTGGGTTTGGGTTTAGGGTTAGGCTTAGACAGGTTTAAGGTTTAGTAGGGTTTTATGGTGGTTTAGGGTTTAGTTCACATTTAGAATTTTTTAATTTTTTTTTAATTTTTAGTTTTCTTTATAATTAAGTAAACTGGTAGGTTTAGGTTTATTTAATTTATTTAGTTTATTTTTTATTTTAATTTATCTTATTTTTTTTTCAATTGAATTTTATTTTTATTATGTTTAGTTTATTTATTTTAGAATTATTTGTTTTAGTTTAGGTTTATTTTTTAGTTTAGTTTTATTTTTATTTTATTTTTTAAGTTTAGTTTTAATTTTATTTTTTTTAGGTCAGGTTTTAATTTTAGGTTTATTTTTAGGTTTTAGTTTTTAGTTTAGGTTTAGGTTTATTTTTAGTTTATTTAATTTTATTTTGAGTTTATGTTTAGGTTTAGGTTTAGGTTTTATTTATTTTATTTTATTTTTATTTTAGATTTAGGTTTGTTTTAGTTTAGGGTTTAGGTTTTACTTTTTATTTATTTTTTTGGTTTTATTTTTAGGTATTTTTTTTAGGTTTAGGATTTTATTTAGTTTTTATTTTATTTTAGTTTAGGTTTATTTTGTTTTTATTTTAAGTTTAGTTTTTATTTATTTAGGTTTTATTTCTTTTATTTAATTTAGTTTTATTTATTTTATTTTATTTTATCTTATTATTTGTTTAGGTTTTAGTTTAGGTTTTAATTTTACTTTATTTTTTTATTTTATTTTGGTTTAGGTTTGTTTATTTATTTTATTTTAAGTTTTAGATTTAGGTTTTATTTTAGTGGTTTAGGGTTTAAGTGATAGTGATTAGGGTTTTGAGTTGCATTTAGTGAGTGGAGGGTATAGGGTTAAGTGTGTTAGGATTTAGGGTTTAACATTTAGGGATTGTGGTTTAGTTTAGGGTTTAGGGAGGGGTTTAGTTTAGGTTTAGGTGTTTTAGTTTATGTTTTAGGGTTTTTGATTTTGTTTAATAGAGAACAAATTCAGATTCAACATTTTTTCTTTTCAATTTTATCAACCAAGTAACACACCAAGTTTTCTAAGACACAAGCGACGACATAGTTAAAAAATGAGCACGTAAAGAGAAAATCAAAAACCCTAGATAAGTAGAACTGTCTCAACTGTAAAGACACAATTCGCTAAGCAGCAGATCGGATCGGCCGTTCTTTAGTTTTGTCCAGTTCCCATCAAAACTAATGCGGCCTCTTGAGTAGAGGGAGCCACCATCATATCCACGATCTTTCACTCTACCACCACTATGGGCGTAACCTCCATCACTCCTCCCACCTACATAACCACCACTGCCCTGACCACAACTTCCATATCCACCAGCACCTCCAAATCGCCCAGCACCACTGTGATAACCGCTGCCTCTGCCCTCGCATCCATCGCCGATCTAAACTGAGCCTAGTTGATGATGATGTTCTTGCCATCAAGGTTCTACCCATTCTTGTGGTTTAGTTTAGTTTAGTTTAGGGTTTATTTTTTAATTTATTTATTAATTTAGTTTAAGTTTAGGGTTTGGGGTTTAGGGGTTTATGGTTTAGGGTTAGGGTTTAGGATTAGGTTTAGGGTTTGGGGTGGTAGGGTGGGGTTTAGGGTTTGTGGTGTTTTATGGTTTATGCTTTTAGGGTTTAGGATTTAGGATTAAGGTTTAGGGTTTAGGATTTAGGGTTTAGTGTTTAGTGTTTTTTAGGGTTTAAGATTTAAGGTTTAGGGTTTAGATTTTGGTATAAGGTTCAGATTTTAATTTAAGGTTTAAGGTTTTTGGATTTTTCTTATTTTTAATAAAGAATAAATTCATATTCAAGATTTATTCTTTTAGATTTCATCAACCAAGTAACACCAAGTTTTTTAAGACATAAGGAACAACATAGATCAAAAATGAGCATGCATAGAGCAAATCAAAAACCCTAGATAACTAGAATCGTCTCTACTATAAAGACATAGTTCCATAAGCAATAGATCAGATCACCGTTCTTTAGTTTCTCCAGTTCCCATCAAAACTACCCCAGCCTCTCCAGTAGCGGGATCCACCATCATATCTCTAATCTCTCCCTCTACCACCGCCACGGCTGTAACTTCTGTCACTCTTCCCATCTCCATAACCACCAATGCTTCGACCATCACCTACATATCCACCAGCACCTCCAAATACCCCACCACCACTACAATAACTACCGCCTTCATCCCTAGATCTAGACTAAGCCTCGTTGATGGTGATGTTCCTGCTATCAAGGTTCTAACCATTCTTAGGGTTTAGGTTAATTAGGTTTTTTAGGTTTAGGTTTATTTTCTTAATCTATTTAGTTACATTAGGTTTATGTTTAGGGTTCAGAGTTTTGGGTTTAGGGTTTAGGGTTAGGGTTTAGGGTTTAGGGTTTAGGGTTTAGGGTTTATGGTGTAGGGTTTAGGGTTTAGGGCTTAGGGTTTAGGGTTTTAGGGTTTATGCTTTTAGGGCTTAGGGTTTAATTGTTTAGGGTTTGACTTTAGGGTTGTAGTTTTGGTTTAGGTTTTAGTGTTAGTTAGGGTCTCACTAGAGTTTCTCATTTGTTTAAGTATTTTTAAATTAAGTTAACTAGTAGGTTTACATTTATTTAGTTTATTTTTTATTTATTTTAGTTTATTTTATTTTTTTCTTTTTACTTATGCTTACTTTTTATTTTTATTTAGTTTAGTGCATTTATTTTAGCTTTATTTTATTTTATTTTTTTAGATTTAGGTTTTGGTTTAGGTTATTTTTTAGTTGTGTTGTATATTTATTTTAATTTTTAGGCTTAGGTTTTATTTTTATTTTTAGGTTTAGGTATTTATTTTCTTTTTTTAGGTTTAAGTTTTAGGTTTTTATTTTAGGTTTAGGTTTATTTTTAGTTTCTCTTGTTTTAGTTAGTTTAGGTTTAGGTTTAGTTTATTTTAAGTTTAGGTTTAGGATTTATTTATTTTAGTTTAGGTTTAGGTTTATTTTATTTTCTTTATTTTATTTTTATTTTAGGTTTAGTTTTTTTATTTTAGGTTTATTTTATTTATTTTATGTTTTATTTTTAGGTTTTTTAATTATTACTTTATTATATTTAAGGTGTATTTTATTTTTATTTTACATTTAGTCTTAATTTTATAGAGGTTTCTTAGTCTTAGGTTTATTTTATTTTTTAGTTTAATTTAGGTTTTCTTTGTTATAGTTTAGTGTTTTTTTCTATTTTTTAATTTTATTTTTAGGTTTCAGTTTTTATTTTATTTTCTATTTTTTATTTAGGTTTAGGTTTTTTTTATCTATTTTATTTTTGGGTTTTATTTAGTTTTGGTTTATGTTTTGCTGGTTTTCCTGATAGGCATGTTTAGAGTGGATTTTAGTGGTCTTGTATTCTTAATGTTTATGATCTGCCTACCTTTAGTTTATTATTTATGCCTTTAATGTTTATTTTTGTGGTCAGGGATCACGATTAGGCTCAGGTCACCTTAGTCCTAGTGGTCTTTGGTTTAGTCTGGCCTGTAGCTCAGACTCAGGGTGGCCCAGTGGCTTATGGTTGGTCAGGCTCAGTGGTCAGTCAGGCCTAGGGTTTGTAGTGTGGTAGGGTTGCAGGTTTAGTAGTTTTAGGTAGGCATGTATTTTAGGGATTTTTAAAACATCAAGCAAACCCACCAGTTTTTTTAATCTTTATCTATCTTTTATTTTATTTTATTTATTTTGTTCTTATTTTAGTTTATCTTTTTTAGGTTTAGGTCATGTTTATTTTTAAATTTAGTTTTATTTTATTTTATTTTTTTAGGTTTAGGTTTTACTTTTATTTTAGTTTAAGTTTAAGTTTTATTTTATTTTATCAGGTTTTTTTAAATTTAGTTTAAGTTTTGGTTTCTTAGGCTTATTTTTAGGTTTTATTTCTTAGTTTAGGTTTAGCCTATTAGATTATATTTATAGTTTAGGGTTTAGGTTTAGTTTATTTTAGGTTAAAGTTTAAGTTATATTTATTTTTTGTTTGGTCCATCTTTTAGTTTAGGTTTATTTTATTTTTTTTATTTTAGTGGGTTTATTTAGTTTTATTGGGTTTTATTTTATCTATTTCAAGTTTATTTTACATTTAGGTTTTTTTTTTTTTTATTTAATTTAGTTATTTATTTTATGATTTTTTTATTTTTATTGGGTTTTAATTAGGTTTATTTTAATTTTTGGTTTAGTTTAGGTTTTAATTTTGTTTATTTTAAATTAGTATTTAGTTTTTATTTTATTTTATTTTTAAGTTTAGGTTTAGGTTTACATTTTTGTTTAGGTTTAGGTTTTTGTTTAGGTTTTTATTTTATTTTATTTATGTTTATGTTTTTTTATTTATTATATTTTTAGGTTTTAGTTTAGTTTAAGTTTGGTTTTGTGGTTGGGTAGTTTAGGATTTAGAGTCAGGTCTCATGTTTAGATTTGGGTTAATGATTTTATGTGGTAGGATTTAGGATTTTAGGATTTAGGGTAGGGCTCAGGATCCACTACATGTTAGTTAGGTTTAAGGTTTGGGGTTTTATTTTTTTAAATTTAATAAACTTGTAGGTTTATTTAGTTTATTTTTGTTTATTTTAATAAATTTAGTTTTATTTAGATTTATTTGTATTTCATTTAGTTTAGTTTTGTGTTCATTTATTTTATGTTTGTAGGTTTATGTTTTGGTTTATTTTATTAGCTATTTTTTATTTTATCTTGTAGGTTTAGGTTTTATAATTTATTTTAGGTTTGGTTTAGATTTTATTTTATTTTAGTGAGGTTTTTTTATTTTAGGTTTATTTTTAGGAATTATTTTTTAGTTTAGGTTTAGGTTTATTTTGGTTTATTTTATTTTATTTAGTTTTAGTAGGTTTTGTTTTAGTTTATTTTAAGTTTAGATTTAGGTTTTCTTTATTATAGAATAGTTTAACTTAGTTTAGGTTTAGGTTTAGGTTTTTTTTAGTTTATGGTTTAGGTTTTAATTTTTATTTATTTTTATTTTATTTTTATTGGTTAGGTTTTTATTTAGTTTTCTTTGATTTTATTTTAGATTTATTTTTTTTTTATTTTAGATTTAGTTTTTATTTCATTTAAGTCATTTATTTTTTTAGGTTAGTTTAGGTTTTTATTTATTTTATATAAATTTAGTTTTTATTTTTATATTTTATTTTCTTTTTAGGTTTAGGTTTAGGTTTAAGTCTTAGAGTATGTTTTTATTTTATTTTATTATATTTTTTCATTTTATTTTTGTTTAGGTTTATTTATTTATTTTATATTTAGGTTTTATTTTGTTTAACTTTAGGTTTTTTTCTTTTTAGGGCTTATGGTTTAGGGTTTGGGTTTTAGATTTTTAATTTAGGTTTATTTTTACGTTTAGGTTTAGGTCTATTTTTAGTTTATTTTAGTTTACTTAGTTTAGGGTTTCAGTTTAGTTTATTATAGGTTTAGGTTTAGGTTTAATTTATATTAGTTTAGTTTATTTTAGTTTAGTTTTAGGTTTATTTTATTTTATTTATTTTATTTTTATTTATGAATTATTTTAATTTTTAGTTTAGGATTTGGGTTTTATTTTTATTTATTTTTAGGTTTTACTTTTAGGTTTATTTTTTAGTTTTAGGTTTTTATTTAGTTATTAATTTATTTTAGGTTTATTTTATTTTTATTTTATGTTTAGTTTTTATTTTATTTATGTTTTTTATTCTTAGGTTTATTTTATTTTTTTGCTTAATTGAGGTTTTTATTTATTATATTTTAGTTTATTTTTGTTAATTTATTTTATTATTTTTAGGTTTAGGATTAGATTTTAGTTTAGGTTTTTACTTTATTTTACTTTTTCATTTTATTTTGGTTTAGGTTTTAGGTTTTATTTAGTTTAGGTTTTCAATTTTTTTAGATTTAGGTTTAGTTTAGTTTAGTGTCAGGATTTGGGTTTAGGGTTTAGGTTAGTGTTTAGTATTTAGGTTTTAGGGTTTAGGATTTGCTGTCAGCTTAAGGCTCAGGTTAGTGGCCTATGGTTTACCTCAGTTTCTAAGGTTTGTGGTTTGTGGTTTGGGTCAGCTGATCAGGTTTGGGTTTGGCCTAGGCCTGTTCAGTGGGGTGGCTCAGGGGTTTTTAGGGTTTAGGGTTTGGTTCATGGCAGTCAGGTTTAGGTTAGTTTTATGGTTTAGGGTTTAGGGTTAGTTTTATGATTTAGTGTTGAGGGTTTAGGATTTTTAATTTAAGGTTTAGGGTTTTAGGGTTTTTTTAAAAAAAATTTAAAAACCAGTACGTGTAGGTTTAGTTTATTTTATATTTTGATTTAGTTTAGTTTATTTATTTTAGTTTAGGTTTTTTTATTTTAGTTTATTTTTAAGGTTTAGATTTATGTTTAATTTTTAGTTCAATTTTATTTTTATTTTATATTTTTAGGTATATGTTTAGGTTTTTATTTTATTTTTTTTAGGTTTAGGTTTTAAGTTCTTTTTTAGGTTTAGGGTTTTATTTATTTTTAGGTATATGTTTACATACATCTAATTTGAATACTTTTTTGTCTCAAAAGTTTCATCATTGAGGCTCTCACCTCCAATGAAACCCGAGGTTGGGTCGGTATGCTAATCACATGAGACTCATCCGAGTTGGATTCCAAGTCTATGTGAATAGTAGGGTACCGCTATGAACTGAACATAACCCCTTGGTATCGATGGACAACCAGGTGGTCTCCTACTTAGAAAATTTTTGTATGCAAAATAAAATTCAAATGTGTTTGATTTTTATTTTGATTTTTGAAAATGAGGCCTTTACTTAGCAAATTTATGTATGCTATTTAAAGTTCAAATGTGTTTGATTTTTATTTTGATTTTTGAAAATGGGATCTTTATTTAACAAATTTGGGTATTCTAAAAAAAATCCAAATGTGTTTGATTGATGTGTTTTGATTTTGAAAATGGGATCTTAACTTAGAAAATTTATGTATACTAAATAAAAATCCAAATGTGTTCTAGTTTAGGGTTTAGGGTTTTATTTTAGGTTATGTTCTAGTTTTTTTTTAAGTTTAGGTTTTTATTTTTTTATTTTTTTAGGTTTAGGGTTAAGGGTTTAGGTTTTAAGTCTATAGTTCAGGTTTTAGTTTAGAGTTTAGGGTTTTTGGTTTTTTTAACAGAGAACATATTCACATTCAACATTTCTTCTTTTCGATTTCATCAACCAAGTAGCACACCAAATTTTCTAAGACCTAAGCGATGACATGGATAAAAAAATAGCATGCACAGAGCAAATCAAAAATTTTATATAACTAGAATCGTCTCTATTGTAAAGACGTAGTTTAATAAGCAATAAATCGAATTATACATTCTTTAATTTCTCTAGTTCCCATCAGAACTACCCAGGCCTCTTGAGTATCGTGATCCACCATCAAATCCTCGATCTCCCTCCACCACCATGGTCAGAATCCGCCGCCTCCTCCCACCTCCACAACCACCACTGCTCTGACCACTGCCTCCATATCAACCAACACCTCCAGATCCCCCACCACCACTACGAACCATCACAGACACCTTCCTCCACCATATCTAGATTGAGCCTGGTTGACGGTGAAGTTATTTCCTTCAAGGTTCTTCCCATTCTAAGGGTTTAGGTTTATCTTTAGGTTTATATTAGGTTTTACAATTCAGGTTTCTTTTTTAATTTATTTAGTTATTTTAGGTTTAGGTTTAGGGATTACGGTTTAGGGTTAGGGTTTAAGGTTTAAGGTTTAATGTTTAGGGTGTAGGGGTTAGGGTTTAGGGTTTAGGTTTTAGGGTATACGGTTTAAGATTAAGGTTTAGGGTTTATTGTTTAAGGTTTAAGGCTTAGGGAATAAGGTTTATGGTTTTATGGTTTTTTTTTTTAGGGGAAGCCACATGTAGGGGTATTTTATTGCCACAAAAAGAGGGTTACAAGGTCCTTAAAAGGGGATAAACTCCAGAACTACTGCTCAAAGAGCTACGGTTTATGGTTTTATGGTTGAGGGTTTTGTGTTTAGAGTTTAGGGTTTAGGGTTTAGAGTTTTAAAGTTTAGGGTTTAGGGTTGTAGGTTTAGGGTTTTAGGTTTAGGTTTAAGTGTTTTTTAATTTATTTTTATTTTTATTTTTTTTAAAATTAAGTAAACCGATAGGTTTAGGTTTACTTAGTTTATTTAGTTTATTTTTCAGTTAATTCAACTTATTTTATTTTTTATTTTAATGTAATTTAGTTTAGTTTATTTATTTTAGGTTTATTTATTTTAGTTTAGGTTTTTTATTTTAGTTTAATGTTCAGGTTTAGGTTTCAATTTAGGTTTATTTTTTAGTTCTGTTTTATTTTTATTTTATTTTAAAATGTTTAGGTTTTATTTTTTATTTTTAGGTTTAAGTTTTTTTTGTTAGATTAATTTTTAGGTTTTATTTTTTTGCTAAGGTTTAAGTTTAATTTATTTTATTTTATTTAGGGTTTAGATTTAGATTTAGGTTTACTTTATTTTAGGTTTAGGTCTAAGTTTTATTAATTTTAGTATAGTTAATTTTAAGTTATGTTTGAGGTTTATTTTATTTTTATTTTAGACTTAGTTTTGATTTTTAGTTTAAAGTTTAGGTTTAATTTTTGATTTATTTTTTGGTTTAATTTTTATGTTTATTTTTTAGTTCTAGATTTTTATTTAGTTTTTATTACATTTTATTTTAAGTTAATTTTATTTTTATTTTAGGTTTAGTTTTTATTTTATTTTATTTTATTTTACTTTAGTATTTATTTTTTATTTTATTTTCTTTTTAGGTTTAGGTTTTAGTGTACCTTTTTATTTTATATTATATATTATATTTTATTTTGGTGTAGGTTTTATTTATTTATTTTATCTTTAGGTTTTATTTAGTTTATGTTTTAGTTTTTAGCATTTTATGGTTTAGGGTTTAGGGTTAGTTGAGGGTTTATGGTTTAGGATTTAGGGTTTAAGGTCTAGGGTTTATGGTTTAAGACTTAAGGTTTAGGGTTTAGGGTTAAGGGTTTAGGTTTTAGGGTTTAGCACTTAGGGTTTAGTGTTTTAAGGTTTAAGGTTTAGTGTTTAAGGTTTAGGGTTTTTAGGTTTTAGGGCCTAGGGTTTACGATTTAGGTTTTACATATAGGGTTCAGGTTTTAGTTTAAGTTTTAGGCTTTTTTCTTAATAGAGAACAAATTAAGATTCAACATTTCATGTTTTCATTTTCATCAACCAAGTAACACACCAAGTTTTTTTACGACACAAGTGACGACATAGATAAAAAATGAGCATGCATAGAGCAAATTAAAAACCCTAGATAATTAGAACCATCTCCACTGTAAAGACACTATTCCATAAGCAGTAGATCGTATCGACCATTCTTTAGTTTCTCTAGTTCCCATCGGAACCACCCCAAACTCTCAAGTAGTGGGATCCACCATCATATCCCCGATCTCTCCCTCCGCAACCACCATAACTATAACCTTCATCGCACCTCCCTCCTCCATAACAACCATTGCTCTGACCACCACCTCCATATCCACCATCACTTCCATATCCCCCACCACCACTATGATAACCATCGCCTCCTCCTTTGCCTCCACCACTAGATCTAGACCGAGCCTTGTTGACGGTGATGTTCCTGTCATCAAGGATCTACCCATTCATAAGGTTTAGGATTATTAGGTTTTACAGTTTAGGTTTATTTTTTTAATTTATTTAGTTACTTTAGGATTAGGCTTAGGGTTATGGGTTTAGGGTTTATTGTGCAGGGGTTAGGGTTTAGTGGTTAGGGTTTAGGATTTTCTAGGGTTTAGGGTTTAGGGTTTTTGGTTTAGGGTTGTATGTTTAGAGTTTAGGTGTTATGATTTATGGTTTAGGGTTTTCTTTTTAAATAAACCAAAGAGGTTTATTTTATTTTTTAATTTAATTTATTTTATATTTATTTTATTTATGTTTATTTTTATTTTATTTATTTTAGTTTTATTTAGTTTTATTTATTTTACTTTTTACTTTTAGGTTGAAGTTTAGGTTTAGTTTGTTTTAGTTGAGTTTTATTTTTGTTTTATTTTTAGTTTAGGTTTTTTTATTTTAGTTTAGGTTTATATTTTTATTTTATTTATATAGGTTTAGGTTTTAGGTCTTTATTTTAGTTTTATTATTAGGTTTAATTTTTTAGTTTAGGTTTAAGTTTGGGTTTAATTTATTTTAGGTTTTGGTTTATGTTTTATTTATTTTAGTTTAGTTTATTTTGGCTTAGGTTTTGGTTTATTTTATTTTGTTTATTTTATTTTAATTTTTGTATAGATTTTTTTTTTTTTTTAGTTTTATTTTAGGTTTATTTTTTGGTTTAGTTTTATTTTATTTTATTTTAATTTTATTTACGCTTAGTTCTTATTTTATTAACTTTTATTCTATTTTATTTTTAGTTTAGTTTAGGTTTTCTTTATTCTATTTTAGTTTATTTTATTTTAAGCCTAGGTTTAGTTTAGGTTTTATTTTATTTTATCTTTATTATTTATTTTTTTATTTTTTTTCATTATTTTATTTTAACATTTAGTTTAAGTTTAGGTTTCAGGTTTTTCAGTGCATGGTCAGTGGCCCAGGGTCTTAGGCTCAGGCCAGGGTCTTGCCTTTTGTTAGGGTTGGCCTGGGGCTGGTTTGGCCTTGGCTTTAAGGTCTGGGGTCAGCTGGCCTAGGCAGTTGGGCTCATGGTTTAGGGTTTAGTCTCTGCTTTAAGCTCAGAGATCAGGGTTAGTTTAGGGTCTTCATGGCTAGGGGACTAGGCTGCCAGGCTCAGTAGTACCTTCAAGATTTCAGTGGCTCTGTGATCCAGTGGTTTTGGGTTTTGTTTAGGGCTCAGTGGCTCAGTAAAGCATTTAGCCAGTTATAGTTTAGTAAATTAGGGTTTTAGGGTTTGATTTTTTTAAAATAAAAAAATCAAAACCAACAATTAAGTTTATTTAGTTTATTTAGTTAGTTTTTATTTATTATAATTTATGTAATTTTTTATTTTTATTTAGGTTTATTTTTTATTTATTTTCTGTTTGGTTAGCTTATTTTAGGTTTATTTATTTTAGTATAGGTTTTTTGTTTTAATTTATTTTTTAAGTTTAGGTTTAGGTTTAAGTTAAATTTTTTGTGTAGTATTATTTTTATTTTATTTTTAAGGTTTAGGTTTTATTTTTTATTTCTAGGTTTAGGTTTAAGTTTTTATTTTATTTTTTTAGGTTTAGGTTTTTAGTTTTTATTTTAGGTCTATTTTATTTTATTTCCTGCTTTTAGGTTTATTTATTTATTTAATTATCTGGGATTTGGGGTTTAGGTTTAGGTTTTGTTTATTTTAGTTTACTTTATTTTTGTTTAGGATTAGGTATAATTTATTTTTATTTTATGTTTATTTTTTTCTTAGTTTAGGATTTAGGTTTTAATTTTTTATTAATTTTTAGGTTTCTTTTTTAGGTTTAGGTTTTTATTTAGTTTTTATTTTATATTATTTTAGGATTATTTTAATTTTTTTTTAGGTTTAGTTTTTATTTTTTTATTTAGTTTATGTTTTTATTTATTTTATTTTAGTTTAGGTTTTATTTTTTATTTTATTTTCTTAGGTTTAGTTTAGGTTTTGGTTTAGTTTTTTTAGGCTTTATTTTATTTTGGCTTTTGGGTTTAGGATTTAGTGTGGTTTAAGGTTTGGGGCATGTGGTGAGTTTATGTTTTGGGGTTTAGCAGGTGTGGTAGGGTTTTAGGGTTTGTTTAGGTTTAAGGTTTAGGCTTTTTGGGTAAGTTAGGGTTTAGGGTTTAGGTTTTACGTCTAGGGTTCATGTTTTAGTTTGGGGTTTAGGGTTTTTGGTTTTTTTTAATAGAGAATAAATTAAGATTCAACGTTTCTTCTTTTTGAATTCATCAACTAAGTAACACACTAAGTTTTTTATGATACACATGATGACATAGATAAAAAATGAGCATGCATAGAGCAGATCATAAACCCTAGATAACTAGAACTATACTGTAAAGACACAATTCCATAAGCAGCAGATCGGGTCAGCCATTCTTCAGTTTCTCTAGTTCCAATCAGAACCACCTCGACCTCTCGAGTAGAGAGATCCACCATCATATCACCGATCTCTCCCTCCACCACAGCAACGGCTGTAACCTCCGTCGCTTCTCCCGCCTCCATAACCACCACATCCATATCCACCAGCACCTCCAGATCCCCCACTGCCACTCCGATAATGGCCACCTCATGTTGGCTTAATGAGCCTCATATTAAGTCTAATTAATTTTAATGATAACAAATGAATGCTTGGATGTTGAAATGTATGTTTTATGTGTTTCAGATATATTAATTGCTAATTACATATCCAATACATCTCATAATATGTTTGAGGAAATTGCAAGGATAGAAGAATGAAAGATAGATCAAAATAGATAATGTGAAGCTCAATATACAATATTTTAGGTTATATGCATTTATAACTATCTTAGAAATTCATATGAGTTCATTGGCATGAATCAATTTGCTCACAACTTAACATATTATTTTTATTTATTTTAAATAATGATAACGAGGTTAATTTATATAAATCTCTATGTAATTAAAATTCAATTATATGTTTCATACATAGCATTTGAATTATCAAAATAATAAATGATAATAAATTATGACTATTAAGTGTAATTAGTTTATATATTTAATATAATTAAATTTTTTATTTAATTCTAAGATTATATGATAATTAACATATGTATGATTTTATATAAATTATATCATAATATTTAAATGTCATATTTCAAAATTAACAAAAATATGTGGAATTTTGTATTTTAGCCAAAGTCATTTTATAATTGAGGAATTTATATTTGATTTCATCTCGAATGGATTCCTTGGACTTTGTCCTATAATTTGATAAGTTACATGACCCACGTTTGATTAAAATTGAATTAGTATGACTTTTCAATTATTAGCTGATTTTAATAATGAATGCATGCTACATGCTTTGAATATACTAAGAGCCATATTTGATTATTTTTGACTTGCCCATGTGAATAGCTGAATTTTGGCTATTTAAATTTAATATTTATTTAATATAAATTAAATTTTTATTTAATATTAAATTATTATATGATAAAATAATGTTAAAACAATATATTTTTTTAAATAATTCAAAATGACCTTCTTGCTTATAAATAGCCCTCATTCTCTTCATGAAAGCATTCCTCGTTCAAATTAAAAACTCCTCCAACAAATCTAAGAGAAAATTTCCTAGATTTTCCTTCCAAGTGTTCTCCAAATATTGCAAGATCAAATATTTAGTTTGGAAGCTTCAACATCTTCAACTAAGCAAGCTTTCTCAAATTACTTGAGTTTGTTTTCTTGATCTTAATCCCTTTTTAGTTGTTCATACTATTTTCACCATCAATTTATTCTTTCCAATTTATACTTTTTGGTGGATTATTCTTTGGACATCAAAGTCAATGTTTTTCACATCAAAGTTTTTTCAATCATTTTTTTTTGTGAAAAACTCTTGTGATAGTTTGTAGGATTTATTTCAGCTTGTTGAAATTTTTATCTTTCTACAAATTTCTTTTGGTTTCTTGAAATATTTCTTCATTAGTCTTATTTGAAAGATCATTTATTATTTGATCTATTTTATAAGTATATTTTAACCATTTTTAATTAATTTGTTGTGCTAAATTTATTTTCATATTTGCTAGATCTCTCTTTTTAATTAAAGCTTACTAGCCTACTTAGATCTATCATATACTAATTTTATTCAGGTATTTTGTGATCATTTGCATTAATTGAAAGCATCTTTTCACTTAAAATAAAATAATTTATTTTTTGCTGAAATTTATTTTATTGTGCAAAAGAATATTGTGAATTTATTTTGAAATCATTTTTATATTAGTTCATTTAATTGTAATAACATAAATATCTTAGTAAGATCACTTTAAGATATTTATTTTATTATTTCTGATCAATATTAAGTGAGCATTTTATCTTACCAAACTTTGAAGTTGTAAAGTGATCATTTATAAGTTGTGAGATCACATTTTTAATTGGATAGCTTGGTATATTTATGAAAGATATATTTTATCAAAATTTATTATTTTGTATTTTCTTTTTGTGCTGTAAAATTTATATTGGGGTTGTACTCACCCCTTTGTAGGAGAGTACATATTATTGTAGGGGTTGTACATGCCCCGTTATAGGAAAGGAGAGTACTATTTGTAAGCTATTTTTGCATTTAGTGGATTCCTACCCAGGGGTGGCTAGGCGTGAACATAGGCCAGTTTTGGTGTTTGGCTGAACCACATAAAAATTGTGTGCCTATTGTCTTTCTTTACTTTATCAGACTTTTATTTTCACATTAAGAATTGTATCTTTTCATTATAAAATCAAAAATTAATTTTCTACTAAAACTTAGAATTTAAGATTTAACTTTTAAAATTTTTAAAATCACCCAATTCTCCCACCCCCTGCCCTCTTGGGTGCTATAGTTACTCTCAATATGTATTAGAGCCTAGGCTCTTTTATTGGCTTAACATCCAAGAGTAGATCTTTTTACTATGGCACAAGGTTTCCCAAAGGGTTCACTACTAGAGGGACAATCCACTCATAGACCTCCATTTTTAGATTGTGTGCCATTTGATTATTGGAAAAATAGAATTAGTACATTTTTAAGAGGTTAAGATGCAAGCATGTGGAATATGTTGACACATCAATATCATACACCCAAGTAGAAGTAAATAGCATTAAAGTAGAAAAAATTTTTGAGGAATGGACTATAGCTGAAAGAGAACTTAATGAATTAAATGCTAGGACTAGTAATACTTTACATTGTGCATTATTACCTAATTATTACATAAAAATTTCTATGTTAAGTATGATAAAATAAATATGGGATAAATGCATTATAACTTCTGAAGGAACTAGTGAAGTTAGATATGCTCACATAAACAGACTTGTTCATAGATATGAGTTATTTCATATGTCTCCTTCTGAATCTATTTCTAATATGTATACTAGATTCATGAAAATAATTATAATGCATTCTTTTGGAAAACATATAGAATCAAGACTTAGTCTATAAGATTCTTAGATGTCTTCTAAAAGAATGGGAAGCTAAAGTAACAGCTATTAGTGAAGCTATGGATTTATCTACTTATCCACTTGATCAGCTTTTGGGTTGTTTGATAGCACATGAACTGGTTATTACTCAAAGGGATAAGATGGATAACTCAGCAAAAAGGGAGAAGGAGAAAGGAAACGCCATTGCATTGCAAGTTGATGATAGTGACGAGCATAGCACCTCAAGCTTGGGTGGTGATAGCGATGAGGTGGTCATGCTATCCAAAAGCCTCGGGAACTTGCTAAGGAAGAAGAATCAAAGTATAAAAAATTTAAAAACTATAAATTTCAAACTAAGAAATTTCCTGCAGGTGAATGGATCATTTGCTACCATTGTAAAAAGCTTAGAGACATAAGAGGTGATTGTCTAGAACTTTTGAATCGAAGAAGAAAGAGATTAATATGGAAAGAAGAAAAAATATTAAGGAGAAGAAGAACCATAATAATAAAAAGAAGGCTTTCTGGGCCAATCTAGATTAAAATGAATCAAGTACTTGCTCATCCGATGAAGAGGTCAACATATGTCTTATGGAAAATGGAGAATCTGACTTAGATTCTCAAGATGTATGTAATGATATATCTTATGATGAATTAGATGATGCTTTTAATGATTTAGTTATTGAATTTAAAAAATTTTAAAGAATATGAAACCTTAGAAAATGAACATAAAAATTTAGATTTGCATTTTTGTGATTTAAAAAATGTATGTGATAATTTAAAAAAAAAATAATTTTTATTAAATTGTTCTTTGAAGGAAAACTTGAAAAGAGAGAATATGTTTTTAAAATCAAGATTATAATTATGTTTGAAATCACAAGTTCATTATAATGCTTCATCAAGTAAAACATTTAATAAAAATTATTTGCATCATACACATCCCACTCATATATCTTATAATTATCGTGCTAAGCCATATGCAAACAATAATGTTTAGTGCAACTAATGTGATAGAGAAGGGAATATTTCATTTGATTGCTATGAACATAAATTACAAAGCACTAAGTAGTCATCTTATGTATGGGTACCAAAAGGTACAAGCACTACACAAACCACACATGCTAGATATCTTGCTTCGAATTTAGAATGTGGACCCAAACATGTTTGGGTTCCAAAAGTTAATATGTGATTTTCTTTTGTAGGAATGCCTTCAAAGAAAAATCAAAGAAGGCATGTGGTACTTGGACAGTGGATGTTCAAGACATATGATGAGAGATAAAGATAAATTCACAACTTTAGAATCAAGTGATGGAGGATTTGTTACATATGGAGATAGTGAAAAGGGAAAGATCATTGGAATTGGTTCTATTTGTAAGAATTCTATCACATTAGATAAATTTTTTATGGTAGAAGGATTAAAACATAATTTAATTTTTATTTGTCAATTATGTGATAAAGGTTTAAATGTTGTATTCCATGCATTATATTGTATTATAAAAAATAATGAAAATGTTTTGTTAGTAGGACAAAGACATAAAAATATTTATGTCATTGATTTAGATAGATTTCATGATATGAATTTGAATTTACTTTATTTTAAAAGCACTCATGATGATATATGGTTATGGAATAGGAGACTGCCATATTAACATGCACACACTCAATAATATTGTTAAACTTAATTTAGTAGTTTGATTGCCTAAATTAAATTTTCATTCAAACTATGTTTGTGATGCATGGATTAATGGTATGCATTCTAGAAGCTCATTTAAAATTAAAAATATTGTTTCTACTTCTAGACCTCTAGAATTGTTTCACATGGATTTATTTGGTCCAATTAGCACCACTAGTTTAGGTGGAAAAAATTATGGTTTTATGATTGTTGATGATTTCTCTAGATATACTTGGGTTTTGTTTGTAACTTGCAAGGATGATGTTTTTGGTTAGTTTAGAAAGTTTTCAAAATATATTCAAAGAAAACAAAGCCTTTTGATTAATAGGATTCAAACTGATCATGGTGTCGAATTTCAAAATAAATTATTTGAAAATTATTGTGATTAACATGGGATTAGACATAATTTTTCTCCACCTAGAACTCCCTAACAAAATGGAGTAGTAGAGAGAAAAAATAGAATATTAATTGAATTAAATAGATTTATGCTTGATGAGTATAAATTGCCAAAAAATATTTTGGGCTAAAGCAGTAAATACTGCATGTTATGTGATGGATAGGATCTATTTTAGACTAATTTAGAAGAAGACACCCTATGAATTGTTTTTTGGAAAGAAGCCTAAGATTGAACACTTTCATGTATTTATATGTAAATGTTTTATTTTGAATAATGAAAAAAACATTTAGGTAAGTTTGATTGCAAATCAAATGATGGTATTTTCTTATTATACTCTCTTTCTAGTAGAGCTTATAGAGTTTTCAATAAAAGAAAAGTGATTGTAGAAGAATAAATACATGTTATTTTTGATGAAAATTTAATTGATCCCACTAGAAATGAAGTGATTGATGAAGAGATGGATAATTTTAAGAAAATATCTTTAGAATATAATGTGGATGATTGATTGCCTAAAGAATGGAAATATAATAAAAATCATCCAAAGGAACTAATTATAGGAGATTCCTTCAAAAGGAAAGTGACCTAAAGACATAGTAGAGGTTGTATCATTCAACATTTTTATCTGAGGTTGAACCTAACAATTTAGAAGAAGCATTAATAGATAATTTTTGGATTATTGCTATGGAAGAGGAGTTGAATCAATTTGTAAGAAATGATGTTTAAAAATTAGTCCAAAGACCCCAAGATCAAAATGTCATTGGAAAAATATGGGTCTTTAGGAATAAGCTAGATGATTTAGGTTGTATTGTTAAAAATAAAGCTAGGTTAGTTGCACAAGGGTTCACACAAGTTTAAGGTATAGATTTTGAAGAATCTTTTGCACCCGTAGCAAGACTAGAAGCTATTAGGTTACTTGTTACTTATGCTTCTTTTTAGGGATTTTAAACTTTTTTAATGGATTTCAAGAGTGCATTTTTGAGTGGATTTATTGACCAAGATGTATTTGTAGAGAAACCACCTAGATTTTAGAGCCTTGATTGTCCAAGTCATGTGCATAAATTAAAGAAATCCTTATATGATTTAAAATAGGCTCCTTGTGATTGGTATGATAGGTTATGTAACTTTTATATAGATCATGGAATTAGAAAGGGTAGAGTAGATACCACCTTATTCCTTAAGAGCATAGATGATGATTTGATTATGGTACACATGTATGTCAATGATATATTTTTTGGAAATACAAATGAATCTTTGTGCCATAATTTCTCATCTTTGATGTCTAAAGAGTTTGAAATGAGTATGATGGGAGAACTTAATTTTTTATTAGGTCTTCAAGTGAAGCAATAAGAAAATATGATTCATCTCAAAACCAAGTACCCAAATGAATTGCTTGAGAGGTTTGACATGAAAAGATTTAAATCGAGTAAAACTCTTATGAGCCCATCTACAAAATTGGATTTAGATGAATTAGGAAAATCTGTTGATAAAAAACTTTATAGGAGTATGATTGGTTCACTTTTATACCTTGCTACTAGTAGGCCTGATATTATGTTTATTGTTTGTTTGTGTGCTCATTTTCAGGCCAACCCAAAAAAATCTAATTTAATACCAAGTATCTTTCGGTATTTGATAGGCACTACTAAGTTAGGTTTATGATATCCTAAAAATTCTTTATCATGTGATTTGGTTGCTTATTATGATGCTAATTTTGCTGAATGTAAAGTAGATAGAGAAAGCACATCAAGCACATGTCAATTTTTAGGATCAGCACTTATGTCTTGGTCATCCAAGAAATAAAACTCTGTAGCTTTATCCACTACTGAGGATGAGTACATAGTTGTCGATAATTATGTTTATAAGGTCCTTTGGTTTAAGCAATAATTAAAATATTTTGGTATTAAGCAAGATCACATTCTAGTTCAGTGTGACAATACTAGTGCTATTAGTTAGACAAAAAATCCTATCCAAAACTCATGAACCAAACATATAGAAATTATATATCATTTTAATAGGGATCATGCTTTTAAAGGTGATATTAATATTAATTTCATTAGTATCAATATACAAATTGCCTATATTTTTACAAAGCCATTACCAAAAGAACATTTTTGTACTTTAAGATGCATGCTTGGAATGTTAGATCCAAATATTTAAAATTATATGTAGTTTGTTCTCAATTTGTGTTGTTGTCAAAAGGGGTAGAAGAGTAAAATGTTGGTTAGTATTAAGTCTATTTCATGCATACATTTAGGGGGAGCAACATTATTCATCTCTTGTGCATAATTTTTTTTTAGAAGATAAATTTTTTTTCAAAAAACTATGATGAAAGGTCAATTTGCACCTTCAACGAAATCAATACCCAACATTAGTTTCTCATCATAAAAATGGGGATATTATTGGCTTAATGAGCCTCATGTTCAATCCGATCAATTTTGATGATAACAAATGAATGCTTGGATGTTCTAATGTATGTTGTATGTGTTTCAAATATATAAATTGCTAATTACATATCCAATACATCTCACAATATGTTTAATAAAATTACAAGTAGAAGAATGAAAGATAGATCAAAATAGATAATGTGAAGCTCAAGATACAATATTTTAGGTTATAAGCATTTATAAATATCTTAAAAATTCATATAAATTCATTAGCATGAATTAATTTGCTCACAACTTAACATATTATTTTTATTTATTTTAAATAATGATAATGAGGTTAATTTATATAAATCTCTATCTAATTAACATTCAATTATATATTTCATACATAGCATTTGAATTGTCAAAAAAATAAATGATAATAAATTATGACTATTAAGTGTAATTAGTTTATATATTTAATATAATTAAAAATTTTAATTTAATTTTAAGGTTATAGGATAACTAGCATATGTAGATAACTAGCATATGTATGATTATATATAAACTATATCAAAATATTTAAATGTCATATTTCAAAATTAACAAAAATATGTGGACTTTTGTATTTTAGCCAAAGTCTTTTTTTAATCAAGGAATTTATATCAGATTTCATCTCCAATGGATTCCTTGGATTTTGTCCTTTAATTTGATAGGTTACATGACCCACGTTTGATTAAAATTAAATTTAATATTACTTCTCAAACATTAGCTAATTTTAATAATGAATGCGTGCAACATTCTTTGAATATATTAAGAGCCATATTTGATTATTTTTTACTTGCCCATGTGAATAGTTGAATTTTGGTAATTTAAATTTAATAGTTATTTAATATAAATTTTATTTTTATTGAAAATTAAATTACTATATGATAAAATGACCTTCTTACTTATAAAAGCCCTCATTTTTTTCATGAATGCATTCTTCATTCAAATTTAAAATCCTTCTAGTAAATCTAATTTAAAATAACCTTCTTACTTATAAAAAGCCCTCATTTCTCTTTCAAGTGTTCTCCAAACATTTCAAGATCAAATCCTTGGTTTGGAAGATTCAACATCTTCAACTAAGTAAGATTTCTCAAATTACTTGAGTTCAATTTTTGATCTTAATCCCTTTTAAGTTGTTCATACTATTTTCACCCTTTATTTATTCTTTCCAATTTATACTTTTTGGTGGATTAGTCTTTGGACATCAAAGTCTAAGTTTTTCACATCAAAGTTTCTACAATCATTTTTTTGTGAAAAACTCTTATGATAGTTTATAGTATTTATTTCAACTTATTGAAACTTTTACCTTCCTAGAAATTTCTTTTGGTTTCTTGAAATATTTTTTTATTAGTCTTATTTGTTAGATCATTTATTCTTAGATCTATTTTAGAAGTATATTTTAACCATTTTAAATTAATTTATTATGCTAAAATTATTTTCATATTTGCTAGATCTCTCTTTTTAATTACAATCTTATTAGCCTACTTAGATATATCATATACTAATTTTATTTCCGTATTTTGTGATTATTTTAATTAATTGAAAGCATCTTTTTGGTTAAAATAAAATAAATTATTCCTTGCTGAAATTTATTTTATTGTGCAAAAGAATATTATGAATTTTTTTGAAATCATTTTTACATTAGTCTACAAATTGTAATAACATAAACATCTTAGTAAGATCACTTTAAAATATTTATTTTATTATTTCTTATCAATATTAAGTGAGCATTTTATCTTGCCAAAATTTTAAGTTGTAAAGTGATCATTTATAAGTTGTGAGATCACTTTTTGAATTGGATAGCTTGGCATATTTGTGAGAAATATATTTTATCAAAATTTAATATTTTGTATTTTTTGTGTTGTAAAATTTATATTGAGGTTGTACTCACCCCTTTGTAGGAGAGTACATATTATTGTAAGGGATATACTCGCAATGTTATTGGAGAGCACTATTTTTAAGCTATTTTGCATGTAGTAGATTCCTAGCTAAGGGTGGCTATGCATGGACGTAGGCCAATTTTGGGGTTTGGCCGAACCACATAAAATGTGTGCCTTTTATCTCTCTTTACTTTACTATACTTTAATTTTTGCTGTATTAAGAGTTATACCTTGTCATTAAAAAATCAAAAATTAATTTTCTATTAAAACTTTTAAATTTTTTAATATCGAACGTGTAGGTTTTGTTTTATTTATTTTATTTAGTCTAATTTTTATTTTTTATTTTATATATTTAGGTTTATTTTAATTTTATTTAGTTTATTTTATTTATTTTTGGTTTATTTATTTTAGTATAGGTATTTTATTTTAGTTTATTTTTTTAGGTTTAGGTTTACGTATATATTTATTTTTTAGTTGAATTTTATTTTTATTTTATTTTTTAGGTTTAGGTTTTATGTTTTATTTTTAAGATTAGGTTTAGGTTTTAGATTTTTATTTTAGGTTTGTTTTCAGGTTTTATTTTTGTTAGTTTAGGTTTAGGTTTATTTTTAGTTTAGTTAATTTTATTTAGGGTTTAAGTTTAGGTTTAGTTTATTTTAGGTTTAGGTTCAGGTTTTATTTATTTTAGTTTAGTTTATTTTAATTTAAGTTTAGGTTGATTTTATTTTTATTTTAGGTTTAGGTTTATTTATTTATTTTATTTTTTAGTTTTATTTAGTTTAGGTTTAGGTTTTTTGCTTTTTAGGGTTTAAGGTTTACGATTTAGGGTTAGTTGAGGGTTTAGGGTTTAAGGTTTAGTGTTTGGTGTTTACGGTTTAGGGTTTAGGTTTTAGGTTTTAGAGTTTAAGGTCTAGGATTTAGGGTTTTAGGGTTTAGGGTTTAGAGTTTAGGGCTCTTAGGGTTTAGGGTTTAGGTTTTAGGTCTAGGGTTCAGGTTTTTGTTTAGGGTTTAGGGTTTTTTGTTTTTTTAAACAAGAAACAAATTTAGATTCAATATTTCTTCTTTCTGATTTCATCAACCAAGTAACACACTAAGTTTTCTAAGACACAAGAGATGACATAGATTAAAAAATGATCACGCATAGAACAAATCAAAATCCCTAGATAACTAGAATAGTCTCTACTATAAAGACATAGTTCAATAAGCAGAAACTCAGATTATCCGTTCTTCAATTTCTCTAGTTCTCATCAAAACCACCGTGGCTTCTCGAGTATTAGAATCCACCATCATATCCCTGATTTATCCCTCTACCGCTACCATGTCTGTAACCTCCATCTCTTCTCCCACCTCTATCTAGTTATAGGGTTTAGGGTTTAGGATTTAGGGTTTAGTGTTTAGGGTTTAGGGTTTAGGGTTTTTTTAAAATTAAATAAACATGTAGGTTTAGGTTTATTTTGTTTATTTTTTATTTGTTTTATTAAAATATATTTTTTATTTAGGTTTAATTTTTTTTTATTTAGTTTAGTTTACTTATTTTAGGTTTATTTATTTATGTTTAGGTTTTTATTTTAGTTTATTTTTTAGGTTTAGGTTTCGGTTTATGTTTATTTTTTAGTTTCATTATCTTTTTAAATTATTTTATATGTTTATGTTTTATTTTTTAATTTTAGGTTTAGGTTTAGGTTTTTATTTTATTTTCTTAGGTTTTGGTTTTAGGTTTTTAATTTAGGTTTATTTTTAGGTTTTAAGTTTTAGTTTAGGTATATGTTTATTTTTAGTTTATTTTATTTTATTTAGTTTTGGTTTTAGGTTTTATTTATTTTAGGTTAGGTTTAGGTTTTATTTATTTTAGTTTAGTTTTACTTTTAAGTTTATTTTATTTTATTTATTTTAGGTTTAGTTATCTTTTTGTTTAGGGTTTATTTTTTATTTTTTCTTAGGTTTTATTTTTAAGTTTATTTTTTAGGTTTAGGTTTTTATTTTATTTTATTTTTATATTACGTATAGTTTTTATTTTATTTAGGTCATTTTTTGGTTTATTTTATTTCTTAGTTTAGTTTAGGTTTTTATTAATTTTCTTTTTTCTTTTTTAACATTTAGGTTTAGGTTTAAGTTTAGGTTTAGGTTTAGGTTTTAGTTTAGGATTTTATTTTTTTATTTTTATTTTATTTAGGTTTATACTTTTTTATTTATTTTAATTTTAGGTTTTATTTAGTTTTGGTTTAGGTTTTTAGGTTTTTAGGGTTTACAATTTAAGGTTTCAGGTTTTAGGTTTAGGGTTGTAGTTCTTAGGGTTTAGGGTTTAGGGTTTAGGATTTTGGATTTAAGGTTTATTGTTTAGGGTTTAGTGTTTAGGATTTTAAGGTTTTAAGGTTGTCTTAGATTTTTTTAAATTGTTTTTTTTTTTAGTTTTTCTTTATTTTTATATTAAGTGAACTAGTAGGTTCAGGTTTATTTTATTTTTTAATTTAGGATCTTAAGGTTTTAAGGTTTTAGTTTGTTTAGTTTATTTTTTATTTATTTTAGTTTTTTATTTAGTTTAGTTTATTTATTTTATGTTTATTTATTTTTATTTAAGTTTTTTATATTAGTTTAATTTTTAGGTTTAGGTTTAGGTTTAGGTTTAATTTTAAGTTTAGTTTAATTTTTATTTATTTTTTTAGGTTTAGGTTTTATTTTTTTATTTTTAGGTTTAGGTTTAGGTTTTAATTTTATTTTTTAGGTTTTTATTTTATGATTATTTTAAGTTTTATTTTTTAGTTTAGGTCTAGGTTTATTTTTACTTTATTTTATTTTATTTACTGTTTAGGTTTATGTTTAATTTATTTTAGGTTTAGGTTTAGGTTTTATTTATTTCAGGTTAATTTATTTTAGTTTAGGTTTAGGTTTATTTTATTTTAATTTTTGGTTTAGGTTTTTTTTGCTTTAGGGTTTAGATTTTATTTTTTATTTATTTTTTTATTTTATTTTTAGGTTTTATTTTTTAGGTTTATGTTTTTATTTAGCTTTTATTTTAGGTTTATTATATTTTCCTTTTAGGCTTAATTTCTATTTTATTTAAGTTTTTTAATTTTTTTAGTTTAGCTTAGGTTTTTATTTATTTTATTTTAGTTTAGTTTTTTTTTATTTTATTATTTTAGGTTTAGATTTATGTTGAGCTTTAGGTTTAGGTTTTAGATTAGGTTTATTTTTTTAATTTATTTATTTTATTTTAAGGTTTTATTTAGTTTAGGTTTAGGTTTTTAGCATTTTAGGGTTTAGGCTTTATGGTTCAGGGTTTAGGGTTAGTTGAGCATTTATGATTTAGGGTTTAGGGTATGGGGTTTAGGGTTTAGGGTTTAGGGTTTAGGGTTTAGGGTTTAAGGTTTAGGGTTTAGGGTTTAGGGCTTAGGGTTTAGTGTTTAAGGTTTAGGTTTTAAGGTTTAAGGTTTAGGATTTAGAGTTTAGGGTTTTAGGGTTTAGGGTTTAGGTTTTAGGTCTTGAGTTTAGGTATTAGTTTGGGGTTTTAGGATTTTGGTTTTTTTTTTACAAAGAACAATTTAGATTAAACATTCACCTTTTCGATTTCATCAACTAAGTAATACACCCAATTTTCTTAGATACAAGTGACAACATAGATAAAAAATGAGCATGCATAGACAAAATCAAAAACCAGTACATAACTATAACTTACTCAACTATAAAGACACAATTCCATATGCAGCAGATCAGATCAGTTGTTCTTCAATTTCTCTAATTCCCATCAAAACCACTCCGGCCTCTCGAGTAGTGGGATCCACCATCATGTCCCTGATCTCTCCCTAGGCCACCACCACGGCTGTAACCTTCATGGCTCCTCTCGCATCTATAACCAACACTACTCTGACCACCACCTCTATATCCGCTAGCACCTCCAGATCACCCACAAGCAGTGGGATAACTGCCTCCTGTGCCTTCGCCTCCACCGCCAGATTTAGGCTGAGCATAGTTGACGGTGATGTTCCTGCCATCAAGCTTCTACCCATTCTTAGAGTTTATGTTTAAGTTCATTTTTTAATTTATGTAGTTACTTTAAATTTAGGTTTAGGGTTTAATTTTAGTTTATGTATTTATTTTTTATTTTATTAATTTATTTTATTTTGGTTTGGGTTATTTTATTTATTTTTTTAAGGTTTTATTTAGTTTAGGTTTAAGATTTTAGCTTTTTAGGGTTTAGGGTTTAGGGTTTAAGTTTTAAGGTTTAGGGTTATATATATTAGGGTTTAGGGTTTAGGGTTTAGGGTTTAGGGTTTTAGAGTTTAGGGTATAGGGTTTAGGGTTTAGGGGATACAGTTTAGGGTTTTGTTGTTTAGGGTTTAGAGCTTTGGGTTAGGGCTTTTTATTTATTTGTTATTATTTATTTAGGGTTTAGGTTGAGGGTTGTTGGTTTATGGTTTAGGGTTTTCGATTAATTTTAGGGTTGATGGTTTAGGGTTTAGGATTTAGGATTAAGGGTTTAGAGTTTATGGCTTAGGGTTTAGGGTTTAGGGTTTAGGATTTAGGGTTTATGGTTTTATTTTGCATTTTAGGGTTTAGGGTTTAGGGTTAGTTTTAGGGTTTATGGTTTAGAGTTTAGGGTTTAGGGTCTTTTCTTTCAAAATTAAGTAAACCGTAAGGTTTACGTTTATTTAGTTTATTTTTATTTATTCATTTTATCTTTATTTTTTTAGTTTTAATCTGGTTTATTTTATTTTATTTACTAGTTTATTTGTTTTAAGTTTATTTATTTTTATTTAGGTTTTTATCTTAGCTTCATTTTCTTTTTATGCAGAGGTTTAGGGTTTATTTTATATTTTAGATTTAGTTTTACTTTTATTTATCTTTTTGTGTTTCAGTTTTATATCTTTTATTTAGGTTTAGTTTGATTTGTAATTTATTTTTTTAGGTTTAGGTTTCACATTTTTATTTTAGGTTTATTTTTTGGTTTTATTTTTTAGTTTAGGATTAAGATTATTTTTAGTTTATTTTATTTAGTTTAGGGTTTAGGTTTATTTTATTGTAGGTTTAGGTCTAGGTTTTACATATTTTAGTTTAGGTTTAGGTTTATTTTATTTTGTTTATTTTAGGTTTAAGTTTATTTTTAGTTTAGGGTTTAGGTTTTATTTTTAATTTTTTTAGGTTTTATTTTTATGTTTATTTTTTAGGTTTATGTTTTTAATTAGTTTTTTTATATTTTATTTTAGGTTTATTTTATTTTTATTTTACACTTGGGTTTTATTTTATTTAGGTTTTTAATTTTTTAGTTTTTTTATTTTATACTTTAGCATAGGTTTTTATTTATTTTATTTTAGTTTGACTTTTATTTTTTATTTTATTTTATTTTTAGGTTTTGCTTTATGTTTAGGTTTAGGATTTAGTTTAGGTTATTATTTTATTTTATTTTATTTAGGTTTTGGTTTATTTATTATTTTTTTTAGGTTTTATTAAGTTTAGGTCTATTATTTTGGGTTTTTTGGAGTTAGGGTTTAGGGTTTAGGGTTTACTAATGCGGGTTTTTGGGTTTAAGGTTTAGGGTTTAGGGTTTAGGGTTTAGAGTTTAGGGTTTTTGGGTTTATGATTTAGGTTTTAGGGCTTAGGGTTTAAAATTTTATTAAAGGTTTAGAGTTTATGTTTAGGTTATTTTTTTTAAAATTTTATAAACAGGTAGGTTTAGGTTAATTTTGTTTATTTAGTTCATTTTTTATTTATTTTAGTTTATTTAGTTTTATTTATTTATTTTAGTTCAGGTTTTTTATTTTAGTTTATTTTTACCTTAGTTTAGTTTATCTTTATTTTTAGCTTAGTATTATTTTCTTATATTTTATGTTTAAGTTTTATTTTTTTTATTTATATTTAGGTTTAGGGTTCTATTTTAGTTTTAGGTTTAGGATTTTAGGTTTTATTTTAGGTTTATTTTTAGGTTTTATTTTTTAATGTAGGTTGCTTATTTTATTTTTATTTTATTTTATTTTGTTTTATTTTAGGTTTAATTTATTTTAGGTTTAGTTTAGGTTTATTTATTTTAGTTTAGTTTAATTTATTTTTATTAGTTTAGGATTAGGTTTTATTTTATTTATTTTAAGGTTTTTTATTTTTAGGTTTACTTTTTTTTAGTTTAGGTTTTATATCATTTTATTTTATCATTTTGGGTTTATTTTATTTATATTATATTAATTTTAATTTACTTTATTTTAGTTTTGTTTAGTTTAGTTTATTTATTTTATTTCATCTTTAGTTTATTTTATATAGGTTTAGTTTTGATTTATTTATTTTAATCTTTATTTAAGTTTATTTTATTTTAAGTCATTAGCCTAGGTTGGTTTGGTAGGTCAGTGGTAGGGCCCAGTGGGTTTAGCCTAGCCTGGGCCCAGGCCCATGGCCCAGTGGCAGGTTGTGGCCCAGTGGTAGGGGGCCCAGGGGCTCCCTGGGGCCCTGCGCTCAGTGCTCATGTAGGCCCAGGGCTCAGGGTCCAGAGTTAGGCCTGCCCAGGGCCCAGTCAGCCTAGGGCTCAGGCTCAGGGCCTAGGGAGTTTAGAGCCCAGAGCCTGGCCGTCCCAGGATCCAGCACTCAGTGTAGTTTGTGGTAGGCCACCACTGGGCCTGGGCCAGGTTTCCATGATCTGGGAGTGGCCTGGGGTCCATGGTCAGAACTCAGGTAGGCCCAGGGCAGGGTATGGTTAGCCTGGGGCCTGACCTTGGCCCAGAGGTGGGCCTCAGTGGTGGAGTGTTTCTTTAGGGCCCAGTGGTAGTTTAAGGTCAGTTGTTTTAGGGTCAGGCTCACCATCTAGGTGAACCATCAAGGGTAGGTGGTAGTTTTTGGCCTAGGGTCAGGGTTTTAAACAAAAAAGCAAACCAGTAGATTTTTTAGTTAGTATATTTTATATTTATTTTAGTTTATTTTTTTATTTTATTTAGTTTAGTTTATTTATTTTGGATATGTTATTTTAGTTTAGTTTAGGTTTATTTTATTTTAGGTTTTATTTTACTTATGGTTTATTTTAGGTTTATTTTTAGTTTAGTATAGATTATTTTATTTTATTTTATTTTATTTAGTGTGTATTAATTTAGTTTAGGATTAGGTTTTATTTATTTTAGTTTAGTTTATTTTACTTGTTATTTATTATTATTTTATTTAGGTTAGGTTTTTAGTTTAGTTTATGGTTTAGGTTTTATTTTAATTAATTACATATTTTTAGGTTTATTTTTTGGTTTATTTCATTTAGTCTTCATTTTATTTTATTTTATTTTAATTTTATTCTTGGTTTTATTTTATTTGGTTTCTTTAGGTTTAATATAATCTTAGTGAGGTTTTGATTAATTTTATTTTAGTTTAGTTTTTTATTTTTTATTTTATTTAATTTTAGGTTTAGGTTTAGATTGCTTTAGGTTTTATTTTATTTTATTTATTTATTTTTACATTTAGGTATTTTTATCCATTATTTATTTTTTATTAGTTTTAGTTTCAGTGTGTTTCAGGTTTAGGGCCTGTAGGGTCTGGGGGTCTGGCCTAGTCAGTGGTCAGAGGGTTTGTGGCTCAGCTCAGTGGCTCAGTGGCCTGTGGTCTGCCAGGGTATGGGTAGGCCTGTGTTTTTCAGGAAGGAGGGCTTTGATACTGTGGTTGTGTGGTAGGCCTAGGGTTAGGTTTAGGTTTAGGGTTGTGGATGTGAATAGGGTAATGTTTAGTGTTCTGTATTTATTTTAAAAAAATCAAGCAAACATGTTTAGTTTTGTTTATTTATTTTAATTTATTTTAGTTTATTTTATTTTATTTTAAATTTTATTTATTTTTTAGTTTAGGTTTATTTTAGTTTATCTTTTAGGATTATATTTATTTTTAGCCTTATTTTATTATTTTTAGGTTTAGGTTTTATTTTATTTTAGGTTTTGTTTAGGTTTATTTTATTTTCTTTTAGGTTTAGTTTATTTTAGGTTTATTTTAGGCTCATTTAGTAGATTTAATTTTAGTTTAATATTTTATTTTCTGGGGAGATTTCACATATAGTTTAGTTTAGGTTTATTAGATTTATTTAGGGTGTAGGTTGGGGTGGGTTGGGCCAGTTTATGGCTCAGGGTAGTGCAAGAAGTGAGGTCAGTAGTCTGGTGGCCCAGGATTTAAGGTAGGGTCCCCGAGGGCCTAGGGAGGGCTAGGGTTTAGGGTTTAGGGTTTTTGGTCAGTTTTAAGGTTTAGGGTTGAGGTTTAGGGTCTATTTTCTTTTTTTTTTTATTTTTTAAAAATTAAGTAAATTGGTAGGTTTAGGTTTATTTTGTTTATTTTTTATTTATTTTAGTTTATTTAATTTTTTATTTTTATTTATGTTTATTTAGTAGTTTAGATTTTTATTTTAGTTTTTCCAGTTTAGGTTTTATTTTAGGTTTATTTTTTATTTTAGTTTTATTTTTATTTTATTTTTTAGGTTTAGGTTTTATTTTTTATTTTTAGGTTTATGTTCAAGTTTTTATTTTATTTTTTTAGGTTTAGGTTTTAGATTTTTATTTTAGGTTTATTTTGAGGTTTTATTTTTTAGTTTAGGTTTAGGTTTAGGTTTTGTTAATTTTAGGTTTAGGTTCAGGTTTTATTTATTTTCGTTTAGTTTATTTTATTTTAGGTTTAGCTTTATTTTATTTTTATTTTAGGATTAGTTTTTTTTTTAGTTTAAGTTTATGTTTTATTGTTTATTTATTTTTATGTTCTATTTTATTTTTATTTTTTAAGTTTAGGTTTTTATTTAATTTTTATTTTATTTTGTTTTAGGTTTATTTAATTTTTGTTTTAGGTTTAGTTCTTATTTTATTTAACTTTTTTGCTTTAATTTATGTTATTATTTATTTTATTTTTTTTAGCTTTTTTATTTCTTATTTTAATTTCTTTTAGGTTTACGTTTAGGTTTCGGTTTAGATTTTAGTTTATGTTTTTTTTTATTAATTTTAATTTTTATTTTAGTTTATGTTTTTTTATTTATTTTATTTTTAGGTTTTATTTACTTTAAGTTTAAGTTTTTACCTATTTAAGGTTTAGGGTTACTTTAGGGTTTGGGGTTTAGGTTTTTTTTTTTAGGAAACCCCATATAAGAGAAATTTTATTACCACAAAAAAAGGATTACAAGGTCCTTAAGAGGGGATAAATTCAGAAACTACTGCTAAAAAGAGCTTCAAACAACCTAGAGAGTAAATCCCCTGTCTAGTTACAATCTAAACAAAGCGAAAGAAAAAGAAAAGTAACAGATAAAGATAGATGAAAAGTAAAAGCCCATGGACTATCTTCATGAAAGGCTCTTGAGGATGAGAGAAGTCGATGCCTTCATTAGAGAAATAAGACCTAATCTGCAAGCATCTAGGTAAAAGAGTTAGGACAAATAAAGCAATACATATCAAATTAAAGGTGAAAATAGAATAAGATGAGTGAATGATAGGAGATCTAGTGAGAGCAGGCTCAAGCTCAGGCACACAAATTTGGGGCAGCCACAAACATAAGCATCCAAACTTCCAACGAAAGGTTACATCACAAGTGCTACTACCAACCAAAAGATGAGTGAAATCATCCCACCTTCATTACATACCTGAGATGGAAAAGCTTCCATTTGGAGGAGTTGATATGGTCTTTAATACCTGCATACACAGTATAAAGGAAAGCAGCATAGATCAGAATGTTAAAGGGATGCCACCCACCCCATATAAGATATGTATCACCAAATAATGCCCACAAGTCATGAAAATGCACGAACAAAATCCTGCAACCGAAAATTCTAGCACATCCACCATATTGATAATAAGACCACAACAATAAATATACATATCAAAGAGAGTCAAGCAAAACTTAACAGTAAGCTAAGATAAATCAAGGCCACCACTTTGTCATAGGTTGGGAAAAGTGGCGACAAATTGATAGGGAAATGAAAAGGACCCAACCAAAAGTAGGACAACCAACAGCAAACCCACAATTGGGAGAACAAAGGCGAGAGCCTCCAACATAAGAAATCCATACAGATGAAATAAGTAGAAGCCATAGCTAATGGGGTGAAATACATTACAACTATCAGAGTAAAAATCCATGCTTGAATCCAAAAAAGAAGCCATTCAGGATCAGCAATACAGATGTTAATAGTCCCCTTGAAAATAGCATGATTACCACAGTAATTGCACAAGTTTAACAGATCCAAATGCACATATTTGATGATTATCCAATCAGAAATTAAGAGAACAAGAAACCATCCACAAGAGCAACCACAAAAGCTAGCCTGCAACGCATAATATCTAGAAATAGCATGCTGGCAAACACCAAAATAGTAAAATATATATGGAACTCAACAATGATTTTTGAAGACAACACCAAAATTGCAAAGAACCAATTTGCGAATCAACCAAATAGTAGCAAAAAAAACCTGTCAGTCAAGGGAAAATAGCCCAGCAGCTAAGTAGCCAGCCACAAGAAAAATAGCAAGAGAGGGAGTCACGATAAATACCCAGCTGTGAAAGGAAAGAACAGAAATGGGTATTATGTAAAGCACTTTGTCGTAGTAGGTCGTGAAAAGGGACAACACAAATTGATAGGGCAAATGAAAAGGACCCAGCCATAAGCATGACAACCAACAACAAACCCACGCTTAGAGAGAACAGAGCCTCCAACATAAGAAATCCATGATGAAATGGTAGAATCCTTAGAAACCAATTGTTCCATAAACAACAACCACTGATGAACAAAGAAACAAAGTCAAGGAAACCCCAATCAAGTGCTCCCAAATAGGTGCTAATAAGCACCTTGATAATAGCAAATTCACAATAGGAAAACCACAAATCTAAATGGTCCAAGGGATTAATGAAAAGGCAGAGAGACCTAAACCTCCAAAGCACTGATAATCTGGCTAACCACCCCTAAAATAACCCCTTAAACAACAAGATAGGGTGCCAACCATAAAAATATGCTCAAGAAAAACCCTTAAGACCATTCATCCGCTAAGATAAATCAAATTGAGCCGATGGAAGATATAAAATGCGCAATTATAGCATTGAAACCATGCAAAAGAAGAAAAAATAGCAACATACCATCCATTAAATCAAGGAGAAAAAGACCAGAGTATAAGTAAATAGTATCGGTAGAGACAACATGAAGGAGAGGCAAAAAATAGTTCCACTCATGCAAAGGAAACAACAGAGAACCATCCCAATCATGCAGTAAGACAACAGGGAATGTTAGCAAATAAAATAATTTGTCCCTGCAGGTTTGGAAAATGTCCATCTCCAACAAGAAGATTAATGAAAAAGGAAACACACCCGCCATCAGGTAGGAAAATACAAGAACAAAATTCTCAAATAAGTAGATGGACAAATAAGAGTCAACCAAAGCAGAGGCAATAGAGCCAATAGCCAACAGAAACTACAAGAATAAAGTATGGAAATACATCGGAGAAACCCAAAGGGCAACAGAATAAAAAATAAGGATAGAACATATAGGTTGGGAAAACCAATAACAGATTAAAGACCTAAAACTGAGGCTAATTTTTGATATAGGGTAAACCAGTATTATCCAAATTTACTAACCCCAGCAATTGTTTAGAAATATTAAGCTGATTAAAGAGGGTTATGTCATCTAATCTAGCACCTAGATTAGCATGGTAATCAGTACATGCATTTCCTTCATGCTAAACATGAGTGATTTTGAAACAAACTTGAGATAAAAGAGCTCTAGTATGATTAAGGAGGTAGAACAAATCTGTATTGCCCATCTTGGTGGAGGTCAACATATCAATCAGTAAGAGAGGATCGACCTCAATCCAGATGTTAAGCCAACCTTTCTATAAAGAAGAATCTCAATAGCTTTGTTAACAGCCATTAATTCAGCAAAGATAACAGAACATGCAGTAAGAGGATAGGCAAAGGCACAAGTAACAGTACCTTTAAAATTTCTGAAAATGCCACCACAACCAAAAGCATTTTGAGAAACAGAGCTATCAATATTGATTTTGATAATATTATTATGAGGCTTTATCCAATAAATAATCTTATCCTCTTTACCATTAGGAAAATGGATAACACCAAGTTTGTTGGCCACAAATTTACAACCTTTAAATTGAAAGTTGGTAATTAAACTAGCATTAAACAAATTTACAACCTCAAAGTAAAGAAACCAAGGGACTCACCATTCATGATAATAGAGAACCAAACATTGGTAATATAATTTTTGATGAGGCAGATGAAATTATCAGAAAACCCAAACAAATGGAAAATTTGAAAGAGGAAATCCCAAGAGAGGTTATCAAAAGCTTTAGAGATGTCCAGTTTGAAGAGGATGTTGCCACCTCTGATAGGAACATCAAGGTCATGAACCAGAACTTGGGCTAGAAGGATATTGTCGGATATAGCTCTACTTTTAACAAAGCCAGTTTGGTTAGGAGAAATAATTTTAGGGAGAAGTGGACTTATCCTATTATTAATTAATTTAGCAATGAGTTTTTGAAAGAAGGTGCAAAGGATGATAGGTCTAAAATCTCCCCAAGTATCAGGATTATTAGTTTTGGGAATGAGAATAATGGAAGTGTTAGAAAAGTATCTAGGTAAAGAGTTGCCATCAAAGAAATCAACAACATCATCAACAAGGTTAGACTTAATTATAGGCCAACAATGCTGAAAGAAATGAGTCGTGTAGCCATCAAGGCTTGCAACAGAGTCAGTGTTCATGCTATTAAGAGTACTACTAATCTCGGTTTTTGTAGGACGCAAAGTGAGTAAATGGTTTTCATCATTAGTAATCATAGAGGGGATCAGGTGAGTGTTGGAGAGGGGTTCTAAGGAAGGGTTGTTGTTTAATAAATTTTGAAAATGTTGTATGATAGAATCTTTAATTTCATTAGTATCATGATCCAGGTATCGTTAATATTTTTGATTTTTTTAATAGAGTTTAAGGCTTTCCATTTTTTGAAAAGAGCATGGAAATACTTTGTATTTTGTCACCATCCAATATGTTTGCTAGTGACCTTTTCCCATAGGTTTCCATATTATAATTAATCATGTTATCTTTAGCAGTGTTCAACTCATCAAGCTTACTAGGGTCAGTTAACACAGCATCTTCAAGGGAGCAAACTAATTGTTTCATATTTTCTAGATTGGCAAAAAGATTTTTAAAATGGTGCTTGTTCCACCAATTTAGGTTTTATTTTAGTCTTTTAAGCTTAAGCCAAAGCCGAATCATGCCTTTAATGGAATTGTCTGAGTGAATAGGGGCCATCCAATTAGTGGAAACAATATTAAAGAAATCATTATGTTGGGTCCACATATTTTGGAATCTAAAAGGAGTGGGGAGGATATAGTATTGGAAGGAGTTTTGATGGAGATCAATAGCAGAGCATGGTCAGACAAAGTTCTGCTCAAATGCTCAATAGAAGTGAGGGGCCATTGATTGATCCAAAGGGAATTAAAGAGGGTCCTATCAAGCCACTGCCAGAGTCTAGAGTTATGCCATGTATAGTCAGAGCTAGAAAAACCAATATCAATCAGATTGCAATCGAGAATCATATTAAAAAAATCTTCCATGGAGTGGATGTTAGGAGAGCAACCTCTCCTTCTTTCCAAGGAAGCAATAATAGTGTTGAAATCACCCCCAACCAACCAGGGTTTATTGATCGAGGGGGCAAAAGTTCTTAATTGATCCCAAAGGATGTTCCTACTAGCTCTATTACAAGATGCATAGATAAAGGAACCAAGAGCAGAAAATTCACCCAATGAGATTTGAACATTAACCAACTGTTGGAGATCATCAAGGATAGAAATGTTGATTAAATTATTCCAAAAACACCAAATTTTATTACTAATATTATAAAATAAATTTTGAAAGCCTAGTATTCTAGCAACATGGGTAATCTTAGAAGAGTGAATGAATGGCTCAATAACAACAAGTAAGGCTATGTTATGAGTACGACAAAGGCTTCTAATACGATTACGGACAGTGAGAGTCTCAATACCTTGAACATTTCAAATAAGAAAATTATTCATAATAAGTTAGAAGAAAAGAGAAGAGATAACTGAAAAAATGAAAAACAAGAAGAAGAGAAACATGAAACATTTATTTAAGGGAAGTTAAAGAAGATCGAGTTGTTCTAGTGGAGCTATTAGTGAACATTCTAGCTTTAAGCGATTTTTTTTAATGATAGTTTGAAAATGCCTATCTATGTCCAAAGTATCTCCATCTGAAAGAGAGTGATTTGTGATATTCGTAATAGGTCCAATATCTCGCCAAAGCATTCCTAATGGTGATTTCCTTCTTGATCGAGTTAGGGAAATAGGTTAGCATGTGTATCACTCTGTAGGGTAATAGAAGGAGAGGTTGTGGCACCATTAATAGCACAAAATTCATTTTCATTTCCATGAGTACTATTCATTTTGATGTCACCAAATTATCAAAATTTTAACAATGAATTAGTTTTGAGATTTTGATCCAACTTGAGGTTCCCATTCAAATCATCATTATGATTCATATGAGTCAAGGGATTGACTTGAGATGCCAAGTTATTACAAGTAGAAGCAATGTTAGGTAAGTTATCATTTGTTTCCTCACAAACCTCAATATCATTATTTTTATCAAGCTTAGATTGTTCTCCAATAGGCAAATCTGTAGGTAATAAAGGAGAGGTGGTAGGAGGGTGATTTCCATTTTGAGTAACTTTAGGCACATAAGCGAACTTATTATTTTTTCCATTTGTTAGAGAGGGATTAGATCCGATAATTTTTTCCTTTTAAGATTAGGGTGTAACACAAAGCATTCAGAGTGATCATGACCATGGATCTTACAATGTGTGCAAAAAATAGGGAAATTTTTAAATTCCACTTTTTGATTATACCCAAATTTTTCTAAACCGATTCAAACTTCTTTAGGGTACTTTTTGGTAATATAGATCTCAACCAAAATATGAGCAACAAATGGTTAGATCTCGCGGTAGTGGCTTGATCTATTTGAAGACCAAAGAGAGCCCCAACCCAAATAAGACTTGATGGGTAACGTAATGTATCCTCGGAAAAAGCTAGCCATAAAGGAACAATGGGGATTCCTCTTTGACATCAAATAGAGGAGACCATTTCAAAAGCCTCATTTGACAATTGTACAAAGAAAGAGCGAAGCAAAGACTCTTGAGTAGTCTAAATCATTAGATAGCTGAATAAGAATATGTCTAGGATCAATCAATAGTAAATACACCAGAGCTTTAGGCTATGAAAGAAGGATCGATGCTTTCAAGAGTCATGTGATGCAAATGAAAATTTACCAACTAATGAAAATTCAAAGGGCTTCTTTTTCCACATCAAGATCCGAGCACATTACAGGCCGCATTCCACGGAAAGAAGTTGAGATTAAATTGACCGAAGCATTAGAGCAAGTGTTCTTACCAGATAAAGCATCCTTGAAGGACTTAATAGTAGGTGTAGTAACGGCTGGAGTCGGATCAATATTACCTTGAAAATTAGAAGCCTTAGCTGATGCCTCTAAGTTTGAAGGGCTCAGCTGCGCGGGAGGTGGCGCTTTCGCCATTGTAAGATCAAGAGAAACTCACATAAGCGGCCAATCGAGAGCAAAAATTCAGAAGGAATGATCGGGAATGATCAAAACACGGTCAAGCCGCAAAGAAAAGGAAAGGGAACAGAAAATCACCAGAGAGTGCCGTGGCCGAGAGCAAGGGAGTCCAGGATAGTAATTACCAACAAGCTGGATCTGCATAATTTTAACAGAGCCAAAAGGTAAAAAACAATAGATTAATTGATCAGTAGGGTTTAGAGTTTTAGGGTTTAGGGTTAGGGTTTAGGGTTTACAATTTTTAGGGTTTAGGATTAGATTAGGGTTTAGGGTTAGTTTAGGGTTTATGTTTTAGAGTTTAAGCATTAGGCTTTTGAGTTTAGGGTTAGTTCAGAGTTTAGGCTTTAGGGCTTTAGGATTTAGGATTTAGGGTTTATAGTTTAGGGCATCCCAGGTTTTAACAGCACAAACATTCAAAAAAATGAGAGATAAGAAATAGTCAAGCAGAAAAACAGAAGCCATCTTGCAGTGTACAACCTCAATAGAGACCAACTAAAAACAAATCAAAACCCTAGAAGCGATGAGGAGAAATAATCCAGATCACCAACATCCGACGAATTACCAACAAGTTGGATCCGCATAATTAACAAGCCAGTTAAAGATTAATGATCAGGTTTAGAGTTTTAGGTTTGGAGGGTTTACAATTTTAGGTTTAGGTTAAGGGTTTAGGGTTAGTTTAGGGTTTATGTTGAGTGGGCATTAGGTTGAGTTTAGGTTAGTTTAGAGAGGGTTTAGTAGAGATTTAGGGTTTAGGTTTAGTTAGAAGAGGGTGGGTGAATTAGTGTGGGGAGGGAGGTGGTTAGAGTTTAGGTTTAGGAGGGTCAAAGTTTAGGTTTATGAGGTTTTGTGTTTAGGTTTGTGGTAGGTTTAGGGTTTAGGTTTATCCTTAGGGTTTAGTTTAGGGAGTGGAGTGCACAGTTAGGGTTTAGGGTGGTGGGTTAATGGTCAGTAGTTCAGGTTAACCTTTATGGTTAGATTTTAGGAGGGTTGTGGGAGTGAGTAGGGAGCATTTTAGGGTTTGGAGGGTTGGGGCTTATGGTTAGGTGATTAAGGGTTAAGCATTTACATTTAGTGTAGTGTTTAGTATTTAGGTTTAGAGTTTAAGGTTTGGGATTTAGGTTTTAAGTTTTAAGGTTTAAGGTTTAAGGTTTAGGGTTTTAGGGTTTAGGGTTTAGGGTTTAGGGTTTAGGGTTTAGGGTTTAGGGTTTAGATTTTAGGTTTAGGGTTCAAGTTTTAGTTAAGGGTTTTGAGATTTTAGTTATTTTTTTAATAGAGAAGAAATTCAAAATCAACATTTCTTATTTTTGATTTCATCAACCAAGTAACACACTAAGTTTTCTAAGACAGAAGTGATTACATAGATTAAAAATGAGCACGCATAGAGCAAATAAAAAACCCTAGATAACTAGAATCATCATTATTATAGAGTAATAGTTCCATTAGAGTAGATCAGATCGATCATTCTTCAGTTTCTCTAGTTCCCATCAGAACCACCCCAATCTCTTGAGTAGCATTATCCACCATCAAATCCTCAATCTCTCGCTCCCCCACCACCCCAGCTATAACCTCCATGTCTCCTCCCTCTTCCATAACCACCACTACACTGACAACCACCTCCATATCCACCAACACCTTCAAATCCCCCACCATCACTATGATAACTGCCACCTCCACCTTCACCTCCACCTCCAGATCTTGACTGAGGTTGTTTGATGGTGATGTTCTTGCCATCAAGGTTCTGCCCATTCTTAAGGTTTAGGTTTAGGTTTATTAGGTTTTAGGGTTTAGTTTTATTTTTTAATTTATTTAATTACTTTAAGTTTAGGTTTAGGGTTTGGGGTTTAGGGTTTAGGGTTTAGATTTTAGGGTTTTAGGGTTTATGCTTTTAAGATTTAGGGTTTAGGGTTTGGGTCTAGGGTTTAGGGTTTTTTAGGGTGTAGGGTTTAAGGTTTAGGGTTTAAGGTTGTAGGTTTAGGGTTGCTAGTTTATGGTAGTAGGTTTATGGTTTATGATTTAGAATTTAGGCTTTAGGATTTAGGATTTAGGGTTTAGGGTTTTTTTAGGGTTTAGGGTTTACGGTTTAGGTTATAGTTATAGGTTTATGGTTTAGGGTTTAAGATTTAGGGTTTAAGATCTTTTTTTTAAAAATTAAGTAAATCGATAGGTTTAGGTTTATTTAGTATTTTTATTTTATTTATTATTTATTTGTTTACTTTTTTTAAATTTCTAATTAGCTTTATTTTATATTTTTATTTAGTTTAGTTTATTTATTTTAGGTTTATTTATTTTAGTTTAGGTTTTTTATTTTAGTTTATTTTTAAGTTTAGGTTTAGGTTTAGTTTTATTTTTTAGTTGAGTTTTATTTTATTTTATTTTTTAGGTTTAGGTTTTATTTTTTTTTTTTTAGGTTTAGGTTTAAGTTTATTTTTAGTTTATTTTAATTTATTTAGTTTAGTTTAGGTTTAAGTTTTATTTACTTTAGTTTAGTTTATTTTAGTTTAGGTTTAGATTTATTTTTTTTGTTTATTTTATTTTTATTTTAAGTTTAGGTTTTTTTAGTTTATGGTTTAGGTTTTATTTTCTTTTTATTTTTAGGTTTTATTTTTAACTTTATTTTTTAGGTTTAGGTTTTTATTTAGTTTTTTTTTTATTTTATTTTTAGTTTACCTTTAGTTTTATTTTATTTAATTTTTTTATTCTTAGTTTAATTTTATTTTTAAGTTTAGTTTTGTTTTTAATTTATTTTATATTATTATATTTCATTTATTTTATTTTTAGTTGAGGTTTAGGTATTTAGTTTATTTTATTTTTTTTATTTTATTTAAAATTATGTTTTTTTATTTACATTAATTATTAGGTTTTATTAAGTTTAGTTTTAGGTTTTTAGGATTTTAGGGTTAAGGGTTTAGGGTTTATGAATTAGGGTTTTAGGGTTTAAGGTTTTAGTGTTTAGGGTTTATGGTTAACATTTAGGGTTTAATGTTTAGGCTTTAGTGTTTAGCCATACTCATGTTTAGAGTTTTTAGAGTTTCGAGTTTAAGGTTTGGTGTTTATGGTTTAGGGTGAGCTTAGGGTTTAGGGTTAAATTAAGGATTAGGAGTTATATTAGGGTTTAGAGTTTAGGGTTTAGGGTTTAGGGTTTCAGGGTTTAAACATTTATGGTTTAGGGTTTGGTAAGGTAGGGTTTCTGGTTTATTTAGGGTTGTAGGTTTGGGGTTGTAGGGTTTGGTGTTTAGGGTTTAGGGTTTAGGATTTAGGGTTTAGGTTATAGGATTTAGGGTTTAAGATTTTTTTAAATTAAGTAAATCGAAAAGTTTATGTTTATTTTGTATATCTAGTTTTTTTTAGTTTACCTTATTTTTTATTTTTATCTAGGTTTACTTTTTATTTATTTAAGTTTAGTTTATTTATTTAATTTTTATTTCTTTTAGTTTGGGGGTTTTTATTTTAATTTATTTTTTAGGTTTAGGTTTATTTTTTAGTTGAGTTTTAGTTTCATTTTATTTTTTGGGTTTAGGTTTTATTTTTTATTTTTAGGTTTAGGTTTAGGTTTTTATTTTATTTTTTTAGGTTTAGTTTTTAGGTTTATTTTTAGGTTTTATTTTTTAATTTTGGTTTAGGTTTATTACTAGTTTATTTTATTTTATTTAGTTTAGGTTTAGGTTTAGGTTTAGGTATAGTTTATTTTAGGTTTAGGCTTAGGTTTAATTTATTTTAGTTTAAGTTTAGGTTTATGTTATTTTTCTTATTTTATTTTATTTTGGTTTAGGTTTTTTTTTAGTTTAGGGTTTAGGTTTTATTTTTTTATTTATATTAAGGATTATTTTTTAGGTTTAGGTTTTTATTTACTTTTTTTTATTTTAGGTTTATTGAATCTTCATTTTTTGCTTAATTTTTATTTTATTTAGGTTTTTTATTCTTAAGTTTATTTTATTATTTTGTTTAGTTTAGGTTTTATTTATTTTATTTCATTTTATTTTTAGGTTTAGGTTTTAGTTTAGGTTTATATTTTATTTTATAGGTTTTATTTTATTTTTTTAGGTTTTATTAAGTTTAGGATTAGGTTTTTTTAGTGGTTTTATGGTTTGGTAGGTTTTAGGGTTTAGGGTTAGGGCTTATGGTTTAGTGTTTAATGTTTAGACTTTAGGGTTAAGGGTTTTTTGGGTTTAGGGTTTGAGGTTTAGGGTTTAGGGATTAGTGTTTTGGGTTAGCTTAGGATTTAGGGTTTAAGATTTGTTCTTTTTGGGTTTATGCTTTTAGGTTTATGCTTTACGGTTTAGGATTTAGGGTTAATGTTTAGGGTTTAGGGTTTAGGGTTTTTTAGGGTTTGGGATTTAGGGTTGTTGGTATAGGGATGTAATTTTAGGTTTAGGGATTGGGTTTTAGGATTTAGGCTTAATGGTTTTTTTTAATTAGGTAAACTGGTTGGTTTAGGTCTATTTAGTATATTTAGTTTATTTTTTATTTATTTTAATTTAGTTGATTTTTTATTTTTATTTAGGTTTATTTTTTATTTTTATTAAGTTTAGTTTATTTATTTTAGGTTTTTTATTTTAGTTTAGGTTTTTTATTTTAGTTTATTTTTTAGGTTTAACTTTAGCTTTAGGTTTATTTTTAGTCGAGTTTTATTCTGATTCTATTTTTTAGGTATAGGTTTTATTTTTTTATTTTTAGGTTTAGGTTTAGGTTTTTATTTTATTTTTAGTTTTTGTTTTAGGTTTATTTTTAGGTTTTATTTTATTTATTTCAGGTTTAGGTTTAGATTTAGTTTATTTTAGGTTTAAGTTTAGGTTTTGTTTATTATAGTTTAGTTTATTTTAATTTAGGTTTAGGTTTATTTTACTTTATTTATATTATATTTATTTTGAGTTTAGTTATTTCTTTTAGTTTAGGGTTTAGGTTTTATTTTTTATTTATTTTTAGATTTTATTTTTTAGGTTTATGTTTTTATTTAGTTTTTATTTTATTTTATTTTAGGTTTATTTTATTTTTATTTTACATTTAGTTTTTATTCTATTTAGGTTTTTAATTTGTAGCTTTATATTTTTTTATTTTAGTTTAGGTTTTTATATATTTTATTTTAGTTTTTTTATTTATTTACTATTTTTTTAGGTTTAGTTTAGGTTTTACTTTAAGTTTTTATTTTATTTAATTATTTATTTTATTTATGTTTAGGCTTTTTTATTTATTTTATTTTTAGGTTTTATTAAGTTTAGGTTTATGTTTTTTGGTTTTTAAGGTTTAGGGTTTAGGGTTTTGAGTTTAGGGTTTAGTGAGCTTTAGGCGCAAGGTCAGAGATCATAGGGTTGGGTCAGGTTTTAGGGTTGTCAGATTAGTGGTGGGATCAAGGTCAGGGTTGTTCAGTGTCATGGTTTTAGGAGGCTTAGGTTTAAGGTTTAGGGCAGAGGGTTTAGGGAGGATTTAGGTTTAGGGAGGTTTATGGTAGGGTCAGGGTGCAGTTGTGGAGGTTAGAGGGTTTAAGGAGGGTGAGATCAGGATTTAGTGTAGGGCATGTAGTGGTTTAATGTTTTAAAATTAAAAAACATGCCTAAGTTTATTTATTTTATTTTATTTTTATTTAGGTTTATTTTTATTTGTATTTAGTTTTTATTTATTTATTTTATTTTAGTTTATTTTTAGGTTTAGGTTTTTATTTACTTTTTATTTTATTTTATTTTAGGTTTATGTTATTTTCATTTTTCACTTTATTTTTATTTTATTTAGGTTTTTTATTCTTAGGTTTATTTTATTATTTAGTTTAGTTTAGGGTTTTATTAATTATTTTATTTTTAGGTTTAGGTTTAGGTTTTAGTTTAGGTTTATATTTAATTTTATTTTTTATTTTATTTAAGATTAGGTTTTTTGATTTATATTTTTTAGGTTTTATTAAGTTTAGGATTAAGTTTTTAGGTTTTTAGGGTTTATGGTTTAAGGTTTAAGGTTTTGGGGTTTAGGGTTAGGGTTTAGCATTTAGTGTTTAAACTTTAGGGTTTAGGTTTAGAGGGTTTGGATTCGCTTAGGGTTAACTTAGGATTTAGGGTTTATGCTTTTTGGATTTAGGATTTAAGGTTGGGGTTTAGGGTTTAGGGTTTTTTAGGGTTTAGGGTTTAGGGTTATTGGTTTAGGGTTGTAGGTTTAAAGTTTAGTGTTTAGGGTTTAGGATTTAGGGTTAAAGGTTTTTTTAAATAGTTAAAACGATTAGTTTAAGTCTATTTAGCATATTTAGTTTGTTTTTTTATTTATTTTAATTTAATAGAATTTTTTATTTTTATTTAGGTTTATTTTGTTTTTTTTATTTAGTTTAGTTTATTATTTTAGTTTTGGTTTTTTATTTTAGTTTATTTTTTAGGTTTAGGTTTAGGATTATTTTTTAGTTGAGTTTTATTAATATTTTATTTTGGTATAGGTTTTATTTTTAATTTTTAGGTTTAGGTTTAGGTTTTTATTTTATTTTTATAGGTTTTTATTTTAGGTTTATTTTTAGGTTTTATTTTATTTAGTTCAAGTTTAGGTTTAGATTTAATTTATTTTAGGTTTAGGTTTTATTTATTATAATTTAGTTTATTTTAGTTTAGGTTTAGATTTTAATTTATTTTGTTTAAATTATATTTATTTTGGGTTAAGTTGTTTTGTTTAGGGTTTAGGTTTTATTTTTAATTTATTTTTTGATTTTATTTTTAGGTTTATTTTTTAGGTTTAGATTTTTATTTAGTTTTTATTTAATTTTATTTTTATTTTACATTTAGTTTTCATTCTATTTACGTTTTTAATTTGTAGCTTTATTTTATTTTTTTAGTTTAGTTTATGCTTTTATTTATTTTATTTTAGTTTTTTTTTTTTATTTTAATTTTTTTTTTAGGTTTAAGTTTAGGTTTTAGTTTAAGTTTTTATTTTATTTTAATTTTTATGTTATTTAGGTTTATGGTTTTATTTATCTTATTTAGTTTAAGTTTTGGGTTTTAGGTGGTTTAGGGTTTTTTGGTTTAGGGGTTTAGGGTTTAGGGTTTGGGTTTAGGTAGAAAGTTTAGGGTTTAGTAGGGTTTAGGGTTTAGTGTTTAGTGTGGTAGTGGTTTTGGTATTAGTGGTTAGCTAGGTTTAGTCAGATTAGGGTTTGGGGTTTAGGGTTTAAATCAGGGTTTAGGGTCATTAAAAGTTTGGTTTTAGCGTTTAGGTTTAGGGTTTAGGGTTAGAGTGAGAGTTTAGGGTTTTATGGTTTGGGTTGGTGCAAGCTTTAGGGTTTGGTTAGTTTGTGGTTTACGGTTTACAGATTAGGATTTAGTGTTTAGGGTATTGGGTATAGGGTTTAATGTTTTTTTTAAAAAATTAAGTAAACTGACAGGTTTAATTTAATTTAATTTATTTTTTATTTAGGTTTATTTTTTTATTTAGTTTAGTTTATTTATTTATGTTTATTTCTTTTATTTTAGGTTTTTTATTTTAGTTTATTTTTTAGGTTTATATTTATTTTTTAGTTTAGTTTTATTTTTATTTTATTTTTTAGGTTTAAGTTCTATTTTTTATTTTTAGGTTTAGGTTTATGTTTTTATTTTATTTTTTAGGTTTAGGTTTTAGGTTCTTATTTTAGGTTTATTTTTAGGTTTTATTTTTTATTTTTTGGTTTTGGTTTATTTTTAGTTTATTTTATTTTATTAAGTTTAGGGTTTATGTTTAGTTTATTTTAGGTTTAGGATTTGGTTTTATTTATTATAGTTTACATTTAGGTTTATTTTGCTTTATTTAATATTTTTTATTTCAGGTTTAGGTTTTTTTTATAGTTTAGGGTTTAAGTTTTATTTTATTTATTTTCATGTTTTATTTTTAGGTTTATATTTTAGGTTTAGGTTTTTATTTAGTTTTTATTTTATTTTACTTTTATTTTACATTTAGGTTTTATTTTATTTAGGTTTATTTATTTTAGGTTTATTTTATTTTTTAGTTTAGCTTAGGTTTTTATTTATTTTATTTTTATTTAGTTTTTAATTTTTATTTTATTTTATTTTTAGGTTTAGGTTTAGGTTTGTTTAGGTTTTTATGTTTTTAGGTTTTTAGGGTTGTAGGTTTAGGTTTCATGTTTTAGTTTAGGGTTTAGGGCTTTTGGTTTTTTTTAACATAGAACAAATTTAGATTCAACATTTCTTGTTTTTGATTTCATCGACCAAGTAACACACTAAGATTTCTAAAATACAAGCGACGACATAGATAAAAAATGATCACACATAGAGCAAATCAAAAATGCTAGATAACTAGAATCGTCACTACTATAAATACAGTTCCATAAGCGAAATCGGATTGAGTTCTTCACTCTATTTCCCATCGAACCACCGCCTCTCTAGTAGCGTAATCCAAAGATCATATCCAAGATCTCGCCGCCTTTACCACTTGTAACTCACTCCTCCCTCCATGACCACCACTACTCCGACCATCACCTCCATATCCACCAACACCTCCTGATCCCGCACCACCACTGCGATAACCACTACCTCCGGCTTTGCCACCACCACCAGATCTAGATTGAGCCAAGTTGATAACAATCTTCCTGTCGTCAAGGTTCTGCCCATTCTTAGGGTTTAAGTTTAGGTTTAGGTTTATTAGGTTTTAGGATTTAGGTTTATTATTTAATTTATTTGGTTACTTTAGGTTTAGGTTTAGAGTTTAAGATTTAGGGTTTGGGGTTTAGGGTTAGGGTTTAAGCTTTAGGGTTTAGGGTTTAGGGTGTAGAGTTTATGGTTTTAGGGTTTATGCTTTTAGGGTTTTGGGTTTAGGGTTTTGGGTTTAGGGTTGTAGCGTACGGGTTTAGGGTTTAGGTTTAATGTTTAGGGTTTAGGATTTAGGGTTTAAGGTTTTTTATAAAAAAATTAAGTAAACCGGTAGTTTAGGTTTCTTTAGCATATTCTGTTTATTTCTTATTTATTTTAGTATACTTTTTTATTTAAGTTTATTTAATTTATATTTATTTAGTTTAGTTTATTTATTTTAGTTTAGGTTTCTTATTTTAGTTTATTTTTAGGTTTAGGTTTATTTTTTTGGTTTAGGTTTATTTTTTAGTTGAGTTTTTATTTTATTTTATTTTTTTGCTTTAGGTTTTATTTATTTTATTTTTGGTCTAAGTTTAGGTTTTTTTTTAGGTTTAGGTTTTAGCTTTTTATTTTAGGTTTATTTTTAGGTTGCATTTTTTAATTTAGGTTTAAGTTTATTTTTAGTGTATTTTACTTTATTTAGTTTAGGTTTAGGATTATTGATTTATTTTAGTTTAGGTTTAGCTTTATTTTATTTTCTTTATTTTATTTTTATTTTAGGTTTTGGTTTTTTTTAGTTTAGGGTTTAGGTTTTATCTTTTATTTATTCTTAGGTTTATTTTTTAGGTTTAGATTTTTATTTAGTTTTTTTATTTTATTTTAAATTTTTTTATTTTTATTTTACGCTTAGTATTTATTTAATTTAGGTATTTTATTCTTAGGTTTATTTTATTTTTTTAGTTTAATTTAGGTTTTTATTTAATTTATTTTAGTTAATTTTTATTTTATTTTATTTTATTTTTAAGTATAGGTTTAGGTTTTTAGTTTATGATATCATCATTATTTTATTTTATTTAGGTTTAGGTTTTTTTATTTATTTTATTTTTATGTTTTATTTAGTTTAGGTTTAAGTTTTTAGGTTTTTAGGGTTTAGGTTTTAGGGTTTAGGATTTTAGGGTTTAGGGTTTAGGGTTAGGGTTTAGGTTTAGGGTTAGGGTTTGGGTTTAGGGTTTTTTTTAGGGAACCCCATATAGGGGAATTTTATTGGCACAAAAAAGGGGTTAGAAGGTCCTTAAGAGGGGATAAACTCAAGAATTAGTGCTCAAAGAGCTACAATTAGCCTATAGAGTAAATCCCCTATCTAGATACAATGAAAACAAAACAAAAATGAGAGGAAAGCAAAAGATATAAAATGATCAAAAAGAGAAGCCATTGGACCACCTTCATCAAAAGCTCTTGAGGTTGAGAGAAGCCTATGCCTCCACTAAAGAAGGAACCTACAAGAAAACAACACATAATCTGCAAACATTTAGAAAATATAGTTAGCACAATTAAAGTGATAGAATTCAAATTGAAAGTAAAATCAGAATAAAATGAGAGAATTATAGAGAAATGTGTGAAAACAGGCTTAGGCTTAGTCACACAAAATTGGGGCAAAGTAAACATGAGCATCCAAACTTCAAAGGAAGGGTTACATCACAAGTGCTACTACTAGCCAAAAATGAGTGAAATCATCCAGGCCATAGCCTACTAACTGGGGAAAATAGCCATTGGATGAAAGTCAAATGATCCTTAGTAGTCGATACCAAAACATATACATACACTATAGAAAAGAAGGCAACATAAATCGAATGGTAAAGGAATGACACCAATCCCTTATAAGATAAGTATCGCCAACTAATGCCAACATAGCATGAGAATGCACAACCAACAACATCCCTACCCAGATGAAACATCTTGGCCACATCTACCTTATTAATAGCATGATCACAATAATAATTATACATGTCAAATAGGGCCAAGTGTAAACTCAACCAATAGATAAAGCCATATAGCAAAGGCACAGGTAATAAGGTTAACCACACAACAAACAACAGAAGAAAAGACCAGTCAGAAAACCAAGCGTAATAGTTAGCCTGCTGAACATAAAAACTCGAAAGTCCATTCAGCAAGTAGCCCAAAATAGCAAACCAAATATTGAACTCGATAGAGGGTAATGTAGGCAATACTATTACTGTATTGAACCAAAGTGAGAATAAAAAAAATAACAACATTAAAATTCTTCAAATCAAGGGAAAATAGACTAACAGCTAAGCAAACAACATTAGTATAGATAGCAGGAAAGGGAGGCAAGAAACCATCCCAATCGTGCAATGAAATAGCAGTGATGGAAAGCAAAATACACAATCTATCCCTACATGTTAGGAAAAGGGGCGGCACAAACTAGCAGGTTAGCGAAACAGGTGGCACAACCCCATTCAGCATGGGAAAAAGCAAATACAATAGAACCCAACATGTAGCTAGATAATTAACAAGAAAACATGAGGCTAAAGAAAGAGAGCCTCCATTATAGGATAACCATATAATAGTTTGGAAATGCATCAAAAAACGAGTAGCAACAAAAAATAAAATAGAAGATTGAACATAGTAAGACAAAGCTAACGACCAAAAGCATAAAAATGAGACTAATCTCGAGATAGGGTAAACCAAGATTGTCTAAATTTACTAATCCACGCAAATGTTTAGGAAGATTAAGCTAATCAAAGAATGTTATGTCATCTAATCTAACACCCAGATTAGCAAGGTAATCAGCACACACATTACCTTCACGCCAAACATGAGTTTTTTTAAAACAAACTTGAGATAGCAGAGCTCTAGTATGATTAAGGAGGTAATATAAATCTGTATTTCCCACCTTAGTGGAAGTCAACATATCAATCAGCAAAAGTGCATCCACCTCAATCCAGATATTGAACCAACCTTTTTGTAAACAAATCTCAATAGATTTCTTAACAACCATTAATTCAGGAAAGATAACAAAACATGTTGTAAGTGGGTAGGCAAAGGAACAAATAACATTACCTTTAAAGTTTGAAAATGCCACCACAAAAAAAAAAAATATTTTGAGAAATGGAGCCATCAATATTAATTTTGATAATATTGTTATGAGGCTTTATCCAAAAGACAATCTTATCTTCCGCTTGGAAAACTTAGGCAAGCTAAGGCCCTTTGTTGGCCACAATTTATAGCCTTTAAATTGATTGTTGCTAATTAAAGTCGCATTAAATAAAACACAAACTTTATCTTTAATTCTAGCAATAATCCTTTTGTGGTTCATAGGAATCCCACGATGTTTGGCATCATTTCTTTCCATCCATATGAACCATATAAGAGTGATGCCAGTTATCACTTTAATGGGACCTTTAACAGTATTTTGAAAATAAACATCAAGAAGTTGATATAAGGATAAATAGCCATTAAATTGGTCAATATTGAAAATCACATCATACCAAACCCATAGTTTGGAGGCAATTGTGCCATTGACAAACACATGGTTCACATTCTCAATGTGAAAATAACAATAGCATTTTGAAGGTAAATGAAAGCCTTTACCCCACATCAAAGAGTCAACAGGGAAAAAATTATCATAATTCTCCAACTTATGATAGAATAAGAAATAGGGATAGTGTTATTCCAAAGTTTAAAAAAGATGTTAGAGAAACCATGAGATTCTCTAATATGAATGCAAACATCTTTAAGGTTAAAATCACCATTTTGAGACTTAAAAGAATTTGATCGATGATAAGAAATGATAGGGATGCTAGTAAGTTTATCTAAAAGAGAGGAATATAATCGTAAGCTTACTATCATTCCATTTATTATTCACCAAAGAGTTCACTTTAATAGCAAGGAGTGAGTAGAAAATAAGTCATCAATGGACTAGCCACTAGTTGTCTTGCTAAAAGAAAGAAGATCAAGAGTTAACCCACCAAGAAATGAGGGATTCAGCTTCCCATTTGATGCAACAAAAACTTTTCCATACATGAGAATCACCCACCTTATAAGGATAAATGAGAGGATGCTTACCCTAGCAGTACTTGGCAGTCATGAATTTAGCCCAAAGACTATTATTGCACCTAACGTTCCACCAAATTTTATGAGAGAATGCAATAATACCTTCACAGATTGGCTTAGAACCAAGTCCTCCTTCTGCAAGGGTGCCACAACTTTTATACCAAGAAGTCCAATGCATCCTTTTAGTAGAGTTGTTTGATCCTCGGAAGAATTTATTAAGGAGACACTCAAATCTGCTTAAGGTAGAATTAGTAGGAACAATAGTTTGGATAAGATATAAAGGCATGGATTTAATGGTACTCTTAAGCAAAGTGAGTCTACTACCAAATGAGAGTAAATGAAATTAAACAAAAATTTTATTTGTAATTTTTGGATAAACTCATCAAAGAGATGTGATCTTTTTTGACCTTTATAAAGAGGAACACAAGGTATTTAATTGGAAGTTATTGTTGCTTAAAATTAGTGATTCTCAAGATTTGATTGGTTTTGTTACTAGAAATTTTAGAGGAAGGAATAAAATAGCTTTTTCCATCATTAATAGAAAGACCACTTTCCTTCCCAAATTTATTTAAGAAGTTCTTAATGTTTTTAATGTGGTGAATGGAAGCACTGTAAAAGATAATGAAATCATCAGCAAAATTAAGGTGGGAGATAGAATACGCTGACCTCATTTTGGATAAGGTTAATTTAGAAAATGGGAGATCTTAATTTCAAATAGGATTCTCCTAATTCAATTTTTAGGACACTATGCCTAGTGACTTAGGGAATTTACCTTGGGTTGGATATAGCCTATTTGTCTTAGGTAGGATCGACTCAAGCATTCAAATTCAAAATCAATTAATCAAATCAACAATCAATCATCAATCCAAGATGATTAAAAGTTAAATTACATTTAATTTCAAAATACCCTTGAGTTGATTTTGAATTGGATCAAGGTAAAATCAATGCACTTGATTTGGACTCAAACTCCAACCCAAATCAAATGTACTCCAAATGAAAACTCAAAATGGGCAAGACACATTAGTCTAGGGATATGTGATTCCATAATCATAAAATAAAAAATGGGGAGAAAATGGGAAGAGAAATGCTAATTTCCTTCTTCTTCCATCTCTTCCATCTCCTTCAAGACAAAAGCCACCTCTTAAAAGATGGCAGCCTTCAAGTGAAGGAGGCAATCAAGCAAGGAAAAGCCAACAAGGATTTGGATTCTCCAAGGGAAGAAGAAAAAGGAAGAGAACAGGAAGAGGAGTAAAAGGTACTCGACCATGCATAGAAAACATGCAAGGAAGCTGCTTCCCTCTGAAGTGAACATTCAATTATGTTCACAAGACCAAGAGAGGAAGTTCAACACCTTTCTCTGGCCACCTTGTCACTAACAAAGCACTGTTCATGCTAAAACTGAGCACCCTTTAATGGTGAAATACAAAGGAGAAGATTTCATCCCAAATTGAAGACACATACACGTTCTAGGGCTCGAGGCGATCCAAATCGAGCCCATACTCGAATCATTTGGCACAGGGAAGGCCGGGAACCATCAAGGCCAAGATCTATGCTAGGGAGCTCAGTCAAATGAGCAAACCATGTGGAGATAAGCCATCAAATGCTGACCACAAGTTTGTTGCATCGATCTAAAGCTTATGGAATCAACCTCATCATCCGAGATCAAAATGTTCCATTGACATCCACCCCAATTTTCTTTAAGCTTTCAGTTTTGGGCCTTTTCAAAGAAAGTCAGAATGCCAAATGGATCTAACCACATAAGTTGATCCCAATTCGATCACTGATCATTTTGGGATTGAAATCAAGGCATAATTCATCATTGATCACCATCGGTTGACAAAAAACCATCAACGATGATTAAGGTTCGCCGTTTAGGGAAGAAGATGGTCTCTGGACCATCCGATCCTTCTATTTGGATTGGTCGGTCTCTAGACCGTCCGATCCTTCTATTTAGATCAGATGGTCTAGATCTAGGTGCACGATTTGATTTAAATCCCTTAAGGATCACTGGTCAATCCAACCGTTTGATACACGATCGGATGATCCAGGATCGCCTGCATTTTTAACTCATGCGACACATGGATCGTCCCACGCGTGACACGCAGTCCGCGCGCCATGTGACACACGGTCTGATCCTGTGGGACCATGGGATCAGTATGGACCATCTGATGATCAGACGTTCTGTAAGCAATCTCGCTCATTTCAACTCTGCCACGTGGGTCCCTCTCTCTTAAAAAAATTGTTAAGATTTGTTAATAAATGTTAATTAAAATCCAAAAAATTCAAGAAATTATATAAAATCAAAAAAAATTAGAAAATTATAAATAAGAGCTCTATGGATTCATCTTGATGAGAGGAATCCATAGAAATTAAAATCCCAAAGTTTTATTGGGTAATTTTACCTTAATTTAGGTTTAATTGAAAAACATTAAACACTAATTACTCTCAAATTAATAATCCAATTAATTTTAAACTTTGGGGAAATGAAATTAAGCTTAAAAAATATCATAAGTAAATCTTTTGGGATTTAATTCTCTGAATTCAAGGGAAACTATAATTTCATGTGTTTAAACATTAAATAAATTAAACTAATTACCCTTTAATGAAATAATTAGAAAACTTTAATCTAATATCTGTAAATCAACATAATGAATTTTCATGAATATTACAATATTAATTAAACCTAAACAAATCTGTATGAACCTAATAGATCACTAATTAACTCAATTAGGTAATTAAAAGAATTAAATAATTAAATTAAATAACCTGAATTTAATTAAAACATAATAAATCAACCAGTTAATCTAAAATTTTAAATAAACCCTCATTGGAAAGGTATTTCAGTGACGAATAAATAAAAAATAAAATCCCTCAATGAATCTTAATAAATTAGGCTTAAGTTAAGTTTTAATGAAATAATTAAAACCTTAATTACACCCTACTAATCTCTAATCAAGTAGAAACTTTAGAAACATAAACTGTCATGTAACCCCACTTGCCATAAATATCTCAAACCCAATTGGTCTATAAATTTGGAATTCTTGATTTTCCAAATCTCTAGGTCAATATGAACTAAATAATAATTAAGAAGAATCATTAATTCATTGAATCAATAAATAAATTGAACTAATCTGAAATAAACATCCGAAATATTTAAGGTAATTCATCAAAACTTCCTAAGTCAAAGAATTTAATCAAATATCATAATTTTAAGAAAATCAATACTTAATGAAATTCAAACATAATTAAACAACTTAAGTTAAGTTTAATGAAATCATTAATTTTTAATGAATTTAGATAATGAACTTAAAACCTAGGTTAATTAAATTAGGTTACAAATAATCTATGAACAAACCTAAGGTATTAATTTATACTAAATGAACTTATACCTTAAGCTTACAAATTCTAATTTAATAACTTAAGTTAAATTGAATAAAATCAAACTCCTTAAAATAACATAAGCCAAATCAAATGAAATCCATACAACTTAATTCAAAATGAAATAAATCAAATAAATTAAATCAAATAAAGCAATTTAGGGAAAAATGTGCATTAGTTAGGTGCATCTTTGTAACTAAATTAAATAAAATAAATCAAATAAATTAAATCACATAATCTTTTCTAATTACATGCATTAGGCATAAATTGCATTCCTATGGCTTAAAATTAACCTTGAGTCAAAATTTATTAAAATTTGAAAAATGTGCATTAGTTAGGTGCATCTTCGTACCCTACATGATCTTAAGAAATAGGGAGTAAGTCTAAGTTCATAGATTTCTTTCCTAAAATTGCAATAAAGCAACCATCTTGCATTCATATGACTTAGCCTCATGATTTTAAAATTTTCTTAGGTGGTGTTAGTTGGCTGCCTTCTCTAGGCAGGTTGTAAGTCCGTAAGAGTCGTGATAGGTTAGATCCTTCAAGTGAGGAGAATGGCCAATGATTCCTAAGGATAGAACTAGGTTGAGCATCTGACATGTGTCAGAAGCAGTTGTAGACTAGGTTCTGAAGCATCCTTTAGGAATAAGTCTTCTACCCTAGGAACTTCTGCAGTCTTGTGCTGCTAGAATCTAAGCCCTAGATTTTTAAGAAAATGATAACTTGAATTATAAAATTAAATCCCAAATTTGAGGCCCAATCATAGAATAGATGAAATGTCTACTGGGCATCCCAGTATCAATAAACATTTCCTACTCTTTTCCATTTGACTCTTAAAAATAACTCTCTCCAATTTGGACGTCTCCCAATTGAATTTCTCAAGAATCATTCCTTTGAAAGCTACCTTAGTAGTCTTTAGGAATAATCACTTATTTCTTTAATCGAGAGTATTCTTAGGAAGAGACCCTTCCTAAGATGTAATTAACTATAGAGGCTTGCCTTTAGGGAACCATGATCCCAGGATAAAATAGACCGCTCTACTTTTCCATGTAGCTCAAGGAAGATACTCTATGAAAGGCCCATTTGTCTAGGAGTCTTTTATTTAAATGATTGAATCCATTACAAGAAGCATGTTTATCTTTCAATATATGCTTATTCCTTAATGTCATATTTGATCATGTAAATAAAATATTTCTAAACTCTATGTGGTGTCATTTCTTTTCTCTATTCTAGAGAAACAATAACCAACATATTTTTCTGGCGACTTCACTGGGGAATCGTTCCTCTCTCCATCTTTAGGAATAGGTGGTTATTTCTATATATCGACAGTGTACTAGTGCCACTCATTGATCAGGACTACCTTTCTTTCCGTTGGATACCTCCCCATTTCAATCTTGGTTGAGCCTATCCAACATCTTGAATAGAGGTTCTAGAACTCTTCATTTGTCATAGTTAAACGATTGGGTCCTAGAACCAAATCCCAAAATAAAATGAGAGGTGAGAAAAATTAATAAAAATCAAGACATCTCTATTATGAACTAAATTTGGTTGAGATGGATTTGAAACCATTCCAATATGGAAAAGAGATATTAAATTTAAAAAAGTATGAAAAGTACATCAAGATTTAAAAAGCAAATCTTCAAAAATAAAGTCTCAAAATTAAACTTATCCTTGATCTTACTTTGGCTTTGTACTAGAGCTAGAGTGAATCAGGACAGGGTCCTTGAATGAACACTTGTTCTACTGCATTCAAAATGTGTTAAAACACCTAAGGATATAAATTGAGATAAAGGAGTTCCTTCAAATAGTGAGGATATCTAAATCAAAAGGAGGCATAGTTGTACCTATTTCCCCTTTTCTGACCATGATTGAAGTTTGAATAGCATTTATAAAAGAAGAATAAAAACAAAATCATCCCAAAAAGAGAATGCCTTATTGACCTTAGGTAGAGGTTGATAAGGAACTCAATGAAAATCTCCTATTCATATAGAAGAAAATTATACATGAATGCAAATCATCTTTAATCTTAGTTTCCACAAGTCCACTAGAATATTGGAAAACCAACTACTCAAGTTGATTGGCCAATCCTAATGAGTGAGTTGGTGGTAACCTTCTTTTAGACCTTTCCAAAATCTTAAATTCTTAAGAGTGTGGGATAGAGTCAAAAGAGGGAGATGATATGACATAAACAAAATTAAAGTGACAAGATTCACTTTTGCTTCTAATCAATAGAAGAAAAGAGAGGTAGCAAAGAGAATTATGATTCTCTTGATAAAGTTGAAATAATCAAATTTAAATCCACTTTCTTAATGGGAGTTTTCTCCATTGAATGAAATGATATTCCATGATTAGCTTTAAGTAATTTTAAGGTTAAATCAAGAAAATAAAATAAATGAAGAAGTTAATCCTTCTAAAGAAATCATGACTTAGGATCCTAAGGGTGGTATATCTATTTAGAGTGAAAGTATGAAATCCTATGTTTGGAAAGTTGATAGAAAATCACTTAGGACTTTGTCCCAATTGAATGAAAATGCCTTATTTTTTTCAAAACTAAGGTATTATATGCTTTCAATACAAAATGAATCAAAGGAGAATCCTTTGCAATGTCTTATGACCTATTTGACATTATCTTAATGTTAAGTATGGTGGTCAAAGAGTCCAGTGCAAGTTGAGATTACCTTTAACCTTATATGTGCTATAAAAGAATGCTAGTCAAAATTTGACTTTCAAATAACACAACATCTACCCTAGATGGTTCTCTTTTAAATGATGATACTCTAAATGAATAGGTCATGAGGTATATTGATCTATTGAGGATAGAGTTAGACAAACCTTTTTAAATGATGATACTCTAAACAAAACTAATTGACCCATTTAGGTCTACCTGACCCAAAGTGACCTAAGGACCCTTTTTTAGCCAAGTTCTAATCCAACCCAAATTCAATTGAACTAAGCCCATCCAAACCTCATATCATGATAAACATCCTAGGGTGATTATCTCCGCCTTGAATTGGTCAAACCAAGTCAACTTGGTCCTTTGTCCAAGTCAACCTTTAGCCCAAATTAAACACAAACTAGCCAAAACCTACCATATACCAAATTATTTGAAAATCTTAATTCGAATGAATGCCGAATCAATGATTGAGCATGATCGAACCTTCAATTGAGCCAAACCAAGTCCAATTGGTCATTTGACTTAAGTTGATCCAAATTGGCCTAAAAATCCAAAAATGAGTCAAATCATTATTTTGATCAAAATTGATTACAACCAATGGCTCAAGTTCATTTAAAATCACTGATTGAACTTGACCAAAGCTATGATTGAGTCCAATTTGACCAATTGGTCAACTTGACCCAACCTAGCCAAAATTGACCTAAAAGGTCAAACTAAACCAAAGCCTACAATCATTTTCTATTAGCCAATTGAACATGAACCAACACCTAACCCAACCCAATTTTGTCAAATTGTTCAAATTGGTTAATAGCCCATTTGACCTATTTGAATCCAAATGAGCCAAAAATGACCTAAGCCAAATTAATCAAAACCACTTAATAAAAAACTCTTAAGATCATCATTTAAATCTAACCCAAGTCTTCGTTTGATATAATTTGAATAATTGGTCAACCCAACCTAACCTAACCCAAATGAACTCATTTTGACCAAATGAAGCCAAATCACCCAAAACCAACCCATGGGATCCTAGAGTTGGCAAACCGACCCAAACTAGTCCTAGTTCACTCCCAAATCAGCCAAATCCATAGTGGACCCCACCAATGGGATTAGCCTTGGACACACCATTTATATTGGATTCTTTCCATTGAGGCATAGTCCACTTTCTCCTCTCATGGTAGCCATCCAATTTCCATAAGGTATTCTAAACCCTAGCCAAATGTAAGCTAATTTAACACTTTCCATGGACTAAGGGAAACAAACCAAGCCACTTCACTCATGGTCAAACCCCATGTGCAAAAGGAAGAACCAAGCCAACCCAATCTCCCTAATTCTTACCTTGAGGTCCCTACCATAGCTTCCTCCACTCCTGGTGAGCCACATGGAGCTGACGGTGACCCCTTCGACACCTTGATGGTGGTGAATTAGCATAGTTTTACGGACGGATCTCATCCATTCATCACACATAATTTTGGGTTTACTCCCTCAATTAGAGCGAATTCTTACACCACACTAGAGTTTCTAAGCATTTTGAAACTCCTTAGAGCCTACCTAAAGACTCTCACCTCCATAATTAGAATTCTCCATTCTTGTGTGCAACTAAAATAGGGATCTTTCCTTGGATTCAAACTCCTCCCCCACTCAACTAAACCTCATTTAAACTTACCCACACCATCACAACACCTAGTCGAGCAATGATAAACCATTTCCCAAGATTCTAGACCACCGGAAGCCATACTTCAATCAAGATTGATTGTCAAAAGGGAGGAGCTTGGTCCATAAAGTAAACCACCTCAAATTAAAGTTGTGCGGCTGATCCGAGCTCCTTTTCTACCAAACAAAGCTACCTCAATCGTTGGAAATGCCCATCACAAGCTCTGGTGAGGTAATTTCTCAAAACTGATCCTTGAATGAAAATGTATTGCTCCTTTTTGAAGAAAATTTGTATTTGAACCCATCCTAGCCATTGGACCCTTGTGAATCCTTCGCATGAAGGTGTGGGTTTAGTTTGGAATCGATCCAGCTCGTGAAGGTATTTGAGTTCATATGTATTCCGCTCATCGCAGAAAGATGGATCAGGTGCCATCCATTTTACATGATTGGAATGAATGGACATGCTCAAATCGCGTAGAATCCCCCCTCTATTTCCTTTTGAACTATGGGATCTGATCGTGATCATCTGATCTTAGGTTTAGGTTTATTTTATTTTCTTTATTTTATTTTTATTTTAGGTTTAGTTTTTTTTTTAGTTTAGAGTTTAGGTTTTATTTTTAAACTTTTATTTTTAGGTTTATTTTTAGGGTTTAGGTTTTTATTTATTTTATTTTAAGTTTTTTTTATGTTTAGCTTTTATTATATTTAGGTTTTATTCTTAGGTTTATTTTATTTTTCATTTAGTTTAGGGTTTTATTTATTTTATTTTAGTTTATTTTTAGTTTTATGTTTAGGCTTAGGTTTAAGTTTTATTTTTTTATTTTATTTTATTTTATTTTATTTAGGTTTAGGTTTTTATATTTATTTTATTTTATTTTTAGGTTTTATTTAGTTTAGGTTTAGGTTTTTAGGTTTTTAGGATTTAGGATTTAATGTTTATGGTTTAGGATTTTGAGTTGAGTTGTAAGTTTGGTTTAGGTTTAGGTTTAGGGTTTAGGGTTTAGGGTTTTAGGGTTTGGGTTTATTTTGGGTTTAGGGTTTAGTGTTTAGGGTTTATGGTTTATGGTTTAGGGTTTAGCATGTCAAGGTTTAGGGTTGTTAGTTTAGTGTTAGGGTTTTTTTTAATTTTTTTAATTTTTCAATTTTTTTAAATTAATTAAACTAGTAGGTTAATGTTTATTTAGTTTATTTTTTATTTATTTTAGTTTAATTTATTTTTTTTTTTTATTTAGATTTATTTTTATTTAGCTTAGTTTATTTAATTTATGTTTATTTATTTTAGTTTAGGTGTTTAATTTTAGTTAATTTTTTAGGTTTAGGTTTATTTTTTAGTTTAGTTTTATTTTTATTTTCTTTTAGGATTATGTTTAATTATTTATTTTTTTAGGTTTATTTTATTTTTTTTTAAGTTTAGGATTTTAGTTTTTTATTTTAGGTTTACTTTTAGGTTTTATTTTTTTAGTTTAGGTTTAGGTTTATTTTTAGTTTATTTTATTTTATTTAGGATTTAGGTTTAGTTTATGTTAGGTTTAGGTTTAGGTTTTATTTTTTTATAGTTTAGTTTATTTTAGTTTAGGTTTATGTTTATTTTATTTTTAATTTAGGTTTAGTTTTTTTTTTAGTTTAGGGTTTAGTTTTTTTAATTTATTTATATGTTTTATTTTAAGGTTTATTTTTTTTATTTATGTATTTTATTTTATTTTATTATTTTAGGTTTATTTTATTTAGGTATTTTATTTTTTAGTTTTATTTAAGTTTTAATTTATTTTATTTGAGTTTAGTTATTATTTTATATTTTATCTTCTTTTTAGGTTTAAGTTTAGGTTTATGTTTAAGTTTTAGTTTTGGTTTTTATTTTATTTTATTTTTTATTTTATTTTCATTTAGGTTTATTTATTTATTTATTTTTTAGGTTTTATTTATTTTAGATTTAGGTTTTTAGCTTTTTAGTGTTTAAAGTTTAGGGTTTAGGGTTTAGGGTTTTATTTTATTTTATTTATTTTTATTTTAGGTTTTTTGTGGCTTCAGATTTGCAGGTTAATTTTGGTGGCATAGGGTTTGTGGTTTAGGTCTAGGTTTAAGATTTGTGGGTTTATGTTTTTAGGGTTTTTAAGGTTTAGGGTTTAGGGTTTAGGGTTTAGGATTTAGTGTTTAGGTTTAAGTGTTAGAGTTCATGTTTTAGTTTAGGGTTTAGGGTTTTTGTTTTTTTTTAATAGAGAACAAATTCAGATTCAACATTTCTTCATTTTGATTTCATCAACCAAGTAACACACGAACATTTTTCAGACACAAGAGACAACATAGATAAAAAATGAGCTCACATAGAGTAAATCAAAAATCCTAGATAACTAGAACTATCTCTTGAGTAAAGAGACAATTCCATAAGCAGCAAATCGGATCAGCCGTTCTTCAATTTCTCTGGTTCCCATTAGAACCACCCTTACCTCTTGAGTAGCGTGATCCACCATCATATCCTTGATCTCTCCCTTCGCTAGCACCACAGTTGTAACCTCCGTCGCTCCTCCCGCCTCCATAACCACCACTGGTTCGACCATCACCTCCATATCCACCAGCACCTCAAGATCCCCCACCACCACTACGATAACCGCCTCCTTCGCCTTCGCCTTCACCATAAAATCTCGATTAAGTCTGGTTGACGGTGATGTTCTTGCTGTCAAGGTTATGGCCATTCTTAGGGTTTAGGTTTTTTTTAAGCAAAATTAGGGGAATTTTATTGCCACAAAGAAAAAGTACAAAGTCCTTAGAGGGGGTAAATCTCAACACTAATGCTCAAAGAGCCATAATAAGTCATAAAGAGATAGACCCCTTAACTGTTACTATAAAATAAGGAAAAAAAATAAAGTAAAAGCAAAACCAAATCTGCAACAACAGATCCATGTATGCAACAACAACATCCACTAGGTCCTTTTGATACCAGGAAGATCCACCTACAAGATTCTCCCAACCTATAAAAAGAATCTACAACATAATAAAAAGGATGAGTACATTTAAGCAAGAAAAAGAGTTTGAGCATAGAAAGGAGCAAAATAAAGAAAAGGCTCAGTTACAATCATCTCAAGGAGCAACACTATATGTAAGCATCCAAACTTCTAAAGAAGGGTTACAATTATATATAGTGCTACTAGCCAAAAGAAGATAGAGAGGGACACATCAAGGACATCATTGCTAGCATACCTCTTGTAGCCAATCATCCCATGTCCATCATCTTTCAAGGTTGCAAACTCCTCCAAGCAGTAGACATAATAGCCAACCACAATGCCACCAAAACAAATAAGCCCAATAGGAAAAAAAAATCAACCAACCATTAACAAGAAGATGAGGAACACCACCAAAGCCAGACTAAAGAGGAATAGGAACATCAAAGGAAGCAAGAATCACGAACTTAACAACACAAACTAGAAAAAATACAAGAGCTCATGCCCTCCACAACCAAACAAAAAAGGCAGCAAGGCTATCACATAAATCTAAAATAGGGAAGCAGCAACAATAAAGAGAGGAGAACCATAGCAGGAGCATGCCAACCAGCATGTCACCAATAGAGCAAGAAAGAAATGCCAAAATAGACATCCATCCATCCAACCCATCTAGCCAAAATAGCCAACCAACCTAGCTAGCCAACATAGCCTCCTAGCCAACCACCATAGTAGAAAATCCAAATCAGTGAAAAGACCAATGACATCCATCATGCCAAAGCCACCCAAGATAACGAAAAAGTGTAAGAAAATAACAAGATCCACCAAACCCAACCAAAGCTGTATAAATTCTGATCTAGGTGAGGTGAATAGCTAGCCAAAAACAAGATGAAGCAGACTAGTAAGATAGATTAAAAGCCATCCATCAGGAGTAGCAGCAATACAATAGGAACACCACCAAAGCCTACAACAAAAAGTTGTAAAAATATCAATGAGTGTAAGCATCATAACCATAGCCAAGTTAGGCACCAATACACCAAAGCAAGTCACGAGATCCCAAAGGAAAACAACATCCACTAAACAGCCATCAACCAGCTAACCCAAAATAACAACAAAACAAAAGTAGTACCAAGAGAGGAAGACTACTGAAGTGGAAAACCAACAAAACAAAACAAACCCAAACCAACAAATTTACCATTAAAATCTAATCTAAAAAAAGATGAAATAATAGTCAACAAATAACCTCCACCTTCCCAAATCTAATCCAAATTTAGACCACCAACATCCCTCGATTTGCCACCAACATAAAGATAATACCAACACATTAGCTGCAACCAACCAGCCTACCCACCAAGCTAGCCAATAATGCCACCTCGCCAACCACCGCAGTAGCAAAAAATCTAACTCAGTTAAAGAAGCAACCAGACCCATATAGAAAACAACAGGAAAAGCTTCCACCCAAATGAAGGTCACCAAAAACAACCTAGCAACAATAATAACCCAACTAGAAAAATATTAGCCACCAACCTTAAGAAACCATAACAACCCAGGCAGAAAAAATAGGAACCACCCGGTACCAACCACCAGGCCAACCCAAAAGCAAGAGCTCAAAAACAAAACCTAAAATAGGTCCAATAGTGAAAATAAGAAAATGGCCACAACCTAAAGAGGGTTTAACAAAGGGGAACCAAAAGCAATGGCTCATAAAAAACAAACTGAAAAAAATAAGCCAAGAAAATTATAATCTAAGATAAGGTAATCTAGTGTTATCGAGATTAACCAAACCCCTTAAAAGTTTAAAAAATTTTGATTATCAAATAAAGTGAAATCAAATAAGTTGGTACCTAAAGTAGCCAAGAAATTAGCATAAGCATTAACATCACAAAGGATATAGGAAATTTTATAACAAACTTGAGAAAGAAGATTTTTAGTATGATTAAGAAGATAAAATAAATCAGTAATTATTATTCTATTAGAGTTTATCATGTCAAGAAGCAAGAGAGCATCAACTTCAATCTCGATGTTGAGGAAACCTTTATTCAAACAAATTTCAATAGCTTTATTAACAACCATAAGCCCAACATAGATAACAAAATAGGCTTTGAGAGGATAGGCAAAAGCACAGATGATAGTATCTTTAGAATCCCTAAGAATACCACCATAGCCATATTTATTGGAAGCAAGAGAGCCATCAACATTCACTTTAATCAATTTTTTTTGGGTTTGATCCAATGGATAATCATAGCTCTTTTATAAGAGTCAACATCAAGTAGAATGATACCCAATTTTTAGCCTCTAAAATGAATGTTACTAAAAAGATTGGCATTAAACAGAGCATGAATTTTTTTCTTTGGTTCTAGAGATCCTTTATGGCTCATAGGAATACCATGATATTTAGCATCATTTTGTCCATCCATGAACTAGATAAGGGTAATAGCAACTACAAACTTTAATATGACCTTTCATAATTTTTTGGAAACAGACTTCAATAAGTTGATATATGGAAAGAGAGCCATGAAAGTAGCTGGTATTGAATAAATCATCATATCATAATCATAATTTAGAAGCAATAGCACCATTGACAAAAAACATGATTAACATTTTCAATATGAAAGCAACAATAACACTTTGAAGGAAAATAAAACCCTTTATTCCAAAGCAAAGAGTCAACAGGAATAAAGTTATTCAAAATCCTCCAAGCTAAAATTGAATAAGAAATGGGAATGATATTGTTCCAAATTTTAATGAAAACATTAGAGGAGTTTTTCTTATCTCTAATAAAATTCCAAACCTCTTTAAGAACAAAATCACCATTGTAAGAAAGCTTAAAGATAATTTGGTCAAGTTTGTTAGAGAAAATAGGGATATTTTAAGTTATTTAAAAGAGAAATAGAATATAATTCTCAAGTTTGTTTTATTCCAAGTGTTATTATGCAAATAGTTAACTTTGATAGCAAGAGAGTGGTAGATAAAAGGGAGTCAATAGAGCCATTGTGAATCCAATTGTCTTGCCAAATGAAAGAAGAACCCGATTGAATACTCCAAGATATTAAGGGTTCAATAACCTATTTAATGGAGCAAAGCCTTTTCCAAACTGGAGAGTCACCAACTTTATAAGAATAGATAAGAGGGTGTTTACCTTGGCAAAATTTTTTCATCATAAAATTAGCCCAAAGGCTATCATTCTTTCTAAAATTCCACCTGAGCGTATGAGAGAAGACAACAATAGCTTCACAAATTGGTTTGCAACTGAGACCACCTTCACCCAAGGGACCACAACATTTATGCTAGGAAGTCCAATGCATTATTTTAGTAGAATTATTAGATCCCCAAAAAAATTTATTAAGCAAGTGATCAATATTGATAAGAGTAACATTGAATTGAGAGTGTTTTTAAGAATAGTGAGCCTACCACAAAAGGAAAGTAAATGAAATAACCAAATAGAAATTTTATTTATAATTTTGAATTAACTCATCAAAAAGATGGGATTGTTTTGGACCTTTAAAAAGAGGAGCACCCAAGTACTTAAGAGGAAGGTTTTGATGTTTAAAGTTAGTGATATGCAAGATTTGATTAATTTTATTATTGGAGATACTTGAAGAAGTAATAAAATAGCTTTTTTTATCATTGATAGATAGACCACTTTCTCTACCAAATTTATTTAAAATTTTTTGAGATTCTTGATATTATAAATAGAAGCATTGCAAAAAAATAATGAAATCATCTACAAAGTATAAATAAGAAATAGGAAGACCACCAAGAGTTCTATAATGCATACTAGGATTGTTTAAGAATATATCATTGATGATCCTAGATAAGTACTCAATAACAATAATAAATAAGGTGGGAGATAGAGGATCCCCTTATCTTAGGCCATGGGAAGAAGGAATAAAACACAAGGCCTCCCAATTAAGAAAAATAGACAACTAAGCATTATTAATACAATTTTTAATAAGAAAGATAAATTTATCAGAAAACCCAAATAAATTCAGAATATGGATTAGGAAACCTAAGAGATATTGTCAAAAGCTTTGGTAATATCTAATTTTAATAAAATGTTGCAACCTCTTGTCCAAGCATCTAAATCATAAATTAATTAGTGAGCAAGTAGAATATTATTAGAAATAGATCTACCTCTAACAAAACTAGTTTAGTTTAGAGAGATAATCTTATGAAGCAAAGGACTGAGCCTGTTGGTTAGAATTTTGGAAATCAGCTTATTGAAGAAGGTGTAAAGACTAATAGGCCTAAAATCACTCTAATAGTCTCGATTATATTTCTTAGGTATGAGAACAATATAAGTGCTAAAAAATATCTAGGAAAAGGATTATCATTAAAAAAAATCAACCATAGCCTCAACCAAATCATTTTTAATAATAGACCAACATTTTTGAAAAATTGGGTAGTGAAACCCTCGAGACCAGCAACAAAATCTATGTTCATGCTATTAAGAACTATAAATATTTCCTCTTCATTAGGTACAATAGTAAGCAAATCATTGTCATTATAATTTATAATAGAAGGAATCAAGTGCAATTTAGAAATATCTTCATTAGAGCAACTCTTATTAAGCATATTTCTAAAGTAATTAATGGTTGAATCCTTAATATCATTATTCTCTGTAATCCATTCTTCATTATCATCTTTAATTTTTTGAATATTATTTAAAGCTCTCTTTTTATTAACTATAACATGGAAATATCTAGTATTTCTATCACCATTCGTAATATGTTTGCTAGTAGCTTTTTGGAGCCAATAAGTATCTTCCAAATTTTGAAAATTAACCAGTTTATCTTTCACCTCAGTGAAGTCCTTAATCTTAGTAAGATTAGACATAATAGAGACTTCAAGATCACAAACCAATTTTTCCATTTCTTTGATATTAGCAAAAACGTTTTGAAAATATGCTTGTTCCACCAACCTAGATTTTTTTAAGTCTTTTAAGCTTAAACCAAAATCTATTCATCCCCATACTTGAATTGTCAGGATGTAAGGGAGGTTTCCAATTGTTAGTGAGAATAATAAAGAAATCAATATGCTGAATCCACATGTTTTGAAATCTAAAATGAGAGAAATTTTTTATTCTATTAGAGTTATTTTTAATAGAAACCAAAAGAGGAGCATGATCTCATAAAATTCTACTTAAATGATAGACAAAAGTAATAGGCCATTGAGTAATCTACTGAGTATATAAAGAATTTGGTCCAACCTTTGCAAAAGTCTAGAGTTTTGCCAAGTAAAATTTGAACCCTTAAATCTAATAATAATCAAATTGTAATCAAGGATCATATTGAAAAATTCTTCCATTGAATGAATACTAGGAGAGAAACCATCGCTTCAATCTAAAGAGAATAAAATATTGTTCAAATCCCCACGAAAAAACCAAGGTTTATTGATCGAGGTAGCAAAATTCCTCTAATTTTCCCAAAGAAAATTTCTACCATATCTATTACAAGATGAATAGATAAAAAAGCCCAAAACACAATAGTCACCATCAGATATTTGAGCATTGACAACTTGTTAAAAATCATCAATAATAGAAACCTCCACAAAATTATTCCAAAAACACCAAATTTTATTACCAACATTAGAGAAACATTTATTGAAACTGATCATTCTAGCAACATGGTTAATTTTGTTTGCATGAATAAGAGGCTCCAAAACAATAAATAAAGAAATATTATGACTACGACAAAGGTTTCTAATACGGTTATGAATAGAGAGGGTACCAATCCCTCTAACATTACAAACAAGAAAATTAAACATATGGAAATAAAAAAGGGGTTAAGAAAAATTTAATTAAGAGAGGAGAGGGAGGTCAAAATAGATCTAGTGTTTTGGACAATTTAGAAGGAAGTTCTAATATTCTTTATCTTTTAGAATGATTAGTTTGGAAACCATTTTCTTTTCCATAGAATCATCATCGAGAAAGATTTATCAACATTAGATAGATTTATGGGAAATCTCCTATATAGAAAAGAGTTCTCCTTCTTCCAATCAATTAGAATTTATTAAAGGAAAATGAGCATGTATAGCAAGAAAGCAAGAAAACAAAATTATTAATAAGGCAAGTGTGAACATCAAGCCCTTCTTCTTCAATAGATTATTAGATAAAACCAAATTTTTTGAGAATTTAAATCATCCTAAACTAAAGTAAAAGTTAGGTTTTCAAATATCATCAGAAACCAAGGCCATATTCTCCATTGAATTCAAAAGATACATAACATTGATATCCTTATTAATATTTTCAATTAAAGCTTCATTTTTGTCAATCAAAATCAGTAAGGATGTAGGGATTGACTCAGAGGAAAAAGAATTATCATCCAAAAGTTTAGAGAAATTATTATTTTCCACATTAGAAACCTTCAATTTCATAGGAAAAATAAGAGGTAAAATTTATTAAGAACATTCAATGAATCATTTTTCAAATTACCTTTTGATATTTAATGTGGTCAACTTAACGAGAAACAATAATTTCTTAACAGAATTTTTTTTATGTGATGATGCATAATGAAACATTCAAAATTATCATACATGGATTTTACAATGAGAAGAAAAGATAGGAAATTTTCAAATCAACTTTCGCAAATAACCATAATTTTTAGATCCCAACCAAATCTCTTTGGGGTGTTTCTTGGTAATATCCAATTCAACAAGGATTCTAGCCATAGAAGGTCAATATTTTGTAGTCGTTGCCTATCAATTTGCAATGACTAACCAAATAAAGCACCCACAGTAAAGAGGAATTGATGATTAATGAAATGAATTTGCATATTGGGGAGAGAAATCCAAACCAAAATGATTGGGGATTCTTCCCTAATATCAAATAGTGAGTCCATTTAACCTCATTTGATTTAAAATATAATAAGAATGATGAGAGAAACACACGGTAATCCAAATCATTCATTAACTAAATTAAAATGTGGTTGGGATGTTAAACCAATCATAAAGCACCCAAAAGTTTTACTATGAAGAAAGTGTGAATGTTTTCCAAATTTGACATAAGAGTAAACTTTCCAACCAAAGTGAATTCAAATGGCATAGAAAGCTTTCAAAATCATGAGTACATAATCAAGCATGGTTTGAAAAGAAGACAAAATAAGTTCCAGGGATTTACTTGAACAACTATCCTTACTAGTGAGGATGTCTTTGAATAATTTCAAAGTAGCCAAAGCTAAGGTAATTGATGCCCTAGTAGGATCCATCAGATCCATTAGTTTCCACCATAGAATCATCAGAGAAGATGCTAAGGCACGGTGTCACTCCAAGTAAAACATGAAAGTGGCTATCAACCCAAAAAGGAATCAAGTGAGAATGCCAAATAGTTCAAGCAAAGGCTAGAAAGCCAAAATAAGAGGGGAAAAGGGGAATCAATAGAGCCCAGGTTGAGGGCTCGGATGGGTGGGTATGATGGTGTGCAATGGTAGGATGCAACAAGCGAATGACTCATGTTTACTGGAATTTAGGGTTTAGGTTTATTTTTGGGTTTATTTAAGTTTAGAAAAACCTAAACCTAAAATAACTAATAAATTAAAGAAACCTAAATCTTAAAACCTAATAATCCCAAACCTTGGGTTAGGGTTTATGTTTTAGCCTTTTGGGTTTAGGTTTGGTTTAGGATTTAGGATGGGTTTAAGGTTTAGCATTGTGGTTAGTTTTAGGGTTTAAAGTTTTAAGGTTTAGGGTTAGTAGGTTTAGTTTAGGGTAATTTTGGGTTTAGGGTTTAGGGTTTAGAGTTTAGGGTTTAAGATTTATGTATGGTTTAGAAAATACAAACTAGTTTTAGGTTTATTTAGTTTACTTAGGTTATTTATTATTTATTTTTTATTTTTTTATTTTATTTTATTTAGGTTTATTTTATTTTTATTTAATTTAGTTTATTTATTTTAGTTTAGGTTTTATTTTATTTATTTTTGTTAGGTTTTAGGTTTACTTTAGTTTATTTTATTTTATTTTAAGTTTAAGTTTAGGTTTTATGGTTTAGGGTTTAGAGTGGTTATAGGGATTAGGGTTTGGGTCAGGGTTGGGGTTTAGGGTTTAGTGGAGGATCTTGAGGGTTTAGGGTGGTTTTAGGTTTAGTGTTTAGCATTTGGAGGGTTTTGGTTTTAGTTTGGGTTTTAGTTAGGGTTTTGGGTGGGTTTAGGGGTAGGTTTAGGGTTTTAGTTTGGGTTTTAGGGTTTAGGTTTAGTGTTAAGATTTTATTTTATTTTATTTAAGGGTTGTAGGGTGGTTGTTTAAATTTAGCCAAGTAGGTTTAAATTTATTTATTTGGTTTATTTATTTTATAGTTAGGTCATTTTATTTATTTATTTTAGTTTAGTTTATTTTAGTTTATTTCTTAGGTTTAGGTTTAGGTTTATGTTTTTTTTAGTTTTTTTTATTTTATTTTATTTTTTTAGGATTAGGTTTTATTTTATTTTATGTTTAGGTTTAGGTTTTATTATATTTTAGTTTTAGGTTTTAGTTTTATTTTAGGTTTATTTTGGTTTTATTTAGGTTTAGGTTTATTTTTAGTTTATTTTATTTTATTTTTAGGGTTTAGGTTTAGTTTATTTTAGATTAGGTTTATGTTTTATTTATTTTAGCTTAGGTTTAGGTTTATTTTATTTTGTTTATTTTAGGTTTAGGTTTTTTAAAGGTTTAAGTTTTATTTTTTTATTTATTTTTAATTTTATTTTTTAGGTTTAGGTTTTTATTTAGTTTTTATTTTATTTTATTTTAGGTTTATTTTATTTTTATTTTTTATTTACTTTTTATTTTATTTAGGTTTTTTATTTTTAGGTTTATTTTATTTTTTAGTTTTGTGTAGGTTTTTATTTATTTTATTATAGTTTACTTTTTATTTTATTTTATTTTTTAGGTTTAGGTTTAGATTTTGGTTTAACTTTAGGTGTAGGTTTAGGTTTTATTTTAGGTTATATTTTTTTATTTTATTTAGGTTAAGGATTTTTTACTTCTTTAATTTTTTAGGTTTTATTTAGTTTAGGTTTAAGTTTTTAGGTTTTTAGGGTTTGGGGTTTAGGTTTAGGGTTTAGGGTTGTGGTTGAGGTTTAGGTAGGTTTTATGGTTTAGGGTTTAGGGTTTTCGGTTTATGGTTAAGGTTTTTTTGGTTTTTTTATTTTTTTTATTTTTAGGTTTTAGGATTTATGGTTTAGGTTTTAGGTTTAGTGTTTATGCTTTAGTTTAGGGTTTAGACTTTTTGGCTTTTTTTTTAACAGAGAACAAAGTCAGGTTTCATCAACTAACTAATACACTGAGTTTTCTAAGATACAATCAATGACATAGATCTAGAATGAGCATGCATAGAGGAAATGAAAAGCCGTAGATAACTAAAACCATCTCTACTATAAAGACATAGCCCATAAGTATAAAATCGGATTCGTCTTCGCTTTAATTCCCATCCCAAACCCCCTCTGAGTAGTAGGATCCACCATCATATCCCAATTCTCTCCGTCCACCACCATCATGATTATTACCTCTGTCGCTCCACACTCCTCCATAACCATGATTGTTCTGACCAACACCTTTGTATCCACCAGCACCTCTAGATCCCCCACCACCATTGTGATGATCGCTGCCTCTACCTTCACCTCCATTATCAGATCTAGATTGTCACTGGTTGATGGTAATGATCCTTCCATCAAGGCTCTGCCCATTCTTAGGGTTTAGGTTTAGTTTTAGGTTGTTAAATTTTAGGGTTTAAGTTTATTTTTTTTAATTTATTTAGTTACTTTAAGTTTAGGGTTTGGGGTTTTGGGTTTTGGGGTTGGGTTTGGGTTGGTAGGCTGAGTTTATTTAGGGTTTATGCTTTAGGGTTTAGGTGTAGGTTAGGGTTATTTAGGTTTAGGGTTTAGGGTTTAGGTTGGGTTTTATGGTTTAGTTTTTAGGGTATGGTATAGGTAGTGTAGTATTTAGGGTTAGGGTTTAGGGTTTATGGTTTAGGGTTTAGGTTTTTTTTTTAAATTAAGCAAACCAATATATTTTAGTTTATTAAATTACTTTAGTGTTTTTTATGGTTTTACTATTTATCCTTTAGTTGGGTTTAAGGCCACATTTAGGTTTAGAGTTTTAGTTTAGGTTTTTTTAGGGTTAAGGGTTTATTGTGGTTTTATTATAGCTTTATGGTTTATATTTTAGGTTTTATTTTTGGGTTAGGTTTTTTATTTTTATTTTAGGTTTAGGGTTTATGGTTTAGGTAGTTTAGGTTTAGGTTTTAGTTTATTTTACATTTTTTTTTAACAAATAATAATACAACATTTCTTCTTTTATTTCATCAACTAAGTAACACAACAAGTTTTCTAAGACAAAAGCAACGACATAGATAAAAAATGAGCATACATACAGCAAATCAAAAACCATAGATAACTAGAACCGTCTCTACTATAAAGGTAGTTTTAGATTAGGTTTATCCCTAACCACCATGGCCTTAGTGGATCCACCATTATATCCCGATCTCTCCTCTCGCCACCACCATGATTGTAAATTTCATTTCCATACCACCACTCACCACCACCTACATATCCAGACCTCTGATCGCCACCACTGATAATCGCCACCTTGCCTTCATCTCCACCACCAAATTTAGAGTTTTATGATGATGTTCCTAGCCAAGATCTACCCATTCTTAGGTTTTATGTTTAGGTTTAGGTTTATTAGGTTTTATTTATTTTTTAAATTTATTTAATTAATTTTAGTTTAGGTTTGGGTTTTAGTAAGTTTAGGGTTTAGGGTTTGGTGGAGGGTTTAGGGTTTAAGTGTTTTTATGGGGGTTTATGGTAGGATTTTTGGTAAGTTTAGGGATAAGTTTAGGGTTTAGGGAGGTTTAGGGTTAGGGTTTAGGAGAGAGGGTGGAGTTTTGGGAAGGTTAGTATATGGGAGAGTTTAGGATTTAGGGTATTTATTTTGTAAAAAGCAAGCCAGGATTAAGTTTATTTAGTTTTTATTTATTTTAGTTATTTTATTTTTATTTTAGTTTATTTATTTATTTATTTAGTTTATATTTTTATTTTAGTTTTATTTTAGTTTATTTTAATTTTTAGTTTATGTTTATTTTAGTTTAGTTTTATTTTATTTTATTTTTTAGGTTTAGGTTTATATTTTATTTTTAGGTTTAGGTTTATTTTTATTTTATTTAGGTTAGGTTAGTTTTATTTTAGGTATTTTAGATTTTTTTAGTTTAGGTTTTTATTTATTTTATTTATTTTAGATTAGGTTTAGTTATTTAGGTTTAGGTTTAGGTTTATTTTGTTTATTTTAGGTTTAGTTTATTTTTTTAGGTTTATTTATTTTATTTTGGTTTCATTTTAGTTATTCATTTATTTATTTATTTAATAGGTTTAAGTTTTTATTTTATTTTAGGTTTATTAGTTAGTTTATTTTGGTTTATTTTTAGGTTTATTTTTTATTTATAGTTATTTTGGTTTTATTTAGGTTTTATTTTATTTTATTTTATTTTTTTAGTTTTATTTTATTTAGTAAACTAGTATTATTTTATTTTTATTTTATTTAAGTTTACTTTTATTTAATTTAGGTTTTATTTTTTAATTTAGATTGGTTTTATTTATTTATTTTTTGGTTTTTTATTTTTATTTTCTTTTTAAGTTTAGGTTTAGGTTTAGGTTTTAGTTTATGTTTTAATTTTAGTTTATTTTTTATTTTAATTTGGTTTAGGATTTTTATTTATTTTATTTTTAAGATTTATTTAGTTTATATTTAGGTTTTAGTTTTTTATGGTTTAGGGTTTAGGGATTAGGGTTTGGGGTTTAGGGTTTAGGGTTTGGGGTTTAGGGTTTAGGGTTTAGGATTTAGAGTTTAGGGTTTAGGGTTTTACGTTATAGGGTTTAGGGTTTAGGGTTTATAATTTACGGTTTAGGTTTTAAGTTTAGGGTTCAAGTTTTAGTTTAAGGTTTAGGGCTTTTGATTTTATTTTTATTTTTTTTTTGTTTAGAGAGAAAAAAATATAGATTCAACATTTCTTCTTTTTTATTTCATCAACCAAGTAATACACCGAGTTTCCTAAGACACAAGCGATGACATAGATAAAAAATGTGCACGCATAGAAAATCAAAACCCTAAATAGCTAGAACCTCTTATAAAGACACAGTCATAAGCGGTGATCGTCGATCATTCTTGGTCTTCTTATTCCTTGAACCACCGGCTTCTCGGTAGCGGGATCATCATCCCATCGATATATCTCCCTCCACAACCACCATGGTTTGTAACCTCCATCACTCCTCACTGCGATAACCACCTTTCAGACCACCACCTGTATTTAGCACCTCTAGATCCCCTAACACCATTATGATAAGCATAGCCTCCACCTTTGCCTCCACCTTCGCCTCCACCGCTAGATCTAGACTAAGCTTAGTTGATGGTGATGTTCTTGTCATTAAGATTTTTCCCATTCTTAGGGTTTAGGTTTATGTTTAGGATTATTAGGTTTTAGGGTTTAAGTTTATTTTAATTTATTTAGTTACTTTAGGTTTAGGTTTAGGGTTTGGGTTTAGGGTTTAGGGTTTATGATTTAAGGTTTAGGGTTAAGGGTTTAGGGTTTAGGTTTTTAGGGTTTATGCTTTTAGGGTTTAGGGTTTAGGATTTAGGATTTATGGTTTTTTTTTTAAAAAAAATTAAGTAAACCAGTAAGCTTAGGTTTATTAAGTTTATTTTTTTTATTTTAGTTTAATTTATTTTTTATTTTTATTTAGTCTAGTTTATTTAGTTTAGGTTTATTTATTTTAGTGTAAGTTTTTTATTTTAGTTTATTGTTTGGGTTTAGATTTAGGTTTAGGTTTATTTTTTAGTTGAGTTTAAATTTTATTTTATTTTCAAGGTTTTGGTTTTATTTCATTTTTTTAGGTTTAGGATTATGGTTTTTATGTTATTTTTTGGGTTTAGGCTTTAGGTTTTTATTTTAGGTTTATTTTTAGGTTTTATTTTTAGGTTTAGGTTTAGTTTATTTTATTTTATTTAGTTTAGGTTTTGATTTAACTTTAGTTTATTTTAGTATTAGGTTTAGGTTTTATTTATTTTAGTTTAGTTTATTTTAGTTTAGGTTTAGGTTTATTTTCATTTGTTTATTTTATTTTTAACTTAGGTTTAGGTTTAGCTTTTTTTGTTTAATATTTGGGTTTTATTTTTTATTTATTTTTAGGGTTTATTTTTAGGTTTAGGTTTTAATTATTTTAGTTTAGTTTATTTTTGTTTAGGTTTAGGTTTATTTTCTTTTAGGTTTAGAACTTTTTTTTAGTTTAGGGTTTAGGTTTTAATTTTTATTTATTTTTAAGTTTTATTTGTAGGCTTATTTTTTAGGTTTAGGTTTTATTCAGTTTTTATTTTATTTTATTTTAGGTTTATTTTAGATTTATTTTATTTTTATTTTATGTTTAGTTTTTATTTTATTTATGTTGTTTATTCTTAGGTTTAGTTTATGTTTTTATTTATTTTATTTTATTTTATTTTATTTTATTTTTAGGTTTAGGGTTAGGTTTTAGTTTAACTTTTTATTTTATTTTATTTTTTAATTTTATTTAGGTTTAAGTTTTTTTATTATTTTAAGTTTAGGTTATTAGGTTTTTAGGGTTTTGGGTGTAGGATTTACGGTGTAGGGTTTTAGCATTTTGGGTTTGAGGGTTTGAGGGTTTAGGGTTTAAGGGTAGGGTTAAGGTTTAGGGTTTATGATTTAGTGTTTAGGGTTTAGGGTTTTAGGGTTTAGGGTTTAGGGTTTAGGGTTGTAGGTTTAGGGTTTAGAGTTAGTTTAAAGGTTAGATTTTTTTATTTTAATTTATTTAAATTTTTTTAAATTAAGCAAACTTTTTGGTTTATTTAATTTATTTATTTTATTTTTTTTAGTTTATTTTATTTTATAGTTTGATTTATATTTATATTTATTTTTATTTAGTTTAGTTTATTTATATTATGTTTATTTATTTTAGTTTAGGTCTTTTATTTTAGTATATTTTTAGGTTTAGGTTTAGGTTTAGGTTTATCTTTTCATTTAGTTTTATTTTTATTTTATTTTTTAGGTTTAATTTTAATTTTAATTTTTTTAGGTTTTTATTTTATTTTTTTTATGTTTAGGTTTTAGGTTTTTATTTTAGATTTATTTTTAGGTTTTATTTTTTAGTTTAGGTTTAGGTATATTTTTAGTTTAATTTATTTTATTTAGTTTAGGTTTTGGTCTCGGTTTAGTTTATTTTAGGTTTAGGTTTAGGTTTTATTTATTTTAGTTTAGTTTATTTTAGTGTAGGTTTATTTTATTTTTATTTTAGGTTTAGATTTTTTTTTAGTTTAAGGTTCAGGTTTTATTTTTTATTTATTTTAAGGTTTATTATTTAGTTTAGGTTTTTTTATTTAGTTACATTCGGATGAAGGCTTACTCCTTGGGATGTAAGCCAAGCGCCACTTTACATTGTAGTGGATGTTGCAAGATCTGAGCTATTGAGTTCTAGTTGACCGTGTGTGTCAATCAATTATGAGTCTAAGAACCCTACTTGAGGATCGCATCTCAAACTCCAAAGGAAAGGATGATGTTGAGAGGATTGAATGAATGAAGAAGAGAGAGCCATGTGTTGTTTATTTTGGATGTAAGTGTGTGTGTGTGTGGGGGGGTACTTTTAGGTGATCGTACAACATTGAGGTTTGATGTACTATCTCGAAAGATAGAGGCATCACCGATTGACCTAATCATGTAATAAGGACTCCTAAGGCATGATGGGTCTTCGAATGTACCTAAGATTTTTCACGTACTTTATATGGATGAATAAAATAGGATTTATATTAAACCAGATTCTTAAGTTCGAGGTAAGCCTCTATAGTTAATTACATCTTTGAAAATGAAATTTCCTAAGAATACTCTCGATTAAAGTTGACAATTATCATCTCCAAGTATTTCAAAGTTAGACTATCAAAGGATTGGTTGCATTTAGAAAATAAATTGTTAAAGTTCAAGGAGAAGACTTATTTTTGGAATCCAAATAAAATAAGTAGGAAGTGCTCACAATACTAGGAAGCCTAGTGAGCATTCCAATCTATCCTATGGCTGGGCTTTATAAATTTGAAGTTGAGGACATTAAAATATTTTGAGTTGAAATTTAATTAGATTACTAGGGCTTATAATCCACCAACACAAGGTTGCAAGAATTCCTAAGAGGTGAGGATTTATGCTTGTAGCCCTAAGAAAATAGATATCTCGGATCCTAAATCTAAGGAGCTTTAGTAAGAGCTAAAGGACGATGTAAATCTAAGCGACAGGTGGACATAAGGGTTTACCTCCATAAGAGAGAACAAATTGTCAGACTTTTGGACTTATAACCACCTTGAGTGGATGCGGTAACTCTACAATTTTAAAACCATGTAGTCCCCTTGTGAGTGCAAGATAGTTATGAGACTTAATCTAAGAGACTATTTATTTAGAAATTTCTTAGCAATCATGCTTAAATGCATTTTTATTTCATGCACAAAATTAGGAGTATTCCTTTATCATGCTTAAAAGAGAGATAGAATATTCATGCATGATGTGAAACATACAACCATATAGCTAAGGGGTTGTTAAATCTTCTAATTATCTTATTTATGTCTTAGGCTTTACGATAAGGTTATGAGTTGTTTAAAATTTTGCTATGAGTGATTTATTGGGTAGAAAAGTTATTTTTATCCTAAGAGCCTAATCGTATCCAAGACACACATTAAAGCATCAATCATTTAAGAAACTATAAAAAGCATGCCGTCCTAATTTATAATGTAAACAAAACATCAAACAATTAAATAAACTATCATAAAAAGAATAAAAGGAAAGGTCAATCATAACCAGAGAGAGAAAATATGGGTAGCCAAGCTCTACCCTTATACAACGTGGAATATGAAAGAATAATTTTAATTGTATTAACTACTATGGGGGTCTTCTTTCATCATATCTCCATTTTTGATTTGGTTCCTTCTTTGATTTAGATGGTGCTTACTTCAAATGCATCACAGGGCACCCTAGGACAAAGCCTTCTTTCCAATGCTCATCATAATCCCCCATAGCACTAATCATAATTCCTATTGCAAAAATTACATTTATGTGGAAAAAGTAAATCTAACTACACTAAATATACATATAATTCCAACAACTATATTTATAATTTGCACTTAGCACCCTAGACATGGGTAACTAAGCTCACCAATCCTAAATTAGATTATTCTTAATGATTTAAGCAACTCACAAATGCAGAATTCACATTTATTTTAAAGCATCCCTTAAGCATAATCTCTTGCAAAAAACATGATTAGGCTAATATTAGCCTATCATCCAGTCTACGAAGTATACACCCGGACATCCAATCTAAAATAATACATCATAAAATAAAACATACATCACATCATACACCGTGCTAACTTACAGCTAGAAGTGGTGACTTAATTCTAATGTGTGTATTAAGGCTTGTGTGATAAGTCTTATTATGCATTAGTGTTGTATTTTCTAAGTGTAGATGGATTCAATTTAACATGAAAGGTTGATTTCACTTGTAGTTTAATTGAATTGAGAATTTTAATTGGTGTTTTCTTTTGTTTTATTTGATTATACTTAGCAACTAAGTGTTATAAAAGAGGAAAAGGATTGCCCTCCTTCATCCCTACCTTAAGTCACTTTCTAAAGTATAATAATTTGATTTAGTTCTCTTTAGTGAACAACTTATTAAATGATTTAATTAATCCTATGTTTAGGTTCACTTTATATAATCTTATTCAAAATTAAAGGCATCTTAAGATTAATTTAATTCAATTACAACCACATGACATATTAAATCATTCCTTTCCATCATATGTAACATGTATATGATTTAATTCTAAGTGTATCTATACCTCCAACATATTTTAGCACACTTAAATGATGAATGTATGTGTATGTTTAGAATTTATATTTTATTTGATTGAATTATTTAAACATATTAATGGAAATTTTTTTCCAAATTATCATACAAAAAGGACATAAGAATGAAATTAAATATGCATGTGGTGTTGTTAAACCAGGGAAGTGACGTAATCAAATGACAACCTTAGAGCTAGCTAAAGCCTCGTATTCTCTGGATGTTCAAATTATATACCCATTTTCATTCAAACATATGTAAATTCGTATACAGGAACATAAGAAGTAAGCTCCAAATCATATGGCTAATTAATTCAACCACTTAGTCAATTATGAATGCATGCAATTTTAATGTAAAATGGGATTTTCATTCACTAATCACATATACATATACATGTACAAAGATAAAGGCATGTACATGTCGTTATTAAACCAGGGAAGTGTGGTAATCAAATGAACTCCTTGGGGCTAACTAAAGCCTTGTATACTTGGGATGTCCAAACTATATCCTTTCTTTTCTTGGACACACATCGATGTATACATAAATTAGACAAAGAAAACCATTCAAAGATTGTATATTTATTTTGATTGAATCATTTATGTATAACAATTAAAGTTCTAACCAAATACTAATGTTGAAATACATAAGAATGAAATCAAACAGGTACGTGCCATTGTTAAACCAAGGAAGTGAGATAATCAAATGACCTCCTTGGGGCTAGCTAAAACCTTGTGTTCCCAAGATGTCTAGACTATATACCCACTACCTTTCAATCTTATATAAATCAACACATGAATAGCAAAAACGAGAACTCAACATTCATACACTTAAGCTATAAGCACATGCATTTCTTATGTATTAATAATTATCATCATAACATATATTATTTTTCATTTATAAGTTTTAAAAAATACATTTTGATTTAATAGTGATAATAGCCATGCATATATTAAATTAAATCTACCCATGCAAGCTTACATAGAAGAAATCCATTTTATTTTACATGATTTTAAAAGATGGATGCATGAGTTCAAATGACATACCATATTTAACATGATTGAATTGAGGACAATCAAATATAAGCATGTGATTCGTTCAACCAAACTAGTTCTTATGGATAATCAAATCAAATAAGATTATTTAAAGTAAACCTCTTTATTAATTAAGTTTTGGATTTGATTTGATTTAAAGAGGAGAAAAGAAATCATCACTTGTTGTTTTAAACCCATTCCAACATTAATGATTTGATTTAATTTAAGGAAATGTAATTAAGTTGATTTTCTGAGTTAATTAAGCTGAACCCTTAATTAGATGAATTAATTACCCTTACCTATGTCATCTTAAAGTAATTAACAAAATAATTATGAGCCAACATGATATGCATGGAAATAAACTTTACAATAATCTAGGAAATAAAAGGGGCCTAATGCAATTGGCTCATGATTAATTTGGTTAAGGGACTTAATTAATTACTATTATGGTTTCCCACAAATGTGGACTAACCATAATTTCATTAAACTCCTTTAGGTTATTAAACAACAAAAGATCTATCCCATGATTTAATTAATTAATGTGATTATGATTTCAATTTGATTATGTGATTTAATTAATTTTATTTTAAAATGGGTGAAATGAACTTGGGAAAGGGGTCCAAACCCTATTCCTTAGTTCACTTATGAACAATAATTAATAAACTTAATTAACCAAATTATTATGGTTCATGAACTTAATTAATCATTAATTAACTTAAAATAGTAGTTAAGGTTCAATTAGTCAAATTTCCTAATTAAGTGAGCAATAAATCCTAAGAAAATCATGGGAGGTATAGGTCATCCTATTAAATTAACCCACAAAATTTGGGATTAATTGTTCAAGTAATTAATGAGTAATTAAGATAATTAATTTGATAACTAAATCTTAATTACTGTTCAAAATTAGTGAAGATCATTTTTAATTAACTCTCGTCTAAAATACCTTTAAAATGAGTATTTATTTGTATTTGTTTTATTTCTCTATGATTTTTTATGACTTTTAGAAGTTTATGCCATTAAAAATGATTAACTAAGCCTAATAAAAGCCTAATCTTGTTGGTGCCACATGGCACGCTGACATGGAAAACTTTCCAAGTGGCACCACAGGATTAGTAACTTAAAACTTATTCGACTCGGTGCTTACATGTTGGCAGCGGATGCACTTACTCATCCAGCATCCTATTTAAGATCAAACAATTATGATTAATCCCATAGTTTAATAGGATTAAATCAGTTCGATCTAGCAAATTTAATCATGGTTGTCCATTCCGATCATGTGGAACGGATGATGTGTGCTCTAATGTCATGTGAGTGAGGGAGAATGCACCATTGCTCACTTGATCCAAGCTTACGAGCTTGAATGAACACTAAAGGATCCCACACCTTCCTGAAATTGATCAGAGGGGATCCAATGGTCATGATCACATGAGATGCAAGTTTTCTTCAAAAATCTCCAACCCATTTTTGCCTATGGATCAGTTTAGGAAGTATTCCTCACCAGAGCTCAAGACTGGTGGCTCAAATGATTTTGGAAGCTTCATTTAGTGGAGATGAAGGCCTATTAAGCAGTAATTGGATCAATTCCTTGATGTTCACTCGGAAGGCCATGAATTGATGATTTGGAGCTTGACTTTGATCGAAGTCCAACCTATGGTGCTCTGGAAACTTGGGAGATTATTTGATGTTACTCAACAAAGCCTAGGGAATGTGCGTGCAAAGTTAAATTAAGTTTGATGGAGAAATGGAAAAGTTAGGTCAGAAATGGGAGTGTCCTATTTCGGGATGGACGGGAATGACATTTTTTGATCAAGGAATGAGCTTGGGATCTTGGGGAATGGCTTTAGTGGCTCATCTTGGGTAGCTAGGGCTCTGAGGAATGATTTTTGTGTGTGTTTGAGTGGAAATGAGGGGGTGTATACCCCCCTCCCCGCCTTCATCTTGATTAGATGGTGGGATTGGGTTTGGCTTCTAGTGGCTGTCTGGCCATCTCAAGGAGTTGTGGGTGGAAGGGAGGAGGTGAGTCGGCTCGGCTACTAAGGGTTGGGTTTAAGCAATAGGGTAGGCAAGTCCTCCTAAATCCTTAGGGCACAACTTATTCCTATGGAAAACTCTTCTAAGTCTCTATGGCTAGGTTAAGTGTTCACCTAATCACTAGAAGTTTTTTAAGGCTAAAGAACTCTTAGTGTCTATAAGAGTCCTAGATTTATGATGAGGAAGTTGAGAGCTCACTCCAAAAGTGAGGTCAACAAATAGCACCCAATAGGTGTGGTGTGACAAACAAGGCACACCGTACATATTTGTGTTCACCGAGATGATCAACAACATCTTAAGGATCAAAAACACTAATAAAAATGATCTACTCCTAAACTCGAGATGTAGAAGGAATCAAGATCTTAGAGCAATGAAACTCCACTCATGTAAAGGGCTTAAGGGAGGAAGAGATCAATTTGTGTTAAGTAGGTCAATTAGGTTGATTGGGTCTAATCATGGCTTTAGTCAATTTCAACAATCAATTTGGAATGAACTTGAGCCATTAGTTACAATCAATCTAGTTTATATTTTGATTTGATTTGGTCTTTCGGTCAATTTAGTCAACTTGGGTCAAGAGGGCAAATTAGTTTTGGTTTGACTTAATTGAAGGTCAAGTCATATTCAAATATTGATTTTGATTTGGTATGAATCATTGGCTTCAAGGGATTTGTCTTAGGTTGTAATTTGGCATGTTTGGGTTCATATGGGTTAAGGGGTTGACTTGCAATTTATCAATTGATCAACGGGTTGATAAACAATCATGATTGGAGGTTTTGATGGGCATGGTTTGATCCAATTTGGGTAGGATTAGAACTTGGCTCAAATAGTCAAATTGGCCACTTTTGTGGTGGTCCAATTGGGTTTAGTTGGCTAGATTTTGGGTTGAGTTTAATTTAGTTCAATTTATATATGGATTTTGGATTGATATATAAATTCAATTGAAATTGGCTTGGCTTCAAATGGTTTTTGGTTCATTTGAACATTTCAAGTCAAAAGGGTTAAGTTGGCTTTGACTTGGGTTTATTTTAGTTTGGCTTGTTGATTGTAGATTTCATTTATATTTGTGAATATGATTGAAGGATATTATTGATTCATGAGAAAATCAATTGAATTTGGATTTTGGAATGAAAGAATTTTGCTAAGTCCACGGAGTTAGGTCATGTGGCCTAGGTTTGGATTTTGATTTAGTTTGATTTAGTTTTGATGGTTTCAATATATATCATTTAAATTTGTGAATATGATTGAAAATATGATTGATTTGAGAGAAAATCAATTGAGTTTGACATGATTTAGATTAAGATCTGGCTAAGTCCATGGGATCGATCATATGCCTTAGGAGGGGTTTTGATTTAATTTGATTTAGTTTTATTTAGTTTCGATCATTTGAATGTAGATTTGAATTATATGTAGTTAGACGATTGAAGATATAAATTTATTATGAGAAAATCCATTGATTTTGGATTTATTTGGATTAAGATTAGGCTAAGTCCATGAGATAGGTCATATGGCTTCAGAAGGTTTTCAAGTTTGGATTTGATAATGGCTTCAATCATTTGGTTTTGGAATTTGAGTTTGGATTTATATTTGAATTTGATGTTTGAATAAAACATGAGGTTTGGTTTGAGAAGGTGAATGGATTTGGGTTGTAGGGTAGGTGGATTATTCTAATCCTTAAGGCATAACCTAATCCTATGGTTAACCTTCTAAGTTTATAGGCTTAGGTTAATTGTTTATTAAAGTGTCTTATGATTAGGGAAGTCTTAATTTCTAGAAGAAGTCTAAGATGGGATGATTGAATCCACACTCCAAAAGTGAGGTCAACAGGCTTTATGCTCCATAATGTTGCCCTTGAAGAGAGATGATTGGAAGACCAAAGCCAATTTTCGTATTATAGACTCGGATACATCTTTCAATGCTTTGCTTGAGAGACCATGGATACATGAGAACAACATATTTCCATCCTCTCTACATCTAAATTCCCAAGCCCATCAGAGGAAGCAGAGAGCACTTTCCTACACTCTTGTGGATGGTATATTGTATTAAATCATATGTGGTTACGTTGTTTAGACAAGAATGAAGGCCATAAGATCGTGACTGAGGCACACTCAGGATTATGTGGAGCCAAGCAATCTGGTCTGAAGATAGAACCCAAGATCAAGAGACTAGGATACTACTGGCCATTGATGATCAAAGATTTCATGGATACGGCTAGGCGATGCCACAAATGTTAAATACACGGTGTGGTCCTACTCCAACCACCCAACATTATACATCCTACATTGGCCTCATGGCCATTCGAATGTTACCGACATAGTTGGTCGATTGATCCTCCTTCTTCCAAGGTTCATTAGTTTATCTTAGATGCTACTAACTACTTTTCTAAATGGGCGAAGGAGATTCTGCTTAGAGAGGTCACAACTCAGCATGTCCTATAGTTTTTTAGGAATCATATCATATATAGGTTCGGAGTGCCTCGACAAATTATATCTAATAATGGTACTGCATTCAAGAGCACCAAGATCAATAACTTTGCCCAGAGACACAACATAGATTGGAGATATTCTAGCATCAACTACCCATAGGAAAATGGCTTAGCAGAAGACTTCAACAAAATTCATTATCTAAATCCTGAAGAAAACACTCGACAATAACAAGTGATAGTGGCATGAGCAGTTATTTGAAGCCTTGTCGGCCTACCACACCACATATAGAACTCCAACTCATTCTACTCCATTCTCCTAAGTGTATGGGTCCAAAGTTATTCTACCATTAGAAGTCTAACTACCATCATTAAGGATAGCTGGGGTAGCAAGATCATAATAGAGCAGAACACCAAGTTGAGGAAGCAGAGATGCCTACAAGCATGCTAAAACCTTGAGTTGTATAAAGCTAAAATGATTCAAGATCACAACAAGTTGGTCTGCCATAGAGCTTTTCAAGTAGGAGAGCGTATTATAGTTGTAAGGAGAGTGATTATTGGCCGTCATAAAATGGGAGGCATGTTTGAACCCACTTGGGAAAGCCCTTTGGCCATAAGGAAGGCCTACCAAGGATGATCTTATCAACTTATTAATTATAAGGGAGAGCATCTAATGCTTCCAATCAGTAAGCTCTACTTAAAAAAATATTATAGATCATGTTTAAAAATAATTATCATCAATAAAAATTCTATTTCAAATTCAATCTCTTCCATGTTGAAAGTATTCTTATTTGTGAATCTGCCATAATGATTTTAGGGTAGGTGTAAGGAACTCGAGCAGCGTCCTATCCTTCATCGACACAACACAAACACAAACTATACACAAGCATATAAAACATACACAAATCTTATGTCTTGGGCTACTCTGAGTTAAGATAACACTCCCAGTGACACTCACTCAGTACCTGCTCTAGGTCGGATTAACATGTTGCTTTGGAGGAGGTAAGTCTACTATGCTTTCCTTCCCTACTTGGCCATTACACACTAATGAGTGCCTTACTAGTTTGGTAGGCCTTACTGCATGGTCGGTAAGCTACCTCATGTTGGCTTTGTTTAAGAGGATGTGAGTCTTCCATGGTTTCTTCTTTGATTAGCCTTCGTGCACTGACTAGGTAGAGTATATTTAAGGTTTAGGATAAGTCTCCTAGTGGCTCCTTCCCTCCTGATTGCTTCAAGTCTAGGTCCCATCCTTCTTCAGGGTCCCCACTTAGTAGTTGTTCTAGGTCAGATACCATTTGTCTTGCTGATGACAGACTATCCCGATGATCAGTTCCACTTGGAAAGTTGTAAGCCTACACACTTTCTTTCCAGATTGATCATTGCACCTTTAGGTGGGTTGTTCTCACTATGTTGATGGATCTGACACTCATAATGATGGATACACCTTGGGTTGGTTGGTTCTTGCCTTAGGATACACCACTCATGATAAATAAGTCTGCTACACTTTCTCCATGAGTTGGCCAAACACACCTATAAAGCTTTCTATTCCGGCTGGATAACACTTTAGCACCTCGTGGGCACTATATTTGGATCACATCCTTTGCAATCCCATTAGACATTACCTGGGGCTACTATCAAATTGGATAGTTCCCCTTTCCTAGTAACAACCCTTACGGTTGGAGAATCCATCCTATGGATGTGCAGACTCTCCCAGTCAATGAAACCAAGATAGCCCCTTTCAGTTTGGTCCCTCGTACAACAATAGGGTTTATGCAAATATATAAACAAAAAATATATATTCACTTATTGATTAGGAGGACACCCTTTGTGGTACCTTTTTCCAAGCAAGAATCCTATCTTTAGGGCAGTGTCAACAAAACTCCCTATAAGAATCGCTTGACTACTCTTGAGTTGATATAAGTCCCAGTAGCATTCACTCAGTAGTCTCCCCAAAGTCGGGTTTTGATTTATTGTGCTACCAACAAGTCACCCCAACAGTTGTTCCTAGTTTTAGAAGATGTAAGTCTATTACATCTTCTTCCTAGCACACTAATTGCTCACCGAAAAGCAACCCATTAGGTTGGCTAGCTTTACCCCATGGCCAGTAGAAAATACTTTTGGATTTGTAAATCTGAGATAGGACAAGTCTAAAATAGCCCCTTCTATTGGGTCCATCGCACACTGACATGGTTCATAAATTAAATATATTTAATTTCACCAATCTCATATCCCTAGTGGATATGGCTTTAATTCAAAATCAAACTAAACTAAACAAACCATTTCAAATGACATGAAATTAAGATAAAATTAATCTTGACTACTTTTGAGTTGACATAGGTCCCCAGTGACGTTCACTCAGTAGTTGCCCTAGGTCATGTTTGATTTACTGTGCATCCAATAAGTCACCCTATTGGTTGTTCCTCACTTTGGAAGTCTGCCTTCTATGCCTATTGCAAAAGGCAACCCCTTAGGTTGGCTACTTCTACCCATGTGGTAGACTATCCCTTTGGATTTGTAAACGAGGTAGTTCAAGGTTGATATCTCCCTTTCCTGTGGGTCCATACATTAACTTAGATTTAATTAAACCCAATTTAATTTTCCCTTAAATCACACCTCCTCCCCTCGAGCCCCAAATCATATATGAACAAGTCAAGAAAACAAATCAAATTTGAAACCAACCTTCCCTGGAGCCAATTTAAACCAACTCTCCTAGTAGAGTCTAAATCAAAGAAATCCAACCAAACACTTATTCTAGTGGATACATGTAACAAATCTATGAAATCAAACTCAAATCTTAATCCCCGTGGATAGGATAAAAACTTCCCAGTGGAAGGTTCATATACCCAATCCTCAGTGAACCCGAGCCCATATCTCTAGCAGATATGGCTCCACATCAATTAAAATAAAAAAAATTAAATTCAATTTGATCTTAATCCCCGATGGATTATAAATTATTATCCCTAGTAGATCTTCTTTCCATAAACCAGATAATCAAATCAAATTCAAACTTTATCAACAGCAAATTTACTTATTCTATGCCTTCAACATAGACCCATCGCATGTCATGTCCAATACATGTGTGATCCCCTAGTGGATCTTCCTCCATGTCCTTGACATGGAATTATCATCAAATCTTATTTTTTCTCTTATGTACACCTTTAATACTTCAATCAAAAGCCTAACAATGTATTCATTCAAATTACATCATCTTAACATTGTAATCAACATTTTATGATTTGAGATGGTGCAAGCTCAAAACTAACTATACAATATCTTGCGAAACATATTATAGTGTGAATTAACAAACTATTTTATATTATAATATATAAAGTTATATTATAATTTGCTATAATATAATATATTGTCTAACATTACACCTCATTAGAATCACTTAAAATAAACAAATAATAAAATTTTCTCAAAATATTAATAATGTTCTTATTGGATGTAAAATTGTTATTTCTCTACTAGAAATGGTACAAAATAGCATAATTTTGGTGTTGCTTCTTAGTGGGTGCTTGAATTTAGACAATTTTTTCCATCTCAACCTTCAAATTAACATTTTTGTGAGTTTTGACCCAATGTACTACAACAAAGTAGAACATACTAAAATGTACAATAACATTTAGTAACACACCACCACATTCAAATATATGTGAAGTTATATTGTTATGTACATTATATTTTAATATGCTTTCATATAATATATTATCTTACATTACACTTCAAAATGATTCAGTTTAAATATAAAATTTGGTTGAAAAGTTAACATTTATTTTGGATGCAAAATTCCATTCTTTTGATTAAATGACACCATAGCACACCCCCAGTGATGTTCCCTAAAGCTTACTTTAAATTTGGCCAAATCCCATCATCTAAGCCTATAAATTAATATTTTTATGAATTATACTAGTACAATCTCTACTACATCAAACTATAACTAACTAAAATATGCAAAATAACAAGTAGTAATGCACAATAGTATGCTATAATGCATGATGCTACACTATTTTATGGCATCCTATATTATAATACACTATAACATATTATATTATATTATATTATATAAATCACATCACAAGGGATTTCTTAAGATAAAAAATCATAAAATTAGCCTAAATAATAAAAATTATATACTTTAGTCGTATCACTTACATATAAATTGAAACAATATATTATGATGCCATGCTCTCTATTATGAATTTGGCTAAATTCCACCATCTTAAAGTCGTCTAAATCAACATTTTTTATAAATAATACTAGTGTAGGCTCGAGCATGATTGTAAAATACTAAAGAATTTAAAAATAAATATATTATGATATATTATGATATATGCTACAACATATAATATTTATTTTGAACATAAATCTTGCTTTTTAGACTACAAGTGGTGTAACACACCTTTGGAAATACAACCTTATTCCTACTTCAAATTGAAAAAAATTCATGATCTCATTTATTAAATCAATATTTTTATGAATTATATTAATATAACCTATAGGACATAATGCCATAATATACTAAAACATTTCAAAACATCTTATAACATCCAAAAACACATAACTTTATGCTTAAATATATGATGCTACATTATACTATAAATTATGGTTTTATAATATGATTTAGGCTCAGGGTTTAGGGTATTCAAATCTCTAATAGTTAAGGGAAAGTCTCTTGAAAACATCTTTCTTAGCTACCATAACTATGTTAGGATTAGGTCATTCTTTAGATCTACTCCTAATGACATCTTTATTCAAGCTTTAGGGTTAAGGGCTAGGGTTTAGGGTTTAAGGTTTGGGGTTTAGGGTTTAGGGTTGAGTGTCTTAAGTTTTACAATTTAGGGTTTATTGGTTTAGGGTTTAGGGTTTAAGATTTAGAGTTTTATGTTTAGTGTTTAGGGTTTAGGGTTTAGGGTTTATGGTTTAGGGTTTTGGGTTTACGGTTTAGGGTCTAGGGTTTTTATGTTTTAGGGTTTAGGGTTTAAGGTTTAGGTTTTTGGTTTAGGGTTAAAGTTTTAGTTTAGGGTTTAAGGTTTTTTTTTTTAACAGAGAATAAATTTAGATTCAATGTTTCTTTTTTTTATTTCATCAAGCAAGTACCACCCCAAGTTTTCTAAGACCCCATCAGCTACATAGATTAAGAATGAGCACCCATAGAAAAAATAAAAATCCCTAGATAAGTAAAACTATCTCTACTATAAAGACACAATTCCATAAGCAGCAGATAGGACTGGCTGTTCTTCAATTTCTCCAGATCCCATTAGGACCACCCCTACCTGTCGTGTTGCGGGATTCACCATGATATCCCTAATCTCTCCCTCCGCCACCACCACATCTATAGCCTCTGTCATTCCTCTCACCACCATTACCCCCACTGCTCCAACGACCACCTTCATATCCACCAGTACCTCTAGATCCTCTACCACCATTGCGGTAACAACCACCTTCAACTTTGCCTCCACCACCAGGATCTAGAGCCTAGTTCATGTTGATGTTCCTCCGTCATGGTTGTGGATTCTTTGGGTTTAGGTTTAGTTTAGAGTTTAGTGTTTAAGGTTACTTTATGGTTTAAGGTTTAGGGTTTGGGGTTTAGGGTTAAGGGTTGTAAGTTTTAGGGTTTAGGGTTTAGGGTTTAGGGTTTAGGGTTTTAGGGTTTAGGGTTTAGGGTTTAGGGTTTAAGGTTTTTTTTTGAACAAAAATAAATTGAGATTCAATATTTTTTTTTATATTCATCAACCAAGTAACCCCCCGAGTTTTCTAAGATACAAGCAATGACTTAGATAAAAATTAAGCACCCATATTACAAATCAAAAACCTTAGATAAATATAATTGTCTCTACTATAAAGACACAGTTCCATAAACATCAGATCGAATAGATCGTTCTTCAATTTCTATAATTCATAGAACCTCCCCTCATGAGTAGCGGATGCGTCATATACCCAATCTCTCCTCTGTAACCACCATAGATGTAACCTCCAGTCACTCCTACCTCCAAAACCACTTGCTCCACCTTTATATCCCAGCACCTCTAGATCCCCACCACCACTATGATAATCACCAAATCCAACTTGCCTCCACCTCTAGGCGAGCCTTGATGGTGATGTTCCATCAAGTTCACTATTCTTGGGGTTTAGGGTTAGTAGGGTGTAGGGTTTAAGGTTAATTAAGGGTTTAGGGTTAGTTTAGGGTTTATGATTTAGGGTTTAGGGTTTGGGGTTTAGGGTTTAGGGTTTAGGTTTGAGGGTTGTAGGTTTTAGGGTTTAGGGTTTAGGGTTTAGGGTTTAAGGTTTAAGGTTTAGTGTTTTATGGTTTAGGGTTTAAGGATTAGTGTTTAGGATTTTAGGGTTTAGGGTTTAGTTTTTAGGGTTTGTGCTTTGGGTTTTAGGGTTTAGGGATAGTTTTAGGGTTTAGGGTTTAAGGTTTAGAGTATTTTTTTTTAAATTAAGTAAACCGGTAGGTTTAGGTTTATTTCATTTATTTAGTTTATTTTTTATTTATTTGAGTTAAATTTTTTTTTTATTATTTAGGTTTATTTTTTATTTTTAGTTAGAGGACTTTTACTTTAGTTTATTATTTAGGTTTAGGTTTAATTTTTTGCGGAGTTTTATTTTTATTTTTTGTTTTATATTTAGGTTTTATTTTTTATTTTTTGGTTTAGGTCTAGGTTTTAGGTTTTCATTTTAGGTTTGTTTTTAGGTTTTATTTTTTACTTTAGGTTTAGGTTTACTTTTAGTTTAGTTTCTTTAGTTTCGTTTAGGTTTAGGTTTTATTTATTTTAGTTTATTTTATTTTATTTTTGGTTTATGTTTATTTTATTTTGTTTATTTTCTTTTTATTATAGGTCTAGTTTTTTTTAAGTTTAGGGTTTAGGTTTTTTTATTTATTTTTAGGTTTATTTTTAAAGATTAGGTTTTTATTTAGTTTTATTTTATTATATTTTAGGTTTATTTTATTTTTATTTTAGGTTCCATTTTTATTTCACTTAAGTTTTTACTTTTTTGTTCAATTTAGGTTTTTATTTATTTTGTTTTAGTTTAGTTTGTTTTATTTTATTTTCTTTTTTAGGTTTAGGTTTTGGTTTAGGTTAAGGTTTTGGATTTAGTTTATGCTTTTATTTTATTTTACTTTTTTATTTTATTTATTTTATTTTTAGGTTTTATTTAATTTAGTGTTTAGGTTTTTATTTATTTTATTTTTAGGTTTTATTTAGTTTAGGTTTAGGTTTTTAACTTTTTAGGGTTTAGGGTTAGTTTAGGGTTTAGGGTTTATAGTTTAACTTTTAGTTTAGGGTTTAAGGTTTTTTTTAACCGAGAATAAATTTTGACTCAATATTTCTTCTTTTTGATTTCATCAACCAAGTAGCACCCCAAAGTTTCTAATACATAAGCGATGACATGGATAGAAATTTAAGTTTATTTAGGTTTATTTAGTTTTCTTTTTATTTTTTTAAGTTTATTTTAATTTTATATGTTCAATTTGGTTTATTTTTATTTTTATTTAGTTTAGTTTATTTATTTATGGTTTATTTATTTTAGTTTAGGTTTTTTATTTTAGTTTATTTTTTAGGTTTTGGTTTAGTTTACATTGATGTTTATTTTTAGTTGAGTTTTATTTTTATTTTATTTTTTAGGTTTAAGTTTTTAGGTTTTTAGGGGTTAGGGTTTAGGGTTTAGAATTTTAGGGTTTAGGGTTTTAGTGTTTAGGGTTTAGGGTTAGTGTTTAAGGTTTAGGGTTTAGGGTTTATTGTTTAGGCTTTAGGGTTTAGGGTTTAGGGTTTAGGGTATAGGGTTTTAGGTTTTATGCTTTTAGGGTTTAGGGTTTAGGGTTAGGTTTTAGGTTTTAGTGTTTACAGTTTTTTAGGGTTAGTGTTTACGAATTATGGTTTAGGGTTATAGGTTTAGGGTTGTAGGTTTAGTGTTGTAGGATTAGGATTTAGGGTTTAGGATTTAGGGTTTAGGGTTTAAGTTTTTTGGTTTAGGGTTTTTTTAAATAAAATAAAGTAAACTCTTAGGTTTAGGTTTATTTAGTTTACTTAGTTTAATTTTTATTTATTTTTGTTTATTTTATTTTTTTAATTTTATTTAGGTTTATTTTTTTAGTTTAGTTTATTTATTTTAGGTTTATTTATTTTAGTTTAAGTTTAGGTTTAGGTTTAGTTTAGTTTATATTTTAGGTTTAAGGTTTAGGGTTTTAGGGTTTAGGGTTTTAAGATTTAGGATTTAGGGTTAAGGTTTAGGGTTCATGGTTTAGGGTTTAGGATTTCAGCTTTAGGGTTTTAGGGTTTAGGGTTTTAGGATTTAAGATTTAGGGTTAGGGTTTAGGGTTTAGGGTTTAGTGTTTAGGCTTTAAAATTTAGGGTTTATAGGGTTTAGTGTTTAGGGTATAAGGCTTAGGGCTTAGGGTTTAGAGTTTAGGGTTTAGGGCTCTAGGTTTAGTGTTTAGGGTTTAGGGTTAGGTTTTTTTTATTATTTTATTATTATTATTTTATTTTTGGTTTAGGGTTTAGGAATTTTGGTTTTTTAATAATAGAGAATAAATTCATATTCAACATTTCTTCTTTTTGATTTCATCAACCAAGTAACACACCAAGTTTTCTAAGATAGAAGTGATGACATAGATAATAAATGAGCACACATAGAGCAAATAAAAACCCCTAGATAATTAGAATCATCTCTAATGTAAAGACACAGTTCCGTAAGCGGTAGATTTGATAGGCCATTTTTTAGTTTCTCCAGTTCCCATCAGAATCACCCTGACCTCTCGAGTAGTGGGATCCACCATCATATCCCAGATCTATCTCTTCGCCACCACCACGGCTGTAACCTCCATTGCTCCTCCCACCTCAATAACCACCACTACTCTGACCACAACCTCCATATGTACCAACTCCTCCAGATCCCACCAACATTGTAATAGCTACTGCATCCTCCTTCGCCTCCATCACTAGATCTAGACTAAGCCTGGTAGATGATGATATTCCTACTATCAAGGTTATGCCCTTTCTTAGGGTTTAGGCTTATTTTTTTAATTTATTTAGTTACTTCAGGTTTAGGTTTATGGTTTGGGGTTTAGGGTTTAGGGTTTAGGATTAGCATTTAAGGTTTAGGGTTTAGGATTTTCGGCTTAGGGTTTAGTGTTTTAGGGTTTATGGTTTATGGTTTAGGATTTTGGGTTTTGGGTTTAAAGTTTAAGGTTTAGGGTGTAGGCTTTAGGGTTTTTTATATTTTAGGGTTTAGGGTTATAGGTTTAGTGTTGTAGATTTATGGCTTAGGGTTTATGGTTTAGGATTTAGGGGTTAGGGGTTTTTTAAAAAAAATTAAGTAAAGAGATAGGTTTAGGTTTATTTAGTTTATTTTTTATTTAATTTAGTTCATTTTATTTTTTATTTTCATTTAGGTTTATTTTTAACTTTTATTTAGTTTAGTTTATTTATTTTAGGTTTATTTATTTTAGTTTAGATTTTTTATTTCAGTTTATTTTTTAGGTTTAAGTATATTTTAGTTTAGTTTTTTTATTTTTTATTTATTTTTAGGTTTTATTCTTTATTTTTTAGGTTTAGGCTTTTATTTCAATTTTAGGTTTAGGTTTTACATTTTTATTTTAGGTTTATTTTTAAGTTTTATTTTTTTATTTTGGTTTAGCTAATTTTTAGTTTATTTTATTTTATTTAGTCTAGGTTTAATTTATTTTAGGTTTTATTTAATTTAGTTTAGTTTATTTTAGTTTAAGTTTAGGTTTATTTTAATCTGTTTATTTTATTTTCATTTTAAGTTTAGTTTTTTGTTACTTTAGGGTTTGGGTTTTATTTTTTATTTACTTCTAGGTTTATTTTTTAGGTTTATGTTTTTATTTAGTTTTTTGTTTATTTTATTTAAAGGTTTTTTTTATTTTACATTTAGTTTTTATTTTATTTATTAGGGTTTATTCTAAAGTTTAGTTTATTTTTAATTTAGTTTAGGTTTTATTTACTTTATTTTATTTATTTTACTTTTATAATATTTTATTTTAGGTTTTAGGGTTTTATTGTATTTTATTTTATTTAGGTTTAGTTTTTTAGTTATTTTATTTTATTTTTTATTTAGTTTAGGGTCAGATTTCTAGGTTTTAAATTTAGGCTTTAGGGTTTAGAATTTTTAGGGTTTAGGGTTTAGGGTTTATGGTTATTTTAGGGTTTAAGGTTTAGGGTTTAGTGTTTAGGCTTTTGGGTTTAGGATTTTTAGGGTTCAAGTTTTGGGTTTTGGGTTAGTTTAGAGTGTAGGGTTTATGGTTTTGAGTTAGATTTATGGGTTTATGGTTAGGGTTAGTTTAGAGTTTAAACTTTAGGGTTTAGATTTGTTTGTGGTTTAGGGTTGTAGGTTTAGGTTTAGGGTTTTTAGTTTTAGGTTTAGTTTTGGTTTAGGGTTTAGTGGTTTAGGGTTTAGGGTTTAGGGTTTAGAGTTTTAATTAACCAGAATGTTTAGGTTTATTTAGTTTATTTTTATTTACTTTAGTTTATTTTATTTTTTGTTTTTATTTAGGTTTATTTTTTATTTTTATTTAATTTTGTTTATTTTTTAAGTTTAGGTTTAGGTTTATGTTTATTTTTTAGTTTAGTTTTATTTTTTTATATTTTTAAGGTTTATGTTCTTAGTTTTATTTTTTATTTTTAGATTTAGGTTTAAGTTTATATTTTTTTTAGGTTTAGGTTTTACAATTTTATTTAAAGTTTTTTTTAGCTTTTTTTAGATTAGGTTTAAGTTTAATTTTAGTTTATTTTATTTTATTTAGTTTAGGGTTTAGGTTTAGTTTATTTTAGGTTTAAGTTTAAGTTTTATTAATTTTAGTTTAGTTTATTTAAGTTTAAGTTTATGTTTTTTTTAGTTTAGGATTTAGGTTTTATTTATTATTTATTTTTAGGCTTATTTTTTAGATTTAGATTTTTTTAGTTTTTATTTTATTTTATTTTAGGTTTACTTTAATTTTTTTTTATGTTTAGGTTTTATTTTATTTTTAGTTTTATTTTATTTTTTAGTCTAGTTTCAATTTTTGCTTCTTTTATTGTAGTTTAGTTTTTATTTTTTATTTTTTTTATTTATAGGTTTAGGTTTAGGTTTAGGTTTAGGTTTAAGTTTTATTTTAGGTTTTATTTTATTTTATTTTTATTTAGGTTTATGTTTTTTTATTTATTTTGTTTTTAGGTTTAGATTTTCATGTTTTTAGGGTTTAGGGTCTGTGGTTTAAGGTCTAGGGTTTGGTGTTTAGTGTTTAGGGTTTAGGGTTTAGGGTTGTAGATTTTAGGGTTTGGGGTTTAGGATTTAGTGTTTAAGGTTTAGGGTTTAGGGTTTTAGGGTTTCGTGTTTAAGGTTTAGGGTTTATGGTTTAGGGTTTAGGGTTCTAGCATTTAGGATTTAGGATTTAGGGTTGTAGGTTTAAGGTTTAGGGTTAGTTTTAGGGTTTAGGGTTTAGAGTTAAGGTTTTATTATTTTTTTATATTTTTTTATGTAGGTTTTATGGTTTAGGGTTCAGGGTCTTTTTGTGTTTAGGGTTTAGGGTTTAGGGTTTGATGTTGTAGGTTTATGGTTTAGGGTTTAGGGTTTATGGTTAGTTTTAGGGTTAGGGTTTTTTTATTATTATTTTTATTTAGGGTTTAGGGTTTAAGGTTTAGGGTAAGTTTTAGGGTTTCAGGTTTAGTGTTTAGGTTTTAAGGTTTAGGGTTTAGTGTTTAGTGTTTAGGTTTTTTTTTAAATTAAGTAAACTTGTAGGTTTTAGTTTATTTATTTTATTTTTTATTCATTATAGTTTTTTCTTTATTTTTTATTTCTATTTAGGTATTTTTTTTTACTTAGTTTAGTTTATGTATTTTAGGTTTATTTATTTTAGTTTATGTTTTTTATTCTAATTTATTTTTTTGATTTAGGTTTAGGTTTAGGTTTATCTTTTAGTTTAGTTTAATTTTTATTTTATTTTTTAAGATTTAGTTTTAGTTTCTATTTTTATTTTTAGGTTTAGATTTAGGTTTTTATTTTATTTTTTAGGTTTAGGTTTTAGGTTTTTATTTTAGGTTTATTTTTATGTTTTATTTTTTATTTTAGGTTTAGGTTAATTTTTAGTTTATTTTTATTTTATTTATTTTAGGTTTAGTTTATTTTAGGTTTTGGTTTAGGTTTTATTTATTTTAGTTTAGTTTATTTTAATGTATGTTTAGGTTTTTTGTATTTTTATTTTAGGTTTAGATTTTTTTTTGGTTTGGGGTATATGTTCTAGTTTAGGTTTTTTGGTTTTTTGGTTTTTCCTTTTTGTAACAAAGAACAAATTTAGATTTAACATTTTTTCTTTTTGATTTCATCAACCAAGTAACACACCAAGTTTTCTAAGACACATGTGATGACATAGATAAAAAATGAGCACAACTAAAGAAAATCAAAACCAGAATAATACGTATTGTAAAGACATAGCTGCATAAGCATCAGATCGGATCGATCGTTCTTCAATTTCTCTAGTTCCCATCAGGACCACCCGACCTCTCAAGTAGTGGGATCCACCAACATATCCCTTATCTCTCTCTCCACCACAACCACGGCTGTATCCTCCATCGCTCCTCCTGCCTCCATGACCACCACTACTCTGGCCACCACCTCCATATTTTACCAAGACCTGCCCCCACAACCACTAAGATAAGTCACCTCCTCCTTCCTGCTCCACCACCATATCTAGATTGTTCTCGTGGAAGGTTCTACCCATTCTGAGGGTTTAGGTTTATTTTTTAATTTATTTAATTACATTAGATTTAGGTTTAGGATTTGAGGTATATGGTTTAAGGTTTAAGGTTAAGGTTTAAGGTTTAGGGTTTAGGGTTTAGTGTTTAGGGTTTAAGGTTTTAGGGTTTAGGATTTTAGGGTTTAGGGTTTAGCGTAAGGGTTTAGGGTGTAGGGTTTAGGGTTTAAAAACAAAACAAGTTTATTATAGCGAACTTGGCCAAAGTTTAAAAATAAAACCAAAAGATAATGAAAAAGAAAAAGAAAGAGAAATAAATAAGAAAACAAAAGGCAAAATGAAAAAAAAATAATAATAAAATGGAGTGGAAATAGACTTGGAGATGGAATTGGAGCTTGACATTAGATTCCACCCATAGTTCGTTACTCTATTCGAACTATTATGTAGGATGACTTGACCTCCACCAGGAAGAGGAAGAGGCTAGTTTAGAGGCAGTCCTAAGGGTGGAAAACCTCATTATTGGCCATTTAGTAGAAGATATGTCCCAACAGCTAGGAGTACACTTACTATCCATATAGACATAGAATCTAGTTCATAGGATGCGTCTTATATAGTTAGCACACTAGCCAACTCTTCTCAGCAGTAGATTCCCTTGGATGTTACACTGGAGCTAGATATCGATGAAGACTAGGCTCAAAAGCAAAGTATAAGTGTATCTAAGTCTATATGTGAAATAATTAGGCATTAGTTGGGAACCTTAGCTCTTATCCCACATTCCTCTCAAAAAGCTAAGGGTTTGGTTGTTAAGGAAGCCCCAATGTCATCCACAAGTGTGAAGACTCAGAGGTTCTTTCTCGAAGCATCATCCTCAAGTCAAGAAATTGATATAGAACTTGAGTATGATTCATATAAAGATTTAATATAATTACCTTTTGATTGGTACTTATCTTCTGTTCATAATTTAGTAAAGAAAAGGTTAATCCAACATACTTGGTCAAAGCATAGGTTAGACTACTTTAAAAGAATATGTAAGAACAAATGCAAAACCTCTCAATCAAGACCAGGACTAGGATTCGGTATAGTGGGTCCAATCAATAATGACGATTACTGCTTAGTCATCACTAATCATTTGGAATCTGATAGGTTCTTTAAAAATCATATTAACTCATATGAGGAGCTATGCTTAGAAACTTCAGATGATCTAGATGATTTTAAAGTCATAAATGCACCGACAAATTTTGAAGAAGAGATCAAGTCAACCATCGATGAGCTCAAGGAAATCAACTTACGAACTTAAGAAGATCCGAACGCCTGACATACATTAGTTCTTTGTTGAATGAAATTGAAACCAATGAGTTAGTTAGACTTGTGACTGAGTTTAAGGACTGCTTTGCATGGAGTTATGAAGAGATGATCAAATTGGCTCCTGACATAGTGGTCCATATAATTTAATCTCAATATTATTTAATCTCAATATAAACCCCTTGAAGTGTATTCAGAGTTGCTTCAAGGAAAATTCTTGGGTTTTTTGTCCAACACTAGAGAATCAAAATTGATCCAAAGAAGATCAAGGGGATATTAAAAATGCCACCCCTAAAAGTTTAACTCAACTCAGATCATTTCAAGGGCGGTTGGCATATCTAAGATTCTTTATATCCAACCTATCAGGAAGATTCATCCATTCTTGGCATTTGTCAAAAGAGATGCCAAGTTCAAGTGGGATGACAAGTGTGAGCATGCCTTCGAAGACATCAAGCATTACCTGATGACATCGCCGGTACTAGTAGCCCCTATCCCAGGCAAGCTGCTCATACTTTACACTGCTATGTTAGATGACTCCCTTGGTGCTTTGTTGGCCCAAGCCAATGACGAAGGGATGAAAAATGCAGTCTACTACCTCAGCCATCGTCTAATCCATACTAAGGCTAATTATCCACCCCTTGAGAAGCACTGCTTAGTTTTAATCTTGGCATCCCAAATGCTATAGTACTACATGCTTCCTCATAAGGTGAACTTAATCTCTAGGATCAATCCACAAAGATCTCATGACATGGCTGACACTATCTAAACGGTTAGCATGTTGGTCCATGATCCTTTCGTAGTTTGAAATTACCTTCTTACCCCTCCGTCCAGTGAGAGGACAAGTGCTGGCAGATTTCTTAGTAGCACACCCACTTCCTTCTGACTCTCTGCTTAATGATGATCCCTCTGATGAATAAATCATGAACTTAGGGGATACTAGCATTCACCACTAGGTGATGTACATTGATGGTGAGGCTTCCTCTCAAAGAGGAGCATAATCACAATCTACTATTCCAAGAAAGGCAGGGGTAGGAATAGTTCTCTTAACTCCAGACCGTAATGTGATGAGATTATCATATCATCATTCCAATTTGCACCAACAACAAAGTTGAATAGAGGCACTAATTGCAAGTCCGAGCCCTTACTCTAAGCATCCAGAATATCAACATCATTAGGGATTCTCAGCTAGTTATCAACCAAATCGTTGGGTCCTATAAGGTTATAAAGCCCAAGCTCCATGACTACCACAAGTAGACCATGGAGAGGTTGGCCCAAATCCCAGAGGTTACCATTCATAAGATTCCTCGAGGAGATAACATCATAGGATATGCTTTATCCAAGCTTGCCAAGGAGTTGGCATGTTCGGAGGATTAGTCCATATCAATAAATATCTAAAATAGATAAGTCTCTTCTTGTATTGATATTGAAATCATCAAAAACTACTCTCTTAAAGGGGAGCTTACCATTGCCAAGAAAGATGAAGAGTTAGATTGGAGGCAACCATTCATAGATTACCTAAATAAAGGCAAACTACCTTAAGAGAATTCCCAGGCCCATTAGATGAAGCAGAGAGTACTTTCTGACTCTCTTGTTGATGGTGTCTTGTACCGATGATCTTTTGATCATATGTGGTTACATTATTTATACAAGCACAAAGACTATAAGATCGTGACGAAGGGCCATCAATTCATCTTAGCTGCTACTGACTACTTTTCCAAATATGCGAAGGTGATTTCGCTCAGAGAGGTCAGATCTTAGCATGTGCTCCAGTTTTTTAGGAACCATATTGTACATAGGGTCAGAGTGCCTTCATGAATAATATTTGATAATGGTAATGCATTTAAGAGAAATGATATCAACAACTTTGCCTAGAGACATGACATATATTAACTACCCGAGGGAAAATGGCTTAGCAGAAGCCTTCAACAAAACTTTTATCCAAATACTAAAGAAGACACTCGACAATAACAAGAGATAGTGGCATGAGCTGTTAGTTGAAGCCTTGTGGGCCTACCACACCACATATAGAATTCCAACTCAGCCTACTCCTTTCTCCTTAGTGTATGGGTCCAAAGTCATTCTACCATTAGAAGTCCAACTCCCAGCACTAAGAATAGATGTGGGTAGCAAGATCACAATAGAGTAGAATGCCAAGGTTTGGTTAGAATAGCTCTAACATTTGGAGGAGAGACTCCTACAGGCATGCCAAAACCTTGATTTGTACAAAGCTAAAATGATTCAAGCTCACAAAAAGTTGGTCTAACCTAGTGCTTTCTGAGTAGGAGAGCTTATTTTAGTTCAAAGGATACTGATTGTTGCCCATCATAAGATGGGAGGTAAGTTTGAACCCACTTGGGAAGGCCCTTTTTTCATAAGGAAGGCCTTCCAAGGAGGATCTAATCAACATATTAATCATAAGGGAGAGCGCCCAATGCTTCCAATCAATGGGATCTATATAAACAAATATTATAAATTATGTCTGAAAATAATTATCATTAATGAAAATTCCATTTCAAATTCAGTCTCTTCCATATTGAAAGTATTCTTTTTTGTGAATCCACCATGATGTGTTAGGGTAGGTGTAAGGAACCTGAGCGGCGTCCTATCCTTCATCAACACAACACAAACAAAAACTATACACAAACATATAAAATAAACACATATCTTTTATCCCGGTTTATTCTGAGTTGAGATATTGCCCCTAACGACACTCACTTAGTAGTATCTCTAGGTTGGGCTGTTGTGCTACCCTACTAGTGTATGACCCCAAAGGTCTTCTTTCTTTGGAGGATGTAAGTCTACTACATTTTCCTTCCTTACTTGGCCACTGCACACTGACGAGCACCTTATTAGTTTGATAGGCCTTACTGCATGCCCGATAAGCTACCTCATGTTAGCTTCATTTAAGAGGATGTGAGCTTGCTACGATTTCTTCTTGGATTAGCCTTCATGCACTGACTAGGTTGAGTATATTTGAGGTTTAGGATAAGTCCCCCAGTAGATCCTTCCCTCCTAATTGCTTCAAGTCTGAGCCCAGTCCTACCTTGGGGCTCCCTGCTTAGTAATTGCTCTAGGTTAGACACCATCTATCCTGCCGATGACAGACTATCACGATGGATAGTTTTACTTTGAAATATTTAAGCCTACATGCTTTCTTTCCTGATTGATTAGTGCACATCGATGGGAACCTTATGTTGGTTGGTTCTCACTATACTGATAGATACACCACTCATGCTGACGGATACACCTTAGGTTGGTTGGATCCCGCACCTTAGGATACACCACTCATGGTAGATGTAACTCTACTACACTTTATCCTTCCGTTGGCCACCGTACACCTATAAGATTTATTTTCTAGGGCTCAGGATAATGCACCTAACAACACCTCCCCTATGGGCACTATATTTGGATCACATACTTTGCGACCCATTTAGACATTATCCGGGTTACTATTGGATTGGACAATTCCCCTTTCCTAGTAGCGACCCCTGTGGTTGGAGAATTTGTCCTATGGATGTGAAAATTCTCCCTTGGTCCAGTAAATTTGAAATAGGTCGGCACATTCTTCTCGCAGTGGTCCCTCACACCAATAGGGTCCACACAAACATATAAACAAAATATATATTCATCGAGGCTTGGGAGGACCCTAGCGATACCTTTTCCCAAGCACATCCTATCTTTAGAATGAAAACTCCTATAGGAATCACGACTACACTTGAGTTGATATAAGTCCCCGCAGATTCACTTAGTAGTCGCCCCTTAGTCGGGTTTTATTTGTTGTGCTACCAACAAGTCACCCTAGCGATTGTTCCCCGCTTTAAAAGATGTAAGTCTGTTGAGTCTCCTTCCTAGAACAGTCATTGCACAGTGAAAGACAACCCCTTAGGTTGGCTAGCTCAACCCCATGGCTAGTAGACTATCCCTTTGGATTTGTTAATCTGAGAGAGGACAAGTCCGATATAGCCCCTTCTTAGTGGGTCCATCGCACACCAACATGGTCCATAAATTGAATATATCAAATTTGACCAACCTCACATCCCTAGCGGTTATGCCCTTAATTCAAAATCAAACTAAACCAAAAAAATATCAAATCACATGAAATTAAGATAATATTAATCTTGACTACTTTTGAGTTGACATAATCCCCAACAATATTCACTCAACAGTCGCCCTAAGTTAGATTCAATTTATTGTGCATCCAATAGGTCACGACAACAGTTGTTCCTCGCTTTGGAAGATGTATGTCTATTATGCCTTCTTCCTAGCACAATCATTGCACACTAAAAGGCAACCCCCTAGGTTGGCTAGCTTTACCCCACATCCGATATACTATCCATTTGGATTTGTAAACTTGAGGTAGGTGAAGGCTGATATAGCGCCTTCTCAGTGGGTCCATTACACACCCGCAGGGTCCATACATTAACTCAGATTAAATTAAACCTGATCTAATTTTTCCCAGTGGAGTTAAATCACACCCTTCTCCCCAATGGAGCCCTAAATCAAATATAAACAAGTAAAGCAAATCAATCAAATTTAAAACCAACCTCTCTAATGGAGCCAAATTAAACCAACTCCCATAGTATAGTCTAAATCATAGAAATCCAACCAAACTCTTACTCCCAGCGGATACATCCCCAAACAAATCTAAGAAATAGAACTCAAATCTCAATCCCCAACAAATATTCATAACCTACTTCCATAGTGGAAGGTTTATATACCCGATCCCCTATGGAATCGATCCCATATCTCTAGCAGATGTGCCTCCACATAAATTAAAAGAAAATAAATTAAAGTCGATTCGATCTTAATCCATGGTGGATTATCAATTCTTATCCCCAATAGATCTCCTTTCCACAAAACATGTAATCAAATCAAATTTAAACCTTATCCCAAACATATTTTCTTCTTCTATGCCCTCAATATAGACCCCTCACATGTCATGTCTAATGCATGTGTGATCCCCTAGCAGATCTCCCTCCATGTCCTTGACATGGAATTCTCATCAAATATTATTTCTTCTCTTGTTCACACCTTTAGTACTTCAACAAAAGGCCTAACAATGTAATAATTCAAATTACATCATCTTAACATTGTTATCAATATTTTGTGATTTGTGATGGTGTAAGCTCAAACTAACTATACACTATCATGCTAAAAATATTATAGTGGGAATTAACACACTATATTATATTATAATATATGATGTTATATTCTAATTTGTTATAATATAATATGTGTCTAACATTACACTGCATTAGAATCACTTAAAATTAACAAATAACAAAGTTTTTTCAAAATATGAATAATGTTCATTTTGGATGTAAATTTGTTAATTTTCTTTTAGAAATGGCAAAAAATAACATATTTTTGGTTTTTCTTCTTGGTGTGTGTTGTAAATTTGGCCAAATTCTTCCATATCAACCTTCAAATTAATATTTTTGTGAGTTTTGACCTAATGTGTTATAACAAAAGTAAAACATACTAAAATGTAAAATAACTTTTAGTAACACACCACCACATTCATATATATGTGAAGTTATATTGTTATGTACATTATATTTTAATATGCTTTCATATAATATATTATCTTACATTACACCTTTAAATGAATCACATTAAGCAAAAAAATTATAAAATTTGGTTGAAAAATGAACATTTATTTTGGATACAAAATTCAATTCTTTTGATTAAATGACACACCATAGCACACCCCCAATGATGTTTCCTAAAGCTTACCTTAAATTTGGACAAATCCCATCATCTAAGCCAATAAATCAGTATTTTTATGAATTATACTAATATAAACTCTACCACATCATACTATAACAAACTAAAATATGTCAAACAATAAGTAGTGATAAACAATAGTATGATATAATGCATGATGCTACACTATGTTATGGCATCCTATATTATAATACACTATAACATATTATATTATGTTATATTATATTGCATATCATATCACAAGGGATTGTTTAAAATAAAAAATCATAAAATTAGTCTAAACAATAAAAGCCTATATATTTTAGTCGTATCACTTACAAATTTTAAATTGATACAATATATTATGATGCCATGCTATAGAGCATTATGAATTTGGCCAAATTCCACCATTTTATAGTCAAAATCAACATTTTTATAAATAATGCTAGTGTAGGCTTGACTGCATGATTTTAATATACTAAAAGAATATAAAATGCATAGAACAATATATTATGATATATGATTTTATACTATGCTACAACATATAATATTCATTTTGAACATAAAATCTTACTTTTTAGACTATAAGTGCGTAGCACACCTTTGGTTCTACAACCTAATTCCCATTTCAAATTCAACAAATTTCATCATCTCATTTATTAAATCAATATTTTAAGGATTTGTATTAATATAAACTATAGGGCACAATACCGTAATATACTAAAACATATGATCCTACAATATAAATTACTTGTTCAAATATATGATCCTACATTATACTATAACATATGGTATTATAATATTATTTAAGGTTAGGGCTTAGGGTATTCGAATCTCTAATAGTCAAGGGAAAGTCTTTTGAATACATTTTCCTTAGCTACCATAACTATGTTAGGATTAAGTCATTCTTTAGATCTACTCCTAATGACATCTTTATTTAAGGTTTAGGGTTTAGGTTTTTTTTTAATTTATTTATAAAACCCACAGCAGGGAGAAATTTTATTGCCACAATGAAGGATGACAAAAGTCCTTAAGAGGAGAAAATCTCAAAACTAATGCTCCAAGGCTACAATCAACCTAAAAAGAAAAATCCCTAAACTTTTACAACCAGAAGCAAGAAAAAGAAAAAGAAACCTAAGAAAAGGAGATACAGAACAAAAGCAAAAAGAAGCAACCTAAGACACAAAGAGAATAGCAGGAGAGGGAGGGCAGTAGAAGCCACAAGTAGAAGTCGAAACCTACAAAGTAAAGAAGAGATATTTGTAGAGAGGAAATCAAGAGAAAGACCAAGAAATAAAAGAAGAGGAAGGGAGGGAAAGTGAAAGAGGCCTAGGCTTAGTATAGAAAAAAAGGGGCAACCAAATTTGTGAGTAAACAAACTCCGAAAAAAGGGTTACAGTCACAAAAAAGGCTTCCAACCAAAAGTAGAAAAAAACATCTTAGCCATCATTGCCAACAAACGTAAAAAATGCACCAGACCAAGCAGCAAAGTCATCCAAGAACAAGGGATAGCAACCACCATCATAGAAGAAGAAAAAGAAATTAAGTAAATCTGACATAAGGAAAAAAAAGCTTTATCTAAGTTAGAAAAGCCTCTTAATTGCTTTGAAATATTATCATTGGAAAACAAAGTAAAATCAGAAAGATTACTCCCCAAGCCAACTAAAAGTCAGCATAAGCATTACCTTCTCTAAAAATAAGTCATCTTAAAAGACAATTTAGAAACCATAGCTTTAATATTCCTAAGTAAATAGAAAAGTTTAGCATTACCCTTATGATTAGAGCTGATCATAGTAAGAACCATCTCAACATCAAATTCCAACCAAATGGAAAGAAAAGTCCTCTCCAAAAAAAGCTTAAGAGCATGATAAATAGCCATCAGTTCGGCCATAATAATAGAAGTAGTCGAGAGAGGAGTCGAAAAGGCCAAGACAATACTCCCATGATTATTTTGAAAAATACCACCATAGCCAAACTTGTTAAGTGCAACAGAGCCATCTGTATTAATTTTATTACAACAATTAAGAGGCTTAATCCAATAAATGATTTTATAAGAAGAAGGCAAGTCACAATATGGAAACTTAATACCCAATTTAGAAGCAACAAACTTGTAACCTCTAAAATTAGTACCATTAAGCACCTTATGTAAAGATATAATTTTTTCTTTAGTCTTAGCAATAATCCTCTTATGATTCATGGGCACATTACGATGTTTAACATCATTTCTGTCAAGCCAAATAACCCAAATCAAAGTAACAGCCATAATAATTTTGATATGTCCTTTAATAGTATTAAGAAAGTCAGAGCTAAAGAGCTGCATTAAATTAAAATTACCAATAAAAGAAATAAAGTTGAATAAGTTCTCATACCAATTCCAAACTATAGAGGCAACAACACCATTAACAAATTTATGACTAACATTCTCAATATGAAAAAAACATAAGCATTTAAAAGCAAGATAAAAACCTTTCTCCAAAAGTAAATAATCAACAATAATAAACCCCCTTAAAATCCTTCAAACAAGAATAGAATAAGAGGCAGGAATAATGTGATTCCAAATCTTGAAAAAGGCAAGCGAAGAAGGTTTATTATTTCTAATATGGTGCCAAGTATCTTCAAAGGAAAAAATCAAAATTACTAGAAATACTGTAAAGAGCTTGATTAGAAATAATACCTTTAATAGGAATCTTGATTATATTATTACAAATGGAATCAAGAATCAAGTCATACAAAAGAGAATGATTCCCATCACCATTTAAAATAAAATGTTTAACTTTCCAAGAAGAAGTAGAGTGAGTATTAAGCATAGAATCAAAAGAGGTCTCCCACATCCAGTTATCTTGCCAAAAGAAAGAGGAGCCACTATTGATACCCCAAAAAAATGAGAGGTCTCTCTTTCCATTTAATAACACAAAGGCGTTTCCAACCAATAAAGTCACCATGCTTATAGCTACAAGTTAAAGGATGTTTACCTTTGTAGTATTTATAATTCATATAATTAGGCCAAAGACTAACATTCTTCCTGAAATTCCAACAAATTTTATAAGAAAAAACATTAGTGGAATCCAACAAGGACCTGCACTCAAGCCACCTTCAAATAAAGTACCACAGATGTTAGACCAAGAAGCCCAATGAAGTCTTTTGGCTGAAATTCTAGAAACCCAAAAAAATGTATTAAAAAGCCTTTTAATCTACATAATAACAAGAAAAGTTAGAACAATATTATGTAGCAAATAAAAGGAAGACATTGATGAGAAAATCTAGTAATATCCTTAATTATATTGATTCTATGAGCAAAAATAGAAAGAGAGGGATAAAATAGCTTTTTTGAGTACTAAATAAGTGGCCACTTTTTTTTCAAACTTATTCAAAAAGTCCTTCAGTTTTTTAATATGTTGTAACGAGCCATTACAAAATATAATGAAGTCATCAACAAAACTTCAGTGGGATATAGCCAAACCACCAAGATTATTGAAATACATGCTAGAATTCTTCTCAATCAAAAAATTAAGGCAACGAGACAAATATTCAATAGCAATAATAAAAAATGACTGAGAAAGAGGATCACTTTGTCTAATACCTTGGGAAGACTTGGTGGTTTGGTTGTATCACAAAGAGAATAAACAAAGAATGCTGTTAAGAAAATCCCAAGACATGTTGTCATAAGCTTTAGTAATATCAAGCTTGAAAAGTAAATTGCCACCTCTAGTTTTCACATTTTACTCATGAATTAATTCTTGCGCAAGCGATGTTGTCAGAGATATTCCTACCTTTCACAAAGCCAGTTTGATTAGGAGAAATAATCTTAGGAAAAATTTTACCAAGCCTACTAGTTAGAATTTTAGAAATCAATTTATTAAATAAAGTACAATGACTAATAGCTTTGAAATTATTCCAGAAGTCAAGATTATCTTTATTGTGAATAAGAACAATATTTATAGAAGTGAAAAATTTAGGGATAGAATTCCCAAGAAAGAAATCCCTCACTGCATTAATAAGATCAGATTTAATAATAAATCAAGCTTTTTGAAAGAATAAAGTAGAGTAGCCATCTGACCCTACAACAGAATCATCATTCATACCATTAAGAATATTAAAATTTTCCTCATCCAAAGGAGGAGAAAATAAGCAATCATTATCCTCAAGAGACATAATGGAAGAAATGATAGAGGGGTTAGAAAACTGATCAAGTTGATAAATTTTTATTTAAAAGATCTTTAAAATAGATAATAGTAGAAAAAAAAATTTCCTCTTTTTTGGTGATCCAAGAACCATTAGAATTCTTGATTTTATGAATTTTTGCAAGAATTCTCCTTTTCATAACCAAAGCATGAAAATATTTGTTGTTTTCCCCCCCTTAGAAAGATGTTTAGAAGCACCCTTTTGTCTCCTGTAGGTTTCCTCAATATCCTGAAACTTAGTGAGGTTATCTTTAGCTTCAACAAGGTTAGAGCAAAAAAAGGGAATCATTAATAATAAGTTCATCCATATCTTTCACTTGTTGTTCCATGTTCTTGATATTATCAAAAAGATTTTTGAAATAATTTATATTCCACCAATTAATATGATGCTTAAGCATTTTCAATTTAAGCCAAAATCTCTTCATACCAAAAGCAGAATCATCAAGAGCAAGAGGAGCATACAAATTGGAAGCAATAGCATCAAGAAAACTACTATCTTGTAACCACATATTTTGAAACCAGAAATTTTTAATGATATTATTATTATGAACAACATCCTTAATGGAAATAAAAAAAGGAGCATGATCCAAGAGAGTTCTACTAAGGTATTCAACTGAAGTCAAAGGCCAACAATTTAACCAAAGGTTATTAAATAAGGCACGATCCAAACATTGCCAAAGTCTATGATTATTCTAAGTAAACTGAGACCAAATAAAACCAACATCATGTAGATTACAATCCAAGATCTTATTCATAAAATCTTCCATAGAATGTAAATTTGGTGAAGAACCATTTTCCTTTCATTCACAGAAAGGACCTTATTGAAATCCTCACCAATAATCCAAGAATCATTAATAGTAGAAGTAAAAATAGATAATTTAACCCAAAGAATCCTTTTATAAATCTTATTATAAGCAACATAAACAAAAGAGCCAAAAGCATGATAATCACTGAAAGAAATATCCACATTTACAACTTGATGAAAAACATTAATGACATTAATAGAAAAATAATTATTCCAAAATAACTAAATCTTATTTCTATTGTTACAAAAATAATTTGAGATACCAATCATTCTAGCCTCATGCATAATTTTAGAAGAAAAAAAATAAGAGGTTCCAGAATAACTAAGAAACTGACATTATAAACCTTACAAAGGTTCCTAATCCTATTCTTAATAGCAAGATTACCAATGCCCCTAACATTCCAAATCTTAAAAAAGGCAAGCAAAGAAGGTTTATTAATACAATTTTTAATAAGAAAGATGAATTTAATAAAAAACCTAAATTAATTCAGAATATTGATAAGGAAATCCCAAGAGATATTATCAAAAGCTTTGGTAATTTCTAATTTGAACAGAATGTTGCCACCTCTAGTCTTAGCATCTAAATCATGAATTAATTCTTGAGTAAGCAGAATATTATCAGAAATAGATCTACCCCTAACAAAACCAGTTTAGTTTAGAGAGATAATCTTATGAAGTAAAGGACTGAGCATGTTGGTTATAATTTGGAAATCAGCTTATTGAAGAGGGTGCAAAGACTAATAGGTCTAAAATCACTCCAATAGTGCAGATTAGTTTCTTAGGTATGAGAACAATAGATGTGCTAGAAAAATATCTATGCAAAGGATTACAATTAAAAATAATTTCTATGAATTAACTAAAGAAGATGGCTCAAAAATTAGAACCTCTTTACCATTCTCTTGGTGTGGCAAGGTTCTTCTTATACTTAAGAAAATAAACTCTTTGTAAAAAAATATATACTTTCAAAAAGCACTTCCCAAAATAAAATTCACATTACAAAAGATCTACATTTAAGGATAACCAAACCTCATGAACCAATATCCATGATTGTTGCATGGAGGTTCTTTTCAAAATTTAAAATCAAATAATTTTAAAATCCTTTTTCCAAAAGCACATATTTCAAAGTAGTAATCTCCATTTAACACACCTAAGATTGTTGGATAAACATTTTCAAAGAATATCGTGACATAAAATTGAAATTTCATTTAGCACATCCTACATGTGCTAAGTTGGAATTTCTCTTTTCAAAAGCAACATCACACACAAATATTCCATCTTTGAAATTCAGAAATAAAAATATAATTGGTTTCCATTTAACATACCTAAATTTGTTAAATGGAAGTCCCCTTTTAAATTCATTAAAAATTAAAAGACATTTTAATTCCATTTCACATACCCAAATTTGTCAAATGAGAATTCCCTTTTTCAAAATCAAAAGCAAATTGAGCTCTACTTAACAAACCCACATTTTCAAAGTAGAGTTCCCTTTCTAAAATCATAAATAAATTAAACACACTTGAACTCCATTTGACATACCCAAATTTGTCAAATGAGAGTCCTACCTTTTCAATATTGAAAACAAATTGAACTTTATTTAACATACCACATTTGTTAAGTCAAAGTTTTCCTCTTTCAAAATAAAATAAAACAAACTCATCAAACACACTTGATCCCAACTTAGCATGCCAAATTTGTTAAGTAAAGGTCTCATTTTTCAAAATCAAATTAAAATACACCTAACACATTGGGCTTCACTTAGCATACCAAAATTTTCTAAGTAAGGATCCCATTTTCGAATTGAATTCCACAAATCAATCACATGACACACATCATTACAAACAACAAAAATGCTTTCAAAAATTGTTTTCAAACATGCACTTAAATATCATTTAGCATACATAAATTTGCTAAGTGAAGATTCCAAAATCAAAACCAAAACAAAGTCATTTGACCCTCCATTTAACATAGCCAAATTTGTTAATGAGGGGTCCCAAACATAAAATCAAATTCAAATGTGAGCCAATGGAAGCATCAATTAAGGGCTTATCCAAAACATTTTAACCCCATTCAACATACCCAAATTTTTTGAATGTGGGTTCTAAATTTAAATCAAATTCAAAGTCTCTTCTCCAAAAAAAATTAAAAAATCAAAATCTCTCTATTATTTCAACCCCATTTCGTATACCTAAATTTGTTAAATGAGGGTTCCAATTCAACAATCAAACAAGTTAACAATTCAAGTCAACAACATTCAAGCAAAGATCTGATATGGTTCTATTTCCAGTAATGCAAAGATTGTAGCGCTCATGACCATAAGTAGAGAGGAGGTGGAAGACAAGAAGCCACTTCTTCGCACCTAGCCTTGATTGAGTTTCCCTAACCAAAGAAGAAAGACCATAAAAGTTCCTTCAAGAGCCAAGAATAAGATCAATAAGGATTTTTTAGTATGTCTTATCCATTCTAGATAAGTATGACTCAAATGATTTGAATCCTAATTCCAAAAGAAGACAACTCTCAAAATGACAATCACAATAATGATCATAATCCATAAAATAGCAGATCGATGGACTAAGTCTTTAAGGATTCCAACTCGTAGAGATACCCCATTCTAAACTTTCGTGTCACTATCGACAAAGAGTTAGAATCATCAGATCTAGAAGAAATTTTGGGCACCATAAAGAGAGTAGGTAGACATCAATTCTACCTCTTTAGAAGATATCACAAGTATATGTGGTCCTACCACTTTGATCAACATTGTAGGAACAAGAAAACTAGTCATTGGAAATAATCAAATTCTAAATCATTTGTAAGATACACCTCACAATATAAAATAAAGGCATCAAACTATTTTGAAGGTTAATCTTAAGGTCCTAAATTATCTTGGAAGGTTGCACACTAAGCTAAAATAATGAGTGCACCCTCACCTTCTCTAAGGAGATAGAGGAGTTTTTTTATTGGAACTTAACCTGATTCTTCCTTGCTCAGTTAGTGATAACCTCCTCAAGTCATACTCAACATAGAATATCCTATGCAAAAGAAAGAAAAGCAATCCCCTCCAGAGAACATAATATAAACAAAGTCTCAAAAAAAAGGAGAGAAAGAAAAAATGAAACAAAAAGAGAAAAGAAAGAAAAGAAAAAATGAAAAAAAAATGAATCAAAAAAAAGAAGAGAAAGGAAAGAAGAAAAATAGAAAAAGTAAAGCACCAATAATACACATTGATTTGGAATCCAAAGGATAAATCATGTGTATTAGGTGTAAATTCAAAGAAAAGGAGAGAAAATATATATATGTGAAATAAATTTTGAGTCTACTTTTGACAAGTCTTTGAGTAGATAACAAGAAACAAAAAAGTTCTAAAAGGATAATTCATGAATGATATGACTAGAAACTTAGGTATGTAAGCACATTGACTCCAATTTTACTATCTCATGATATTATTATAAGATTGGAAGTTAAGAGTGCTCTAATATATATATATATATATATATGAGATATCAAATTTCCACTTCATCTCTTTCTTCAAGATTGAAAGAGGATTCAACAGTAGATAAACCTTCAAATGATGTAATAAAATCATCTTTTGCCTAGTCTACCTACTTTGCATAAAGAATTTAGAAGACTTTCAAGTAGAGGATACACTCCCTGAAGTTGAGAAGAAAATTAGTTCATCAACCAATGTGTTTTAAGGTAGTCCACCCACCCTCCTAAAATCCATAAATGATAAGTTAGAAAGAAAAGGCCAACAACTTGGTTAGGTTACTTTTGTAGTTTAAAGACTGCTTTACCTAAGACCATAATGAAGTTCCCAATACATCTCTAAAGGTAGTAGTCTACAAACTCAAAATTGAACCTATTGTTATTCTTACTTTACAAACATTTGATGCGAACATTAGCGCCAAGAAGAAGATCAAAGTTTGAAGTCAACCTTATTGAAAAAAAAGATGCTTTCATGATTACCCAACATTATGCCCAATAAAAAGGAAGGACATTCAAATCTGCACATACATCGATTCTAAAGATTTTAGTTAGGCATGCCTTGAATATGAATCCACATTACCTATTTAAAATTTGATAGCAGACATAGCCTTTTTACATGCAGTCTCCTCATTCAAGGATGGGTCGAATGATGATAGAGGATGAGAGGTCATTTGCACTTATAATTTCCATTGGAATTTACCACTATAAGGTCATGACTTTCTTTGGTCACAAGGGTTAAAGGAAAAGGAAGACCATCTTTATGATCTGAGTAGTTATCTTTGATTGGTTATGTCACTACAGCTTGAAGTTGAATCCCCTAAAGTATACAATTAGAATGACTTTAGGGGAGTTTCTAAGCCTTGTAGTAAAGCATCATGGGATAATAAGGATTGATCTAAAAGAGATTAAAGTGACATTTGAGATTTATCCTCCAAGATTCTACTTAATAAGAGAGAGATTTTAATTAATATTGAATATAGATAGTTTAAACTCTTTCACAGTTAGTCTATCTCAAAACTTTTCAAATCAATATTCTACTTTTGATTGTTGAAAGGCCTACCTTAGTGCTTCGAAGGATGGAAAGTAGTTTAAACCACTATGATAGGGGAGCGCCCAATGCTTCCAATCAATGAACTCTATTTAAAGAAATACTATCCTTAAAATAATGTTTGAAAATAATTATCATCAATAAAAATCCTATCTTTCCATTCATCAAATCCCTTCTTCATTGGAAGCATTATTTGCTTATTTGTGAATCCTCCATGACATGTTTAGGATAGGTGTAAGAGAACCATGTATCCTATCCATCAACACAAACATAAACTACATGATTCTTTAGTGCTATTAGATAGTGTAAGAGAACCCAAGAGGCATCCTATTTTGACTAGTAACTAAGTTAGTGTAAGAGAACACATCCTTTCTGGAGTCACATTGCCCCTATGGCACCATTTCATCCACTCTTCGATGTGTTTAAGGTAGGTGTAAGGAACACAAGCATCCTATCCTACATCAACACAACACAAACACAAACTACAATAAACATGAACAAATACACATCTTTTATCTCGTGCTACTTTGATGTGGGATAACGCCTCACTCATTACCATTAGGTCGCCGATGTTACCCTAGTACCCCGTGGTCCCATGTTCAGGAGGATGTAAATCTGCTATTCTTTCTTTTCTGACTTGATCACTGCCCATCGATGAGCGCCTTGTTAGCATGGTAGGCCTTACTGCATGATCAATAAGCTACCCACATGTTGGATCCATTTAAGAGGATATAAGTTTTTTATGCCTTCTTCTTAAACTAGCCATCATGAACTAACTTGGTTGAGTATATATAACAAACCCACATAAACATCTTTTGTCTTAGGCTACTTTGATGTGGGATAACGCCCCCTGTGGCACTCACACATTAGCTGCTCTAGGTCGGACTGATGTGCTACCCTGCTAGTGCATCATCTTAGTGGTCCCTTGTTTAGAAGGATGTAATCTACTATGCTTTCCTTCTTGACTTGGCCATTGCACACCGATGAGTGCCTTGTTATCATGGTAGGCTTTACGGCTTGGTCGATAAGCTACCATCATGTTGGCTTCATTCAAGAGAATATATATCTACTGTATGCTTTCTTCTTGGACTAGCCATCGTGAACTAACTTGGTCAAGTAGAGGATTAGGTAAGACACCTTTCTTCTACTTCAAGTTTGAGTCCCCCTTCTTTGTGACTCCCTATTTAGTAGTCACCTTAGGTCGGTTTGACTTGTTGTGCCAATAATGGTCACCCTGGTTGTTCTCCTCAAAAAGATGTAATTTACTACTTTCTTCTAAGTACACCATTGCACATCGACGGGCAGCCCTAGGTCAGATAGCACCGTCGAGTCATGATGAACTATCCCAAACAATCGTTCAACTTTAGGGAGATATAAGCCTACACGCCTTCTTCCTAGACTGCTTGTCGCACACCGATGGGAACCTTAGGTTGGTTGATGTTCACAATGCTGACAGTGATCCACCCGGTGGATACACCACTCATGGTAGATGTAAATCTGCTACGCTTTCTCCTTAAGTTGGCTACCATACACCTAGAGGATTTCTTATTTATAGGGTCCAAGATAACGCCCCTAGTGGTACCTCCATTATGGGCACTCTATTTGGCTCACATCCTTTGGGACCTCATTTAGACACTACCCGGGTTACTCTGTGATTGGACCCTCCTTTCCTAACCAATGGTTAGAGATTCTATTCTGTGAAGGTATATATTCTCCCTTAGTCTAGTAAATCTAAGATAGGTCCAGGCTGACATAGCCCCTTCTCAGTGTGGTCCTTGCACACCAATAGGTTCATAATAACCAATAAACTATATATATATATATATATATATATATATATATATATATATATATATATATATTCTTGTGGATTAGGAATTAATGCCCCAACAACACCTTTCCCAAGCAGGCATCATATCTTTTGGGCAGTGTCAGCAAAACTCCCTATAGGAATCGCCTGACTACTTATGAGTTAAGATAAGTATTCCATGACACTCTCAATAGTCACCCAGGTCGGGTTCAATCTATTCTACCACCAATAGTTACCCTTCATCCTAGCTTTGAAAGATGTAAGTCCGCTATGCATTTTTTTCCATCACGATCGTTAACACCACGGGCCCTAGGTTGGTTTTATGCATCCCGGTCACCCCAGTAGTTATTCCTTACTTTGGAGATGTAAGTCTACTACACTTTGTCTAGCAAAGCCATTGCACATCGAAAGGCACTTTATTGATTGTCCTACCCTTCGGACTACCCATTTGGATCGATAAATCTAAGATAGGCCAAGACATAGTTCTCCTGCACTATTGCACATCGATGGGATCCATCAAATAAAATTAAAATAAATGAAAACAAACCAAATTAAATTAAAACAAATTAATGAAATTAATGAAATTAGTATAGAAAACTTTTGAGTTGACTTAAATCCCCCAGTAGCATTCACTCAGTAGTCACCCCTCGGTAGGGTTCAATTTGTTGCAGATCCAATAGATCACCCCAGAGGTTGATCCCGCTAAAAGATGTAAGTCTATGCTTTCTTCTATGAGTTGTTGCACACCAATATGCAACTTCTTAGGAGTCCTACCTTGGTCGGTAGACTATCCCTTTAGATTTGTAAATTTGAGATAGGTCAACATAGCCCCTTCTAAGTGGGTCCATCACACCCATAGGTCTACAAACAAAATTTGAATCCAACCTTCCCAATGGAGTAAAATTAAAACATATTGAACAAACCAAACTTCTCCTTATTGAGGACCAAATCAAATTAATCTCCTCAGTGGAGCCATAAGAAATACCATCTAACTCTTATCCCTAGTGGATAGCCCAAGCTTGCTTCCCCAATGGAACGTTCACATTCCCAATCCTTAGTAAATTATATATTCTTATCCCCAGAGGATACATACCCAAATAAATCATATTCACAATCAAACTTAAATCCATATGCTAAGCGGATAGCTCGAACTTGCTTCCCTAGTGGAAGGTTCACATACTCTTTCCCCCATGGATTCCATCTAGCTTTCTTATTCCTTTGGCATAAAGAGAGCTACTTTGCACTAAGATTATGATTCTATTTACCTTTTGGGTTTTGGGAAAAGATCATTTTCATTAGTGTTTGTGGTCTTTTTGATGTTGTTGATCACCTCGATCAATGTCAATACGTGCGGTGTGCCTTGTCAGTTACACCACACCAATTGGTGGGGTCCTTTTGTTGACCTCACTTTTGGAGTGAATTCTCAACCTCCTCTTCTTAGACCTAGGAACCTTCTAGACACTAAGGTTCTTTAGTCATAAGACACTTCTAGAGTGGATGAACACTTTACCTAAGCCTAGAGACTTAGAAGGGTTAATTATAGGATTAGCCATGCCTTGGGGGACTTAAAAAATTACCTATATAGCCTAAACCCAATCCATGTACACCTTCTTAAATTCAAATCAAAAATTTCAACCAAACCTCAAACTCAATTTCAAATCCAAATCCAAGTCCAAACTCAATTCCAAATGATTGAAACCCAAGATCATATCCAAACTTGAAAACCTTCCCAAGCTCTTTCATCAACCTTCATGAACTTAGCTAAATTTCCATCCAATTCAATCCAAATTCAATCAATTTTCTTATAAATAAATTGTACCATCAATTATCTTTTCAAATATAAATGAAATATAAATTCAAATATCCAAAACCAAATCCAAAATCAAATCAAAACCCAATTTAAACCCTTTAAGACATTTCCTTGAACTTGGCCAAAACCCATCTAAATAAAGCCAAAATCATTGGATTTTCTTTGAATCAATCATTCCTTCAATCATCTATCCAAATATAAATGAAACCTACAATCATCTAGTCAAACCAAAATCAACCCAAGTAAAACCTAACCTAGTCCATTTGACTTAAAATATTCAAATGAACCAAAACTCATCCAAACCAATTGTTGAATTTATATATCAATCTTAAATCTATATTTAAAGTCAACTAAGTCAAGCAAACTAAATCCAATTGGTTCCCTTGACCCAAAGTGGACAATTTGACTTACATGAACCAAAATCTAATTCAATCCAAATCAATGTGAGTTAAGCCAATCCAAACATCATGTCATGATTGTTGATCACCCTAGGATGATCATTTGATATAAATTAGGTCAAACCAAGTCAATTCTAGCCATTGCTAAGTCAACCCTTTAGCCTATATGAACCCAAACTAGCCAAATTGCAACCTAAGACAAATCCATTCAAACCAATGATTTAAATCAACCCACAATCAATATTTAACTTGAGTTGACCTTCAATTGAGCCAAACCTAGACCAATTGGCCTTCTTGACCCAAGTTCACCCAAATTGACATAAAGGGTCAAATTAGACTAAACCTAAATTAAATCCAAATTAAATCAAACAAAAGCATACAATCCTCTCGAGATGGTAATATAAACTTGACCTTATCCTTAGTTTGACCAAATGTGACCGATTAGTCAACCTAACCCATTTTGACCCAATATGACCCAAATGGGTCAAATTGAGCCAAACCTAACCAAATAAACTCTAAATGACATGAAATTTAGTCAAACTCACTTTTGAATCATTTCAAATCTACCTAAATTAAATTCAATATCAAATGATCACTCTACCCTTGGGCTAAGGGTATCACATCAGACAAAACACCAATGTAAATGATCATTTCTCTTCCTTGGACACTTAGCACTCATCAATTGGTCCACCTAAGCTCCAAGGACACTGCCCAACCTAACCCAAGAGGTGGTTGGGTCACCATGACTTATGGGGAGGTGAAATCACCTCCCTCCCTCATTGGAACACTTGGAATGATGGACCTCCACTTTCATTTGGTAGACACCCACTTGTCCTTCATACAGCCACCTCATTCCTTGGGCAACCAGATTAAGCCACCTAAGGAGAATCCCAACCACCCCAAGCAAAGGACACCTACTTGGAGCCAAAAATCAGCATGAATGAGGTGATTTTTGGCCATTGTAAGGAGATAGAAAATATGAGGCAAAAAACTCTTCCTCACACACTCATTTCACTCTCCTAGAGCTCCAAAAAACCAACAACCATTCACTTGGTTTTGAGCAAAAGCCATCAAAATCAAGTGATTCTGGTAAGGAAGTGGTGGCCATTGGTGGATACATTATTGAACTCAAGAAAGAGCCCAACCCATTCCAAAGCATCTTCTTCCACTCAGAGCATGCTATCATCACCACTAAAATCATCCCGATGAGATAATTTTCAAAACTATAGCCTTATGTTCTTTTATTTGTAATGGTTTTTGCTCAATTTTAGGAATTTTCTTTATATTACCCTTGTATTTTTTTTATTTTACATCATCTCCATGCATTTGGAGTGATTTTTAGAGCAGATCGCTAGAAAATCAAGCATAAATTGAAGTTTTCCATTCAATTTTTCACAAGAATCACAAAATACTTCCTAGAATAAGTGTTCTATTCACTCTTCCATCGATCATTGACAAGTCATCGATCTCTATTTAGGAGATGACATCAGATCGTGGATCTCATGACTCGATCAATCGATCATGTGGATCATCATGCGACCGTATGCGATTCGATAGTGATCTATGATCGACGATTCAATCCACGATCCACATTCTCGCCATCTCTGGCGAGGCATCGTGAGTCAGAGTGCCATGTGGCACGCATGGTCTCCAGCTGCGCGTTAGGTTAAGTAAGAAATTATGTATTTTCTACTTTAAAAAATTAATTAAAATCACTTGAAACTTTAAAAATTCATAGAAAATAAAATACTTAACTACATAATGAAAATAAGGGCACATTTCATTTATCTTTCTAAGAGGAATCTAATGAATCCAAAAGCCCCAAATTTTACAAAATATTATGAGCTTAATTTGAGCTTTAGGGAATATCAAATTTCATTAATTAAACTACAAAGTTACATTAGATTGATTTGAAATTCTCTGAGATAAAAATGGAGCTTAAAATCTAGCTACCATGAAAATTTCATGTCAAAAAGATTCTTAGATTGGGAGATCTTGCATTCTGAAGTTCAAATAGTTAAAATAAATTAATAGACTTTATAAAATCATGGAAAATCATTTAAATTAGCTGAAACTTTGAAAAATTATAACAAATAATAGTAAAATTATTAAAATGCAAGTAAATATTTTTTTAAAGGTATTTAAGAGGAGATTCAATTTAAATTGATCATAATTAATTTTGAACTGTAACTAAGGCTTAATTTAGGTTTAATTTTAAACATAATTAGATTAATTACTCTTTAACTACCTAAGTAATTAATCCCAAACTTTTGAGGTTGATTAATGGGATGACCTCTCCATAATTTTCTTTTGATTTATTGCTTGGTTAATTAGAAATTGGTTATCTTAACCTCCTATAATTAATTAATTAATATTATAAATAGTAAGAAAATCATTAATTAAGCTTCCTAATCATTGTGAAATATTGAATGAGCATGGGGAATGAGATTGGGACCTCTTTCCCAATCTTTTCCCTAAGTCCATTTCACTTGAATCAAAATTAATTTGGGATTAATTGATAGTTTAATTGATTAATTAAAGTGTTTAATTAATCAGTTTAAAACTGTAATCACATGGAATCTTAATTAATCAATTCATTTGTAGATCTTTAGGGTGTTAAATATCCTAGTCACATTTAAGGAAATTATGGTTAACTCACATATGTGGGAAAACCATGAAAGTACTTAACAACTCATAACCTCACCTAAAGCCTAGTACATAAATCAAGATAATAAAAGATTTAGCAACCCCTTAGCTGGATGTTGTATGTTTCACATCATGCATAAAAACATATTGCTTCACTCTTGCTAATGGAGGGCTTCCACCTTGCTAGAGAAAATGTCTTGACCTTTGAGAGCCATGGTGGAAACACACTATTTCTTTTTGATTTTGGCCCATAACCAATTTCTTTTGACTTAGAAAGTGGTTGAGCCTATCTCCCTAATCACATGTGTGAGAGATATTACATTCTAAGTTCAAATAGTTAAAATAAATTAATAAGCTTTATAAAAATCATGGAAAATCATTTAAATCAACTGAAACTTTGGAAAATTACAACAAATCATAGAAAAATTATAAAAATGCAAGTAAATATTTATTTTAGAGGTATTTAAGAGGATATTCAATTGAAATTGATCCCAATTAATTTTGAACAATAATTAATGCTTATTTTAGGTTTAACTAAAAAAATAATTAGGTTAATTACTCTCTAATTACCTAAGTAATTAATCCTAAACTTTTTGAGGTTGATTAATGGGATGACCTCTACCTCCCATAATATTCTTTAGATTTATTTCTTGGTTAATTTGGGAAATTGGTTATCTTAACCTTAATTACTTTCCTAATTAATTAGGTAATTAATTAATATTATAAATAGTAAGAAAATCTTTAATTAACCTTGCTAATCATTTTGAAATAGTGAATGGGCATGGGGAATGAGATTGGACCGCTTTCCCAATCTTATCCATAAGTCCATTTTGCTTTGAATGGAAATTAATTAATTTGGGATTAACTGATGGTTTAATTCACTAATTAAATTGCTTAATTAAACAATTTGAAACTATAATCACATGAAATCTTAATTAATCAATTCACTGGTATATCTTTAGGTGTTCAATATCCTAAAAAAAATTTAAGGAAATTATGGTTAACCCACATGTGTGGGAAAACCATGAAAGTACTTAATAAATAATAAAAATAAAAAATAATAATGTAAATCCAAATATTTCTTCACAACCACTTGATCGATGTACATGTACATGATACTACTAATAATAAAGTTAAATCTAAGAAAGCTAAAAAGATAAGTATACGAGTATTTTACAAAAATGACTTCTAAATTGAAGGGAGTGATCGCACCCTATTTGCAATGCATATGTTATCGCACAAAATTTCATAAATCCAAAACTAGCATAACTTCACAACTCTTGAGACATCAGAATGTGAAAAATTAAAACCAAGAATAAACAAGTAGTTGAATTACAAAATAAAAGGAAACAAATATTAAATTTTATGTCTTTTGATGTGAATTCAGAAATTAAAAAACTCATATTTTATGACCCAAAAAATTATAATCAACTTAAAATAAGAGAAATAATTGCAAAAATAAATATTATGCATGAATATCCATTTATAATTATTGAGCATATATGATTTAATATTTTGTTGAGGGTGTTGAATCCAAATTATAAGAGAGTGACCAGAAACACTATCAGGAATGAGTGCATGAAAATATATGAATCTAGAAAAAAAATTCAAAAATATATCTTAAAAAAGCATTCATACAGATTCATGACATCATGTTGGACTTCAAATCAAATTGTAGTTTTAGGTTTAAGGATTAGGGTTTAGGGTTTAGGCATAGGGTTTAGGTTTAGGTTTTGTAGTTTATGGTATAGGTTTAGTTTATGGTTTGTGTTTTTAGGTGTTTAGGTTTGGGTTTGGTTAGTTTTGAGGTTTAGGTTTAGGTTTGGGTCAGGTTTTAGGTTTTTGATTTTATGGTTTGTGGGTTTAATGTTTAGGGTTTAGGTTTAGGTTTTAGGTTTGTGGTTTAGGGTTGTGGCTCAGGTTTTCTTTTAATTTATTTTAGTTTAATTTATTTTAGTTGGTTTATGTTTATTTTATTTTGTTCATTTAGGTTTTTTTTTTAGTTAGGGTTTAGTTTTATTTTTATTTATTTTAGGTTTTATTTTATGTTTATTATCCAGGGTTTTATTTAGTTTATTTTATTATATTTAGTTTATTTATTTGTATTTTACATTTAGTTTATTTTATTTTTTTTATTTTAGGTATTTTATTTTGTTTAGTTTAGTTTAGGTTTATTTATTTTATTTTAGTTTATTTTAATTTAATTATTTATTTTATTTTAGTTTTATTTAGTTTAGCTTTAGTTTAGTTTTATTTTTTTTTTCATTTTTTTTATTTTATTTGGTGTAGTTTTTTATTTATTTTATTTTAGGTTTTATTTAGTGTATGTTTAGGTTTTAGGTTTTAGGGTTATAATAGTTTTAGGTTTTGGGCCTAGGGTTGGGTAGGGTTTAGGGTTAGGTTTTATTTATTTTAGTTTAGTTTATTTTGGTTTAGATATGTCTTTATATTATTTATTAGGTTGGGGGTTTTTTTTAGTTTAGGTCAGGTTTATTTTTTTATTTAGGTTTAGGTTTAGGTTTTATTAGGTTTAGTTTTATTTATTTAGTTTTATTTATTTTAGTTTAGTTTAGTTTATTTTATTTTATTTTTTTATTTTTTTTTTAGGTTTAAATTTTATTTATTTTTTAGGTTTATTTTTTTAGGTTTTATTTAATTATTATTTTATTTTATTTTAGGTTTATTTTATTTTATTTTAGGTTTAGTTTTATTTTATTTAGATATTTTATTTTTAATTTATGTAGGTTTTATTTATTTATTTTACTTTATTTTATTTTTATTTTTATTTTATTTTCTTTTTTAGGTTTAGGTTTTTGCTTTATGTTTTACTTTAGATTTTTTTTATTTTATTTTGGTTTAGGTTTTATTTTTAAGTTTTATTTAGTTAAAGTTTAGGTTTTTATCTTTTTTAGGTTTGGTGTTTACTGAGGGTTTAGGTTTAGGGTTTGGGGTTTAGGGTTTGTTTAGGGTTTTGGTAGGTTTAGGGGGTTTATTTAGGGTATTTAGGGTTTAGGGTTTGGTTTTTAAGGTTTAGGGGGTTTAGATTTTAGGTATAGGGTTTAGGTTTTAGTTTAGGGTTTAGGGTTTTTGTTATTTTAACATAGAACAAATTTAGATTCAACATTTCTTCTTTTCAAACTCATCAACCAAGTAACTCACCAAGGTTTTTAAGACACAAGCGACGCCATAGATGTAAAATGAGCACGCATAGAGCAAATCGAAAACCCTAGATAATTAGAACCATCTCTATTGTACAGAGATAGTTCCATAAGTAGCTGATCGGATCAGCCATTCTTTAGTTTCTCCAGCTCCCATCAGAACCACCTCAACCTCTCGAGTAGCAAGATCCACCATCATATCCCTTTGCCACCACCACTGCTATAACTTCCAACACTCCTCCCACCTCCATAACCACTACTACCCAGACCACCACCTCCATATCCACTAACACCCTTAGATCCCCAACAACCAATGCATAATCACCTCCTCCTTTCACCTCCACCACCAAATGATTGCTGCTGATGATGATGTTTTGTCATCACTGCCTATTCTTTGGTTAGGTTTATTATTTTGGGTTTAGGTTTATTTTTTTAATTTATTTAGTTACTAGTGTTTTAGGTTTAGGTTGGGTTAGGTTTAGGTTTTTTAGGATTTGTGGGTTTTAGGTTTGGGTTGGGTTTAGGTTTAGGTTTTGGTGTTTAGGCTTTAGGGTTTATGGTTTGAGGTTTGGGTTAGGTTTTAAGATTTAGTTGGCTCAGGGTTTGCTTAGGCCAGTTTAGGTTTAGGCCTGGGTTAGCCAGGTTGTGGCCAGTTTTAGTTGGGCCTAGGTTAGTTTTAGGGTTTCAGATTGGTGGCCTGTTTTTTAGGGTCAGAGTTTAGGGCAGGCTCAGGTGAGGTTGGGCTTTTGGGTTTAAGAGTGTGGTTTTAGTGGAAGAGGGCTAGGCTCAGTTTAGGGTTTGGTGGTTTTACAATTTAGGTTTTTGATTTAGGTCCAGGGTTGGTTTTGCAGTGTTTTGGTTTTTACCTTTTTAATAGAGAACAAAAAATTCAATATTTTTTTATTTTTAGTTTAGGATCATGGTCCCACCCATTCTAGTTTAGGTTTAAGTTTATTATTTTAGGCATAGTTTATTTTAATTTATTTAATTTTAGGTTTAAGTTTAGGTTTGGGGTTAGTTTTTAGGGCCTGTTTATGGTTTAGGGTTTAGGGTTTTAGTGGGTTAGGTTTAGAGTTTGGTTTTAGGGTTTATGCTTTAGGGGGGGTTTAGGACCAGGGTTTAGGGTTTAGGATTTATGATTTAGGGTTTAGGGTTTGTAGGGTGTAGGTTTAAGGTTCAGGGTTTAGGTTGGATTAGTAGTTTAGGGTTTTTTTAGGTTATTTTTTTAAAATTAAGCAAACCCAGGAGGTTTATTTAATTTAATTTTATTTATTTAATTTTATTTATTTATTTTATTTAAGTTTATTTTCTTTATTTTATTTTAGTTTATTTATTTTAGGTTTATTTATTTATTTAGATTATTTTATGTTTATTTCTTAGGTTTAGGTTATATTTTTATTTTATTTAGTTTAGGTTTATTTTTATTTCTTTTTATGTTTATCTCAAGTATTTTAGTTTTTTTTTTGTTTAGTTTAGGTTTATTTTTAGTTTAATTTATTTTATTTAGTT